>LR738715.1:243353852-243366108 GCA_902687465.1 Secale cereale | reverse complement strand
GCCGCTGCCCTCTCTCCCCCCACTATATATAGGGGGCCAGGGGGCGCCGGCCCTAGGAGATGCAATCTCCTAGGGGGGCGGCGGCCAGAGGGGGGAAACTCGCCCCCCATAGGGGGCGCCCCCACCCCCTAGGGTTTCAACCCTAGGCGCATGGAGGGGGGCCCATGTGGGTGCGCCAGCACACCAGGGGCTGGCCTCCTTCCCCTTGCGGCCTACAGGGCCCTCCGGGATGGGTGGCCCCACCTCGTGGGACCCCGGGACCCTTCTGATGGTCCCGGGACACTCCCGGTGACCCCCGGAATTCACCCGATGGCCGAAACTGGACTTCCTATGTATCATTCTTTACCTCCGGACCATTCCGAAACTCCTCGTGACGTCCGGGATCTCATACGGGACTCCGAACAACATTCGGGTTTCCTCTACAACCCTAGCATCACCGAACCTTAAGTGTGTAGACCCTACGGGTTCGGGAGACACACAGACATGACCGAGACGACTCTCTGGTCAATAACCAACAGCGGGATCTGGACACCCATGTTGGTTCCCACGTGTTCCTCTATGATCTCATCGGATGAACCACTGTGTCAAGGATTCACTCAATCCCGTATGTTATTCCCTTTGTCTATCGGTAACGTTACTTGCCCGAGATTCGATCATCGGTATACCCGATACCTTGTTCAATCTCGTCATGGCAAGTCTCTTTACTCGTTCCATAATCCATCATTCCGTGACTAACTCCTTAGTCACTTTGAGCTCATTATGATGATGTCTTACCGAGAGGGCCCAGAGGTACCTCTCCGTCACACGGAGTGACAATATCCCAGTCTCGGTTCATACCAACTCAACAGACACTTTCGGAGATACCCGTTGCGCACCTTTATAGCCACCCAGTTACGTTGTGACGTTTGGCACACCCTATGTATTCCTACGGTATCCGGGAGTTGCACAACCTCATGGTCTAAGGAATAAAAAATTGACACTAGAAAAGCTTATGCATTACGAACTATACGATCTCGTGCTAGGCTTAGGATTGGGTCTTGTCCATCACATCATTCTCCTAATGATGTGATACCGTTATCAATGACATCCAATGTCCATGGTCAGGAAACCGTGACCATCTGTTGATCAACGAGCTAGTAACTAGAGGCTTACCAGGGACACGTTGTGGTCTATGTATTCACACATGTATCGCTGTTTCCGCACAATACAATTCAAGCATGAATAACAGACAATTATCATGAACAAGGAAATATAATAATAATCCTTTTATTATTGCCTCTAGGGCATATTTCCAACAGTCTCCCACTTGCACTAGAGTCAATAATCTAGTTACATTGTGATGAATCGAACACCCATAGAGTTCTGGTGTTGATCATGTTTTGCCCGTGGAAGACGTTTAGTCAACGGGTCTGCGACATTAAGATCCGTATGCATTTTACAAATATCTATGTCTCCATCTTGAACATAATTCCGGATGGAGTTGAAATGGCGCTTGATGTGCTTGGTCTTCTTGTGAAACCTGGGCTCCTTGGTAATGGCAATAGCTCCAGTGTTGTCACAGAAGAGAGTCATCGGGCTTGACGCGCTTGGAATGACTCCTAGGTCGGTGATGAACTCCTTCATCCAGACTCCTTCTTGCGCTGCTTCGCAAGCAGCTATGTACTCCGCTTCACATGTAGAATGCGCCATGACGCTCTGCTTGCAACTGCATTAGCTGACTGCTCCACCATTGAAAATATACACGTATCCGGTTTGTGACTTAGAGTCATCCAGATCTGTATCGAAGCTAGCATCAACGTAACCCTTTACGACGAGCTCTTCGTCACCTCCATAAACGAGAAACATATCCTTAGTCCTCTTCAGGTACTTTAGGATGTTCTTGACCGCTGTCCAGTGTTCCATACCGGGATCACTTTGGTACCTCCCTACCAAACTTATGGCAAGGTTCACATCAGGTCTAGTACACAGCATGACATACATGATAGAACCTATGGCCGAGGCATAGGGAATGACACTCATCTTTTCTCTATCTTCTGCCGTGGTCGGGGACTGAGCCTTGCTCAATCTCATACCTTGCAAAACAGGCAAGAACCCCTTCTTGGACTGATCCATATTGAACTTCTTCAATATCTTGTCAAGTTATGTGCTTTGTGAAAGACCAATGAGGCGTCTTGATCTATCTCTATAGATTTTGATGCCTAATATGTAAGCAGCTTCTCCAAGGTCCTTCATTGAAAAACTCTTATTCAAGTAGGCCTTTATGCTCTCCAAGAATTCTATATCATTTCCCATCAGCAATATGTCATCCACATATAATATGAGAAATGCTACAGAGCTCCCACTCACTTTCTTGTAGATACAGACTTCTCCCCAAGTCTGTATAAAGCCAAACGCTTTGATCACATCATTAAAGCGAATATTCCAACTCCGAGTTGCTTGCACCAGCCCATAGATCGAGCGCTGGAGCTTGCATACCTTGTCAGCATTCTCTCGATCGACAAAACCTTCCGGCTGCATCATATACAACTCTTCCTTGAGGAAACCATTAAGGAATGCCGTTTTGACGTCCATTTGCCATATCTCATAATCATAGAATGCGGCAATTGCTAACATGATTCGGACTGACTTCAGCATCGCTAAGGGAGAGAAAGTCTCGTCGTAGTCAATCCCTTGAACTTGTCGATATCCCTTAGCGACAAGCCAAGCCTTATAGATGGTCACATTACCATCTGCGTCTGTCTTCTTCTTAAATATCCATTTATTTTCTATGGTGTGCCTATCAACGGGCAAGTCCACCAAAGTCCATACTTTGTTTTCATACATGGATTCTATCTCGGATTTCATGGCTCCAAGCCATTTATTGGAATCCGGGCCCGCCATCGCTTCTTCATAGTTCGAAGGTTCACCGTTTTTTAACAACATGATTTCCATGACAGGGTTGCCGTACCACTCTGGTGTGGAACGTGTCCTTGTGGACCTTCGAAGTTCAGTAGTAACTTGATCTGTATCTTCATGATCATCATCATTAACTTCCTCCCTTGTCGGTGCAGGCACCTCAGGAACGATTTCCTGCACTGCGCTACTTTCCGGTTCGGGAGGGGTGAATGTCACCTCATCAAGTTCTACTTTCCTCCCACTCACTTCTTTCGAGAGAAACTCTTTCTCTAGAAAGGATCCATTCTTGGCAACAAAGACCTTGCCTTCGGATCTGTGGTAGAAGGTATACCCAATCGTTTCCTTTGGGTATCCTATGAAGACGCATTTTTCCGATTTGGGTTCGAGCTTCTCAGGTTGATGTTTCTTGACATAAGCATCACAATCCCAAACTTTTGGAAACGACAGCTTAGGTTTCTTGCCAAACCAAAGTTCATACTGTGTCATCTCAACGGATTTCGACGGAGCCCTATTTAAAGTGAATGCGGCAGTCTCTAAAGCATAACCCCAAAAAGATAGCGGTAAGTCGGTGAGAGACATCATAGATCGCACCATGTCCAACAGGGTACGATTTCGACGTTCGGACACACCATTACGCTGAGGTGTTCCGGGCAGTGTCAATTGTGAAACAATTCCACAGTTCCTAAGGTGCGTGCCAAATTCATGACTTAAATATTCACCCCCACGATCCGATCGCGAGAAATTTATTTTTCTATCACGTTGATTCTCAACCTCATTCTGAAATTCCTTGAACTTTTCAAAGGTCTCAGACTTGTGCTTCATCAAGTAGATATACCCATATCTACTCAAGTCATCTGTGAGGGTGAGAACATAACGATAGCCTCCGCGAGCCTCAACACTCATTGGACCGCACACATTGGTATGTATGATTTCCAATAAGTTGGTTGCTCGCTCCATTGTTCCGGAGAACGGAGTCTTGGTCATCTTGCCTAAGAGGCATGGTTCGCACGTGTCAAATGATTCATAATCAAGAGACTCCAGAAGTCCATCTGCATGAAGCTTCTTCATACGTTTGACACCAATATGACCAAGGCGGCAATGCCACAAGTATGTGGGACTATCATTGTCAACTTTACATCTTTTGGCATTCACACTATGAATCTGTGTATCATCACGATCGAGATTCATCAAAAATAAACCATTGACCAGCGGGGCATGACCATAAAACATATCTCTCAAATAAATAGAACAACCATTATTATCGGATTTAAATGAGTAGCCATCTCGCATCAAACGAGATCCAGATACAATGTTCATGCTGAAAGCTGGTACTAAATAACAATTATTAAGGTTTAAAACTAATCCCGAGGGTAGATGTAGAGGCAGCGTACCGACGGCGATCACATCGACCTTGGAACCATTCCCGACGCGCATCGTCACCTCGTCCTTCGCCAGTCTCCGCTTATTCCGCAGCTCCTGCTTTGAGTTACAAATATGAGCAACTGCACCGGTATCAAATACCCAGGAGCTACTACGAGCGCTGGTAAGGTACACATCAATAACATGTATATCACATATACCTTTGACATTGTCGGCCTTCTTGTCCAGTAAGTATTTGGGGCAGCTCCGCTTCCAGTGACCCGTTCCCTTGCAATTAAAGCACTCAGTCTCAGGCTTGGGTCCATACTTTGGCTTCTTCCCGGCAACTCCCTTGCCGTCCTTCTTGAAGTTCTTCTTACCCTGCCCTTCTTGAACTTAGTGGTTTTATTGACCATCAACACTTGATGCTCTTTCTTGATCTCCACCTCCGCTGATTTCAGCATTGAATACACCTCGGGAATGGGCTTCTCCATCCCTTGCATATTGAAGTTCAACACGAAGCTCTTGTAGCTAGGTGGGAGCGACTGAAGGATTCTGTCAACGACTGCTTCGTCTGGGAGATTCATTCCCAATTGAGACAAGTGGTTGTGCAACCCAGAGATCTTGATTATGTGCTCACTGACAGAACTATTTTCCTCCATCATACACCTGTAGAATGCGTTGGAGACATCATATCTCTCAACTCGGGCATGAGCCTGGAAAACCATTTTCAGCTCTTGGAACATCTCATATGATCCATGGTGCTCAAAACGCTTTTGGAGCCCCGATTCTAAGCTGTAGAGCATGCCGCACTGAACCAGGGAGTAATCATCACAACGCGACTGCCAAGCGTTCATAACATCTTGGTTTGCCGGGGCGGGAGCGTCACCTAGCGGTGCTTCTAGGACATAAGTTTTCTTGGCAGCTATGAGGATGATCCTCACGTTACGGACACAGTCCGTATAGTTGCTACCATCGTTTTTCAGCTTGGATTTCTCTAGGAACGCGTTGAAGTTGAGGGTGACATGAGCGTGGGCCATTTGATCTACAAGACATATTGTAAAGAATTTAGACTAAGTTCATGATAATTAAGTTCATCTAATCAAATTTTAATGAACTCCCACTCAGATTGACATCTCTTCAGTCTTCTAAGTGATACATGATCCGAATCGACTAGCCCGTGTCCGATCATCACGTGAGACGGACTAGTCATCAACGATGAACAACTTCATGTTGATCGTATATTCTATACGACTCATGTTCGACCTTTCAGTCTTCCGTGTTCCGAGGCCATGTCTGTACATGCTAGGCTCGTCAAGTGAACCCTAAGTGTATTGCATGTGTAAATCTGGCTTACACCCGTTGTATGCGAACGTTAGAGCCTATAACACCCGATCGTCACGTGGTGCTTCGGAACAACGATCCTTAGCAACGGTGCACAGTTAGGGGGAACACAATTCATGAAATTTTTAGTGAGAGATCATCTTATTTACTACCGTCGTTCTAAGTAAACAAGATGCATAAACATGATAAACATCACATGCAATCAAATAAAGTGACATGATATGGCCAATATCATCTTGCTCCTTCGATCTCCATCTTTGGGGCACCATGATCATCTTTGTCACCGGCATGACACCATGATCTCCATCATCATGATCTCTATCATCGTGTCTTCATGAAGTCGTCACGCCAACTATTACTTCTACTACTATGGCTAACGTTTAGCAATAAAGTAAAGTAATTACATGGTGTTATTCAATGACACGCAGGTCATACAATAATTAAGACAACTCCTATGGCTCCTGCCGGTTGTCATTTTCATCGACATGCAAGTCGTGATTCCCTATTACAAGAACATGATCAATCTCATACATCACATATATCATTCATCACATCTTCTTGGCCATACCACATCACATAGCACATGGTGCAAGAACAAGTTAGACGACCTCTAATTGTTGTTGCAAATTTTACGTGGCTTCTATAGGTTTTATAGCAAGAACGTTTCTTACCTACGCCAAAACCACAACGTGATTTGTCAATTTCTATTTACCCTTCATAAGGACCCTTTTCATCGAATCCGATCCGACTAAAGTGGGAGAGACAGACACCCGCCAGCCACCTTATGCAACTAGTGCATGTCAGTCGGTGGAACCAGTCTCACGTAAGCGTACGTGTAAGGTCGGTCCGGGCTACTTCATCCCACGATGTCGCCAAATCAAGATTGGACTAGTAACGGCAAGAAAATTGAACAAACTCAACGCCCACAACTTGTTTGTGTTCTACTCGTGCAAGATGCTACGCAAAGACCTAGCTCTGATACCACTGTTGGGGAACGTAGCAGAATTCAAAAAATTTCCTACGCTTCACCAAGATCAATCTAAGGAGTCATCTAGCAACGAGCATAAAGGAGTGCATCTACATACCCTTTGTAGATCGCGTGCGGAAGTGTTCGAAGGAACGTGGATGATGGAGTCGTACTCTTCGTGATCCTCGTCACCGATGATCCCAACGCCGAACGGACGGCACCTCCGCGTTCAACACACATACGGTACAGCGACGTCTCCTCCTTCTTGATCCAGCAAGGGCGGAGGAGAGGTTGATGGAGATCCAGCAGCACGACGGCGTGCTGGTGGATGCAACAGGAAAAGCTGTAGGGCTTCGCCGGCGCCCTGCGAGAGGAGCTGGAGGTGTGACGGGGGGAGGGGGGAGAGGCGCCAGAGGCTTGGGGGTGCCGCTTCCCTCTGTCCCCCCCCACTATATATAGGGGGCCAGGGGGGGCACCGGCCCTAGGAGATGCAATATCCTAGGGGGGCGGCGGCCAGAGGGGGGGAAACTTGCCCCCCAAGGCATAGGGGGCGCCCCCACCCCCTAGGGTTTCAACCCTAGGCGCATGGAGGGGGGCCCATGTGGGTGTGCTAGCCCACTAGGGGCTGGCCCCCTTCCCCTTGCGGCCTACGGGGCCCTCCGGGATGGGTGGCCCCACCCGGTGGACCCTCGGGACCCTTCCGGTGGTCCCGGGACACTCCCGGTGACCCCTGGAATTCACCCGATGGCCGAAACTGGACTTCCTATATATCATTCTTTACATCCGGACCATTCTGGAACTCCTCGTGACGTCCGGGATCTCATCCGGGACTCCGAACAACATTCGGGTTTCCACGTGCATGTATCTTTACAACCCTAGCGTCACCGAACCTTAAGTGTGTAGACCCTACGGGTTCGGGAGACACGCAGACATGACCGAGACGACTCTCTGGTCAATAACCAACAGCGGGATCTGGATACCCATGTTGGTTCCCACGTGTTCCTCGATGATCTCATCGGATGAACCACTGTGTCAAGGATTCACTCAATCCCGTATGTTATTCCCTTTGTCCATCGGTACGGTACTTGCCCGAGATTCGATCGTCGGTATACCTGATACCTTGTTCAATCTCGTCATGGCAACTCTCTTTACTCGTTCCATAATCCATCATTCCGTGACTAACTCCTTAGTCACTTTGAGCTCATTATGATGATGTCTTACCGAGAGGGCCCAGAGGTACCTCTCCGTCATACAGAGTGACAATATCCCAGCCTCGGTTCGTACCAACTCAATGGACACTTTCGGAGATACCCGTTGCGTACCTTTATAGCCACCCAGTTATGTTGTGACATTGGGCACACCCAAAGTATTCCTACGGTATCCGGGAGTTGCACAACCTCATGGTCTAAGGAATAAATACTTGACACTGGAAAAGCTTAAGCATTACGAACTATACAATCTCGTGCTAGGCTTAGGATTGGGTCTTGTCCATCACATCATTCTCCTAATGATGTGATCCCGTTATCAATGACATCCAATGTCCATGGTCAGGAAACCGTGACCATCTGTTGATCAACAAGCTAGTAACTAGAGGCTTACCAGGGACACGTTGTGGTCTATGTATTCACACATGTATCGCTGTTTCCGCACAATACAATTCAAGCATGAATAACAGACAATTATCATGAACAAGGAAATATAATAATAATCCTTTTATTATTGCCTCTAGGGCATATTTCCGACAACCCGTAGCTCGCATCGACTAGGCCGGGCACATTGATCTGCGCTGAGTCCGCCCGGCAGCGCCTCGGCCTGCTCCACGCGAAGCCCTCTGCACGGCTGCTGCAGTACCGCGTCGCGTGACATGGTGGTGCATCGCTTCATCCCCACGCCGTCGCCCCGACATGCTGCTGCATACCCGCCAGCCCCACTCCGCGTGACCTGCTGCTGCATCATGTCATCTTCCGCCGCCGCCGCCGCCGCACACCTTCTCTGTGCCACCGCTGCCGCACACCTCCTCTGTGCCGCCGACCGTCGCCGTCGGATCAGTGATGGCATCCTCTGGCCCGTCCGCCGCCGCCTCTGCCGTCCCGCCGCCGGCGCCCTACGAAGCGGCCCCACCAGCCCGTCCCGACTTGCTGCAAGGCTTGGCTCCGCTGCCCCCGCTGGCGTACATCGCCGCCCCACCGTCGACGCTCTCCGGCCAGTTCGTCGTCACCCTGCCGCCGGCACCGACTCTGCCCGTCGACCCGTTGCTGTTACGCGAGACGATCGACGCGCCCGTGTATGGGGCTCCCGCGCACTGGTGGGGGTCGTCAGCAGGCCAGCAAGTTTTTCCGGCTGACCATCCGGCCTACCCGACACCGCACTCGCAGCCAAGGCTGCTTCCTATACCGTCGGGAGAGTACCCATCGCCGCTGCCGAGCGGTGGCCACGGCCTCCCCATGGCGTCTCCCTCCCCCTCGCCGGCCCTGCCGCCGGCGCCCTGGGACCCGGTGCTCCTTCCCGCACTGCATGCCACTCCTACGCCGAACAACTACATCGGGGGTGATGATTGGTACATGGACACCGGGGCTACGGCTCACATGTTTGCTCATCCTGGTAATCTTTCCTCCTTCACTCCCGTCACCACCGACCGCCGCATCATTGTCGGCGACGGTTCCACACTCCCGATCACACTTGTCGGGCACACTTCTTTTCCTTCTAATTACATGCCTATTACTTTGTCTAACATACTTGTGTCACCTCATCTTATTAAGAACCTCGTTTCCGTTCGTCGTTTAACTCGTGAAAATCCTGTTACCGTTGAATTTGATGAGCTTGGTTTTTGTGTCAAAGACGCTCGAACCAGGATGGTACTTCACGGATGTGACAGTCTCGACGAGCTCTATCCGGTGCACTCGCCTTCATCCACCACCACCACCGCACTGGTTTCTCTCTCCACTGGCGTCGATCTCTGGCATGCTCGCTTGGTTCATCCCAACCCCGCCACACTTCATCATATTCATAGGAGTTTCATTTTCAGTTGCAATAAGATCGAGGACCACACCTGTCATGCTTGTCGTGTCGGCAAACATGTTCACCTCCCGTTTAATAACTCCACCACCATTGCTTCTTTTCCTTTTCAGTTGATTCATAGCGATGTGTGGACTTCTTCGGTTCCTAGTAACTCAGGCTATTTATATTATCTGGTCATTCTTCATGATTATTCTCATTATGTGTTGACTTTTCCTTTGCGCAGAAAGTCGGATTCACTCTCTACTTTGACGGCCTTTTACTCCGATGTTCGCACGCAGTTTGGGCGTTCCATCCTTGCGCTTCCGACGGACAATGGAAAAGAGTTCGACAACATCGCTTTTCGCACCTTTTTGTCGCATCACGGCACCGTTTTCCACCTCAAATGCCCGTACACTTCGCAGCTGAACGGTCGAGCCGAACGCGTCCTTCGCACTCTGAATGACTGCGTCAGCATGCTCCTGTTTCATGCCAACGTGCTGCCTCGTTTCTGGCCAGACGCACTCGCCACTGTATCACTTCTTCTTAACATTAGACCCTGCCGCCCACGGTGGAACTACGCACCTCACCATCTTCTCTTTGGTACGCCCCCGTCTTATGATGACTTGTGTATTTTTAGGTGACTTTGCTATCCCAGCATTGCCGACACTGCTCCTCACAAGCTTGCACCTCGATCTGTCGCTTGCATCTTCATCGGCTACCCCTCCAACTCCAAGGGTTATCGGTGCTACGATCTCGTCTCCCACCGTGTGTTCACTTCCCGACACGTTTACTTTGATGAGCATGTGTTTTCGTTTCACCAGGTACCCCCGGCTGTTCCTCCCGCCACTTGTGACGCAGGCTCCTCCACGCCTCTCCCAGGGCGCTCGCGCGCCCGTCTTGGCCCGCCCCTGGCTTTGAGGCACGCGCCCCGCATGCGGCGCCTCCTACACCCGCGGCAATGGCGTCCCCGGTAGCCCCGACGTTGGCGTCCACGGCTCCTCCGGTGCCCGCGACCCCCGCGCCCCCCTTGGCGCCCGCGGCCCCCTCGGCGCCCGCGGCCCCACCGGCGCCCATGGCCGGTCCGGTCACCCGCGCCCGTACGGGCGTTTCTCGCCCGAGCTCGCGCTACGCCTCGGATGACTACGTCCATGTGGTGTTCACCTCCGAGCCATCGCCGTTGCCGTCCTCCGTTCGAGCCGCTCTTCGTGACCCGCTCTGGATGGCTGCGATGCAAGAGGAGTTTGACGCGCTGTTGCGCAACCGGACATGGCAGCTTGTTTCCCGTCCCCGACACGCCAACGTGATTACCAGGAAGTGGGTCTTTAAACACAAGCTCCGTCTTGATGGTACCCTTGATCGTTACAAAGCGCGTTGGGTTGTTCGTGGCTTTCGACAGCGTGCTGGCATCGACTTCACCGACACCTTCGCTCCGGTCGTCAAGCCCGACAGGATATGCACGGTTCTCCACCTTGCGGTCTCCCGTGCTTGGCCGGTGCACCAGATGGACGTCTCCAACGCCTTCCTCCATGGTCACCTCGAGGAGCAGTTCTTCTGCCAGCAGCCCACCGGGTTTGTTGACCCGGCGCTTCCCGACCACGTGTGCTTGCTTTCGCGGTCCTTGTACGGACTCAAGCAGGCTCCGCGCGCTTGGTACCAGCGCATCACGGCGTTTCCACCAGCTTGGGTTCCGCTCCACCCGCTCGAACGCCTCGCTCTTCGTCTATCATCAGGGCTCTAACACGGCCTATTTACTTCTCTATGTCGATGACATCATCCTGACGACATGTACGGCTCGTCTTCGCGTGGCGTTCGCCATCAAGGACTTGGGTCCTTTGCACTACTTCCTCGGTGTCGAGGTGGTGCGCCGTCCGGATGGCTTCTTCCTTCATCAGCGGAAGTACGCTCACGAGCTCCTCGAGCGCGCCGGCATGCTTAACTGCAAGCCCGCCGCTACGCCTGTTGATACGAAGGCCAAGCTTTCTGCCACAGATGGTTCTCCTGCTTCGGATGCTGCTTTCTATCGGTCTATCGTTGGTGCTCTCCAGTATCTCACTCTGACTCGACCAGAGATCCAGTATGCCGTGCAGCAGGTGTGTCTTCATATGCATGCTCCTCGAGACGTTCACTGGGCTGTCGTCAAGCAGATTCTCCACTATATCTGTAGCACTATGGATCTTGGGGTCACGCTTCACACCTCCGCCGACACCGCCATCACCGCCTACTCCGATGCAGACTGGGCGGGCTGCCCTGACACTCATCTCTCCACTTCGGGCTATTGTGTCTATCTTGGACCCTCACTCATCTCGTGGTCGTCCAAGCGACAGCCGACGGTCTCTTGTTCCAGTGTTGAGGCCGAGTATCGTGCGGTGGCTAACGCCGTCGCCGAGTGTTCGTGGGTTCGCCAGCTACTTCAGGAGCTCTCTTGTCCCGTTGACCGTGCCACGGTGGTCTACTACGACAATGTCTCGGCGGTCTACCTCTCTGCTAACCCGGTGCATCTCGATGGACCAAGCATATTGAGTTGGATATTCATTTTGTTCGGGAACAGGTGTCCCTTGGCCATATTCGTGTTTTACATGTCCCTACTTCCCAACAATTTGCCGATATCATGACCAAGAGCTTGCCTATGACGTCATTTGAGGAGTTCCGCTTCAGTCTTTGCGTCAGTCGCGGTGCCGCGTCGACTGCGGGGGG
>LR738715.1:243281572-243353803 GCA_902687465.1 Secale cereale | reverse complement strand
GGGGGGGGTGTTGAGTATATGTGGTATGTGCATATTGTGTATTGGGCCAACCTCCTAGTTTCTTGTATAGTTGAGGTCCGTCGCCCACCTCTGTACATCATATATACGTGCCTATGCACGAGGAGCAATACATCATGCAATTCCCACATCTTACATCTCCTTCTTGAAAAACATAGAGCTCGGCCTTAGGCTATTTTATTGGAATAGTTTTTTGGTATAGATATTAAAATAATAAATAATATGGTAGGTCTAAGGTTTACAAATCTATGATGTGATTGTATATATTGGAAATTAAAAGTAAAAACTTAGAAAGTATGTACGTTCTCAACATTGAAACTTACGCAGTTATGTTGGTAAGTTTGTGATTTAAGTTTGTGTATTTAAGGTGATTTAAGTTTATGAAAAATATATAGAAACACAATAAGAAGGCTACATATAGAAAGTGCATATATTTAAATTTGTGAATAATATCTACGACGTGATTGTATATATCGGAAATTAAAAGTAAAAAAACTTGGAAAGTATGGACGTTCTCAACGTTGAAACTTACGCAATTATGTTTGTTAAGTTTGTATATTTAAGGTGATTTAAGTTTGCACTCAAAGAGATTTGAGTTCATGCTTGCTTGAGAAGTCAAATAAGGCAACATGTATTATGAGTACAAATGAATTATGTATTCGGTTGACTTTTAAAATTATTGTCCGTACATATGTATTTTAGTTTATTGTGTCAGACAATGAAATTCAATCAGCTGTACTAAAACAAGTATCTGTTCTCAGTAATGGTGCTACAACTTCAAAAGGTAAATACTTTAAGAATCAGTTGTTTGTTGCTTATGTTAATAAAATTATAATTCATCAGTTGTTGGCTCTACAAATGAAAGTTCTACTTGTAATTATACAATTGGTTCCAAGAGGAAATTTAACGACAAATATGAAGCCAAACTACAAGAAACAATTGAATGACAAAGTACAATAAGTGTTAAAGATAGTAAAAGTGTTAATTCATATAATTATTGCATCTTTTTTCATGAGCGATGTTATCTTGGATAAATTTCAATTGTAGGTTTAGATGCTGAAACGACAATTAGAGAGTCTGATTCAAGAAAGATTCTAAGTTTGGAAGTGTTCAGCATGATCATGGCAGTTCTGATGCATCAAGTGTGTCAAATATGCAACAAAATATTTATAATTTTGGATTAGACTTATACAAGAAAGTTAGGGGGCATTACAAAGAAATAAATATAACACGAACACTTCATGTTGATTTTGGTGATTTATCATGCCGAGACAAGTCAATTCTTTTCAACTGAAATGTAATACAACGCTTGATACTATGTGGTCGAACTTGCCAACGAAGTTACATAGAGAATCTACTAAGGAATTCATTGTAGAAACAGAGAAAGATGAAACTGACATGCTGATGTCTACTACACAACCTTCTTCGTGTAGACGTTGTTCGGCCTCCAAGTGCAGAGGTTTGTAGGACAGTAGCAAATTTCCCTCAAGTGGATGACCTAAGGTTTATTAATCCGTGGGAGGCGTAGGATGAAGATGGTCTCTCTCAAACAAACCTGCAACCAAATAAAAAAGAGTCTCTTGTGTCCCCAACACACCCAATACAATAGTAAATTGTATAGGTGCACTAGTTCGGCGAAGAGATGGTGATACAAGTGCAATATGGATGGTAGATATAGGTTTTTGTAATAAGAAAATATAAAAACAGCAAGGTAGCAAGTGGTAAAAGTGGGCATAAACGGTGTTGCAATGATAGGAAACAAGGCCTAGGGTTCATACTTTCACTAGTGCAAGTTCTCTCATCAATAGTAACATAGGTAGATCATATAACTATCCCTCAACATGCAACAAAGAGTCACTCCAAAGTAAATAATAGCGGAGAACAAACGAATATATTATTGTAGGGTACGAAACCACCTCAAAGTTATTCTTTCTGATCGATATATTCAAGAGTCCGTAGTAAAATAACACGAAGCTATTCTTTCCGTTTGATCTATCATAGAGTTCATACAAGAATAACACCTTAAGACACAAATCAACCAAAACCCTAATGTCACCTAGATACTCCATTGTCACCTCAAGTATCCGTGGGCATGATTATACGATATGCATCACACAATCTCAGAAACATCTATTCAACGAACACATAGGACTTCAAAGAGTGCCCCGAAGTTTCTACCAGAGAGTCAAGACGAAAACGTGTGCCAACCCCTATGCATAGATTCCCAAGGTCACCGAACCCGCAAGTTGATCACCAAAACATACATCAAGTGAATCAATAGAATACCCCATTGTCACCACAGGTATCCCACACAAGACATACATCAAGTGTTCTCAAATCCTTAAAGACTCAATCCGATAAGATAACTTCAAAGGGAAAACTCAATTCATCACAAGAGAGTAGAGGGGGAGAAACATCATAAGATCCAACTATAATAGCAAAGCTCGCAATACATCAAGATCGTGCCATCTCAAGAACATGAGAGAGAGAGAGATCAAACACATAGCTACTGGTACATACCCTCAGCCCCGAGGGTGGACCACTCCCTCCTCGTCATGGAGAGCGCCGGGATGATGAAGATGGCCACCGGAGAGGGATTCCCCCTCCGGCAGGGTGCGAGAACGGGTCTAGATTGGTTTTCGGTGGCACCAGAGGCTTTCGGCGGCGGAACTCCCGATCTAGCTTATTTTCCAGAGGTTTTAGTATTTATAGGAATTTTTGGCCTAGGTCTCACGTCAGGGGGGTCTCCGGGCTGTCCACGAGACAGGGGGCGCCACCACTTGGGGTGGGCGCGCCCCCCACCCTCGTGGGCAGCCCGTGGCTCTCCTGGCCCAACTCTTTTACTTCGGGGGCTTCTTTTGGTCCAGAAAAAATCCTCAAAAATTGGCTCGTCAATTGGACTCTGTTTGATATTCCTTTTCTGCGAAACTCAAAAAACAAGGAAAAAACTGAAACTGGCACTTGGCTCTGGGTTAGTAGGTTAGTCCCAAAAATCATATAAAAGTGTATAATAAAGCCCATAAAATATCCTAGAAGGATAATATAATAGCATGGAACAATAAAAAATTATAGATACGTTGGAGACGTATCAAGCATCCCCAAGCTTAATTCCTGCTCGTCCTCGAGTAGGTAAATGATAAAAATAGAATGTTTGATGTGGAATGCTACCTAACATAATTCTCAATGTAATTTTCTTTATTGTGGCATGAATGTTCAGATCAAAAAGATTCGAGATAAAAGTCTATATTAACATAAGAATAATAATACTTCAAGCATACTAACAAAGAAATCATGTCTTCTCAAAATAACATGGCCAAAGAAAATTATCCCTACAAAATCATATAGCCTGGCTATGCTCCCTCTTCATCACACAAAATATTCCTATCATGCACAACCCCGGTTTTTGCCAAGCAATTGTTTTCATACTCAAATTTTTTCAAACCTTTCAACTTTCATGCAATACATGAGTGTGAGCCATGGATATATCATCGTAGGTGGAATAGAATGGTGGTTGTGGAGAAGACAAAAAAGGAAGATAGTCTCACATCAACTAGGCGTATCAATGGGCTATGTAGATGCCCATCAATAGATATCAATGTGAGTGAGTAGGGATTGCCATGCAATGGATGCACTAGAGCTATAAGTGTATGAAAGCTCAACAAAAGAAACTAAGTGGGTGTGCATCCAACTTGCTTGCTCATGAAGACCTAGGGCATTTGAGGAAGCCCATCGTTGGAATATACAAGCCAAGTTCTATAATGAAAATTCCCACTAGTATATGAAAGTGACTAAACAAGAGACTCTCTATCATGAAGATCATGGTGCTACTTTGAAGCACAAGTGTGGAAGAAGATAGTAGCATTATCCCTTTTTTTCCTTTTTCCTTTTTTTGGGCCTTTCTTTTTTCTTTGGCCTTTCTTTTTTTTTCTTTTTTTGGGACAATGCTCTAATAATGATGGTCATCACACTTATATTGATTTACAACTCGATATTACAACTCGATACTAGAACAAAGTATGACTCTATATGAATGCCTCCGGCGGTGTACCGAGATGTGCAATGAATCAAGAGTGACATGTATGAAAAATTATGCATGGTGGCCTAGCCACAAATACGATGTCAAGTACATGATCATGCATGGAAATATGACAATGACGAAGTGTGTCATAGCAAACGAAATGGTGGAAAGTTGCATTGCAATATATCTCGGAATGGCTATGGAAATGCCATGATAGGTAGGTATGGTGGTTGTTTCGAGGAAGGTATATGGTGGGTGTATGGTACCGGCGAAAGTTGTGCGGTACAAGAGCGGCTAGCAATGGTGGAAGGGTGAGAGTGCCTATAATCCATGGACTCAACATTAGTCATAAAGAACTCATATACTTATTGCAAAAATTTACGAGTCATCAAAACAAAGTAATCAACGCATGCTCCTAGGGGGGAGGTTGGTAGGAGTTAACCATTGCGCGCCCCCGACCTCCACACAAAGGTTGGCACTCAATAAATACCTAATGCTCTAACTTCGTCACATAGCGGTTCACCATACGTGCATACTACGGGAATCACAAACTTTAACACAAGTATTTATCAAATTCATAATAACTCCACTAGCATGACTCTAATATCACCATCCCCATATCTCAAAACAATCATCAAGTATCAAACTTCTCATCATATTCAATGCACTTTATGTGAAAGTTTTTACTATATTCATCTTGGATGCCTATCATATTAGGACTAGTTTTATAACCAAAGCACATTACCATGCTGTTCTAAAAGACTCTGGAAAGGATATAAGTGAAGCATGAGAGATCAACAATTTCTACAAAATAAAATAACCACCGTGCTCTAAAAGATATAAGTGAAGCACTAGAGCAAAACTATCTAGCTCAAAAGATATAAGTGAAGCACATAGAGTATTCTAACAAATTCTAGACCATATATATCTCTCTTAAAAAGGTGTGTCCAGCAAGGATGATTGTGGCAAACTAAAAAGCTAAGACTCAAATCATACATGACGCTCCAAGCAAAGCACATATCATGTGGTGAATAAAAATTAAGTCCCGAGTATAGTTACCGATAGATGAAGACAAAAGAGGGGATGCCTTCCCGGGGCATTCCCAAGCTTAGGCTTTTGGTTGTCCTTGTATTTTACCTTGGGGTGCCTTGGGCATCCCCAAGCTTAGGCTCTTGCCACTCTTTGTTCCATAGTCCATCAAAGCCATACTCAAAACTTGAGAACTTCACAACACAAAACTTAGCCAAAAATCTCGTGAGCTCCGTTAGTATAAGAAAACAAACCACCACTCAAAGGCACTGTAATGAACTCATTCTTTGTTTATATTGGTGTTAAACCTACTGTATTCCAACTTCTCTATGATTCATACTCCCCAATACTACTCATAGATTCATCAAAATAAGCAAACAACACACGAAAAACAGAATCTGTCAAAAACAGAACAGTCTGTAGTAATCTGTAACTTTCGAATACTTCTGTAACTCCAAAAAAATTAAATAAATTGGTAAACGTGAGGAATTTGTCTATTAATCATCTAAAAAAGAATCAACTAAATATCACTCTCCAGTCAAATCTGGTGACTATTCTCGTGAGCGCTAACATTTCTGTTTTTTACAGCATGATCATATAAACTTCACACAAGTCTTCCCAAAGGTTCTACTAGGCACAAACACTAATTAAAACACAAAACCACATCTAAACATAAGCTAGATGCAATATTTATTCCTAAATAGAAGCAAAAACAAATAAATTAAATTTGGGTTGCCTCCCAACAAGCGCTATTGTTTAACGCCCCTAGCTAGGCACGAGATTTCAATGATGCTCACATAAAAGATGAGAATTGAAACATAAAGAGAGCATCATGAAGAATATGACTAGCACATTTAAGTCTAACCCACTTCCTATGCATAGGGATTTTGTGAGAAAACAACTTATGGGAACAATAATCAACTAGCATAGGAAAGCACAACAAGCATAGCTTCAAAATTTTAAGCACATAGAGAGGAAACTTGATATTATTGCAATTCCTACATGCATATGATCCTCTCTCATAATAATTTTCAGTAGCATCATGAATGAATTCAACAATATAACCAACACATAAAGCATTATTTTCATGATCTACTTGCATAGAAATTTTACTACTCTCCACATAAGCAAAATTCTTCTCATTCATAGTAGTGGGAGCAAACTCAACAAAATAACTATCATGTGAAGCATAATCCAATTGAAAACTAAAATCATGATGACAAGTTTCCCGGTTATCATTATTCTTTATAGCATACATGTCATCACAATAATCATCATAGATAGCAACTTTGTTCTCATAATCAATTGGAACCTCTTCCGAAATAGTGGATTCATCACTAAATAAAGTCATGACCTCTCCAAGTCCACTTACATCAATATAATCATCATAAATAGGGGGCATGCTTTCATCATAATAAATTTGCTCATCAAAACTTAGGGGAGTAAACATATCATATTCATCAAACATAGCATCCCCAAGCTTTTGGCTTTGCATATCATTAGCATCATGGGTATTCAAAGAATTCATACTAACAACATTGAAATCATGCTCATCATGCACATATTTTATGCCAAGAACTCTATGTAATTCTTCTTCTAATACTTGAGCACAATTTTCCTTCCCATCATTTTCACGAAAGATATTAAAAATATGAAGCATATGAGGTAACCTTAATTCCATTTTTTGTAGTTTTCTTTTATATACTAAACTAGTGATAAAACAAGAAACTAAAATATTCGATTGCAAGATCTAAAGATATACCTTCAAGCACTAACCTCCCCGGCAACGGTGCCAGAAAAGAGCTTTATGTCTACTACACAACCTTCTTCTTGTAGACATTGTTGGGCCTCCAAGTGCAGAGGTTTGTAGGACAGTAGCAAATTTCCCTCAAGTGGATGACCTAAGGTTTATCAATCCATGGGATGCGTAGGATGAAGATGGTCTCTCTCAAACAACCCTGCAACCAAATAACAAAGAGTCTCTTGTGTCCCCAACACACCCAATACAATAGTAAATTGTATAGGTGCACTAGTTCGGCGAAGAGATGGTGATAAAAGTGCAATATGGATGGTACATATAGGTTTTTGTAATAAGAAAATATAAAAACAGCAAGGTAGCAAGTGGTAAAAGTGAGCATAAACGGTGTTGCAATGATAGGAAACAAGGTCTAGGGTTCATACTTTCACTAGTGCAAGTTCTCTCAACAATAATAACATAGCTAGATCATATAACTATCCCTCAACATGCAATAAAGAGTCACTCCAAAGTAACTAATAGCGGAGAACAAATGAAGAGATTATTGTAGGGTACGAAACCACCTCAAAGTTATTCTTTCTGATCGATCTATTCAAGAGTCCGTAGTAAAATAACACGAAGCTATTCTTTCCGTTTGATCTATCATAGAGTTCGTACTAGAATAACACCTTAAGACACAAATCAACCAAAACCCTAATGTCACCTAGATACTCCATTGTCACCTCAAGTATCTGTGGGCATGATTATACGATATGCATCAAACAATCTCAGAAACATCTATTCAACCAACACATAGAACGTCAAAGAGTGCCCCAAAGTTTCTACCAGAGAGTCAAGACGAAAACGTGTGCCAACCCCTATGCATAGATTCCCAAGGTCATGGAACCCGCAAGTTGTTCACAAAAACATACATCAAGTGAATCAATAGAATACCCCAGTGTCACCACAGGTATCCCACGCAAGACATACATCAAGTGTTCTCAAATCCTTAAAGACTCAATCCGATAAGATAACTTCAAAGGGAAAACTCTATTCATCACAAGAGAGTAGAGGGGGAGAAACATCATTAGATCCAACTATAATAGCAAAGCTCGCAATACATCAAGATCGTGCCATCTCAAGAACACGAGAGAGAGAGATCAAACACAAAGCTATTGGTACATAACCTCAGCCCCGAGGGTGGACTACTCCCTCCTCATCATGGAGAGCGCCGGGATGATGAAGATGGCCACCGGAGAGGGATTCCCCCTCCGACAGGGTGCGAGAATGGGTCTAGATTGGTTTGCGGTGGCAACAGAGGCTTTCGGCGGCGGAACTCCTGATCTAGCTTATTTTTCGGAGGTTTCAGTATTTATAGGAATTTTTGGCGTAGGTCTCACGTCAGGGGGGCTCCTGGCTGTCCACGAGATAGGGGGCGCCACCACTTTGGGTGGGCGCGCCCCCCACCCTCGTGGGCAGCCCGTGGCAATCCTGGCCCAACTCTTTTACTTCGGGGGCTTCTTTTGGTCCAAAAAAAATCATCAAAAATTGGCTCGTCAATTGGACTCCGTTTGATATTCCTTTTCTGCGAAACTCAAAAACACGAAAAAAAACAGAAACTGGCACTGGTCTCTGGGTTAGTAGTTAGTCCCAAAAATCATATAAAAGTGTATAATAATGCCCATAAAAATCCTAGAAGGATAATATAATAGCATGGAACAATAAAAAATTATAGATACGTTGGAGACGTATCATATGCAAATGGATATAGTTTCTTACCGATTAACATTTTATAATCTTAATAGCAATGATAATAAAATATGGTACAATTATGGGTTACTGTATGTACTACTTTAGGGGTAGTACTTTATCATTCTAAATACATCCTACGCCAGGCTGGCAATGGGGATTACCCAGGCGGGTATTGGACTCCCTGTTGGAAATATGCCCTAGAGGCAATAATAAAAGTATTATTATTATATTTCCTTGTTCATGATAATTGTCTGTTATTCATGCTTGAATTGTATTGTACGGAAACAGCGATACATGTGCGAATACATAGACCACAACGTGTCCCTGGTAAGCCTCTAGTTACTAGCTCGTTGATCAACAGATGGTCACGGTTTCCTGACAATGGACATTGGATGTCATTGATAACGGGATCACATCATTAAGAGAATGATGTGATGGACAAGACCCGATCCTAAGCCTAGCACGAGATCGTATAGTTCGTAATGCATAAGCTTTTCTAGTGTCAAGTATTTATTCCTTAGACCATGAGGTTGTGCAACTCCCGGATACTGTAGGAATACTTTGGGTGTGCCAAACGTCACAACGTAACTGGGTGGCTATAAAGGTACGCAACGGGTATCTCCGAAAGTGTCTGTTGAGTTGGTACGAACCGAGACTGGGATATTGTCACTCCGTGTGACGGAGAGGTACCTTTGGGCCCTCTCGGTAAGACATCATCATAATGAGCTCAAAGTGACTAAGGAGTTAGTCACGAGATGATGGATTACGGAACGAGTAAAGAGACTTTCCGTGACGAGATTGAACGAGGTATCGGGCATACCGACGATCGAATCTCGGGCAAGTACCGTACCGATAGACAAAGGGAATAACATACGGGATTGAGTGAATCCTTGACAAAGTGGTTCATCCGATGAGATCATCGAGGAACATGTCGGAACCAACATGGGTATCCAGATCCCGCTGTTGGTTATTGACCAGAGATTCGTCTCGGTCATGTCTGCGTGTCTTCCGAACCCGTAGGGTCTACACACTTAAGGTTCAGTAACGCTAGGGTTGTAGAGATACATGCACATGGAAACCCGAATGTTGTTCGGAGTCCCGGATGAGATCCCGGACGTCACGAGGAGGTCCGGAATGGTTCGAAGGTAAAGAATGATATATAGGAAGTCCAGTTTCGGCCATCGGGTGAATTCCGGGGGTCACCTGGAGTGTCCCGGGACCACCGGAGGGGTCCCGGGGGTCCACCGGGTGGGGCCACCCATCCCGGAGGGCCCCGTAGGCCGCAAGGGGAAGGGGGCCATCCCCTGGTGTGCTGGCGCACCCACATGGGCCCCCCTCCATGCGCCTAGGGTTGAAACCCTAGGGGGAGGGGGCGCCCCCTATGCCTTGGGGGCAAGTTCCCCCCCTCTGGCCGCCGCCCCCCCTAGGAGATTGGATCTCCTAGGGCCGGCGCCCCCCTTGGCCCCTATATATAGTGGGGGGGAGAGGGCAGCCACACCCCAAGCCTCTGGCGCCTCCCCCCCTCCCGCCACACCTCCAACTCCTCTCGCAGGGCGCCGGCGAAGCCCTGCAGCTTTTCCTGGTGCATCCACCACCACGCTATCGTGCTGCTGGATCTCCGACAACCTCTCCTCCGCCCTTGCTGGATCAAGAAGGAGGAGATGTCGCTGTACCGTACGTGTGTTGAACGCGGAGGTGCCGTCCGTTCGGCGCTGGGATCATCGGTGACGAGGATCACGAAGAGTACGACTACTTCATCCACGTTCCTTCGAACGCTTCCGCACGCGATCTACAAAGGGTATGTAGATGCACTCCTTTATGCTCTTTGCTAGATGGCTCCTTAGATTGATCTTGGTGAAGCGTAGGAATTTTTTTGAATTCTGCTACGTTCCCCAACAGTGGCATCTGAGCTAGGTCTTTGCGTAGCATCTTGCACGAGTAGAACACAAACAAGTTGTGGGCGTTGAGTTTGTTCAATTTTCTTGCCGTTACTAGTCCAATCTTGATTCAGCGGCATCGTCGGATGAAGCGGCCCGGACCGACCTTACACGTACGCTTACGTGAGACTGGTTCCACCGACAGACATGCACTAGTTGCATAAGGTGGCTGGCGGGTGTCTGTCTCTCCCACTTTAGTCAGATCGGATTCGATGAAAAGGGTCCTTATGAAGGGTAAATAGAAATTGACAAATCACGTTGTGGTATTGGCGTAGGTAACAAACGTTCTTGCTAGAAAACCTATAGAAGCCACGTAAAAACTTGCAACAACAATTAGAGGTCGTCTAAGTTGTTCTTGCAGCATGTGCTATGTGATGTGGTATGGCCAAGAAGATGTGATGAATGATATATGTGATGTATGAGATTGATCATGTTCTTGTAATAGGGAATCACGACTTGCATGTCGATGAAAATGACAACCGGCAAGAGCCTTGTCTTAATTATTGTATGACCTGCGTGTCACTGAATAACGCCATGTAATTACTTTACTTTATTGCTAAACGTTAGCCATAGTTTTAGAAGTAATAGTTGGCGTGACGACTTCATGAAGACACGATGATGGATATCATGATGATGGAGATCATGGTGTCGTGTCGGTGACAAAGATGATCATGGTGCCCCGAAGATGGAGATCGAAGGAGCAAGATGATATCTGCCATATCATGTCACTTTATTTGATTGCATGTGATGTTTATCATGTTTATGCATCTTGTTTACTTAGAACGACGGTAGTAAATAAGATGATCTCTCACTAAAATTTCAAGAATTGTGTTCCCCCTAACTATGCACCGTTGCTAAGGATCGTTGTTCCGAAGCACCACATGATGATCGGGTGTGATAGGCTCTAACGTTCGCATACAACGGGTGTAAGCCAGATTTACACACGCAAAACACTTAGGGTTCACTTGACGAGCCTAGCATGTACAGACATGGCCTCAGAACACGGAAGACCGAAAGGTCGAACATGAGTCATATAGAAGATACGATCAACATGAAAGATGTTCACCGTTGATGACTAGTCCGTCTCACGTGATGATCGGACACGGGCTAGTCGATTCGGATCATGTATCACTTAGATGACTGGAGAGATGTCAATCTGAGTGGGAGTTCATTAAAATTTGATTAGATGAACTTAATTATCATGAACTTAGTCTAAATTCTTTACAATATGTCTTGTAGATCAAATGGCCCACGCTCATGTCACCCTCAACTTCAACGCGTTCCTAGAGAAATCCAAGCTGAAAGACGATGGTAGCAACTATACAGACTGGGTCCGTAACCTAAGGATCATCCTCATAGCTGCCAAGAAAACTTATGTCCTAGAAGCACTGTTAGGTGACGCTCCCGCCCCGGCAAACCAAGATGTTATGAACGCTTGGCAGTCGCGTTGTGATGGTTACTCCCTGGTTCAGTGCGGCATGCTCTACAGCTTAGAATCGGGGCTCCAAAAGCGTTTTGAGCACCACGGGGCATATGAGATCTTCCAAGAGTTGAAAATGGTTTTCCAGGCTCATGCCCAAGTTGAGAGATATGATGTCTCCAACGCATTCTACATCTATAAGATGGAGGAATACAGTTCTGTCAATGAGCACATACTCAAGATTTCTGGGTAGCACAACCGCTTGTCTCAGTTGGGAATGAATCTCCCAGACGAAGTGGTCGTTGACAGAATACTCCAGTCGCTCCCACCTAGCTACAAAAGCTTTGTGTTGAACTTCAATATGCAAGGGATGGAGAAGTCCATTCCCGAGGTGTATTCAATGCTGAAATCAGCGGAGGTGGAGATCAAGAAAGAGCATCAAGTGTTGATGGTCAATAAAACCACTAAGTTCAAGAAGGGCAAGGGTAAGAAGAACTTCAAGAAGGACGGCAAGGGAGTTGCCGCGCCCAGTAAGCCAGTTGCCGGGAAGAATCCAAAGTATGGACCCAAGCCTGAGAGTGAGTGCTTTTAATGCAAGGGAACAGGTCACAGGAAGCGGAACTGCCCCAAATACTTAGCAGACAAAAAGGCCGGCAACGTCAAAGGTATATGTGATATACATGTTATTGATGTGTACCTTACCAGCGCTCGTAGTAGCTCCTGGGTATTTGATACCGGTGCAGTTGCTCATATTTGTAACTCAAAGCAGGAGCTGCGGAATAAGCGGAGACTGGCGAAGGACGAGGTGACGATGCGCGTCGGGAATGGTTCCAAGGTTGATGTGATCGCCGTCGGCATGCTGCCTCTACATCTACCCTCGGGATTAGTTTTAAACCTTAATAATAGTTATTTAGTACCAGCTTTGAGCATGAACATTGTATCTGGATCTCATTTGATGCGAGATGGCTACTCATTTAAATCCGAGAATAATGGTTGTTCTATTTATTTGAGAGATATGTTTTATGGTCATGCCCCGTTGGTCAATGGTTTATTTTTGATGAATCTCGATCGTGATGATACACATATTCATGGTGTGAATGCCAAAAGATGTAAAGTTGACAATGATAGTCCCACATACTTGTGACATTGCCGCCTTGGTCATATTGATGTCAAACGTATGAAGAAGCTTCATGCAGATGGATTTCTGGAGTCTCTTGATTATGAATCATTTGACACGTGCGAACCATGCCTTTTGGGCAAGATGACCAAGACTCCGTTCTCCGGAACAATGGAGCGAGCAACCAACTTGTTGGAAATCATACATACCGATGTGTGCGGTCCAATGAGTGTTGAGGCTCGCGGAGGCTATCGTTATGTTCTCACCCTCACAGATGACTTGAGTAGATATGGGTATATCTACTTGATGAAGCATAAGTCTGAGACCTTTGAAAAGTTCAAGGAATTTCAGAATGAGGTTGAGAATCAACGTGACATAAAAATAAAGTTCTTGTGATCGGATCGTGGGGGTGAATATTTAAGTCATGAATTTGGCACGCACCTTTGGAACTGTGGAATTGTTTCACAATTGACACCGCCCGAACACCTCAGCGTAACGGTGTGTCCGAATGTCGAAATCGTACTCTGTTGGACATGGTGCGATCTATGATGTCTCTCACCGACTTACCGCTATCTTTTTGGGGTTATGCTATAGAGACTGCGGCATTCACTTTAAATAGGGCTCTGTCGAAATCCGTTGAGACGACACCGTATGAACTTTGGTTTGGCAAGAAACCTAAGCTGTCGTTTCTAAAAGTTTGGGGTTGCGATGCTTATGTCAAGAAACTTCAACCTGAAAAGCTCGAACCCAAATCGGAAAAATGCGTCTTCATAGGATACCCAAAGGAAACGATTGGGTACACCTTCTACCACAGATCCGAAGGCAAGGTCTTTGTTGCCAAGAATGGATCCTTTCTGGAGAAAGAATTTCTCTCGAAAGAAGTGAGTGGGAGGAAAGTATAACTTGATGAGGTGACAGTCACCCCTCCCGGACCGGAAAGTAGAGCAACGTAGGAAATTGTTCCTGAGGTGCCTGCACCGACAAGGGATGAAGTTAATGATGATGATCATGAAGATACAGATCAAGTTACTACTGAACTTCGAAGGTCCACAAGGACACGTTCCGCACCAGAGTGGTACGGCAACCCTGTCATGGAAATCATGTTGTTGGACAACGGTGAACCTTCGAACTATGAAGAAGCGATGGCGGGCCCGGATTCCAATAAATGGCTTGGAGCCATGAAATCCGAGATAGAATCCTTGTATGAAAACAAAGTATGAACTTTGGTGGACTTGCCCGATGATAGGCACGCCATAGAAAATAAATGGATATTTAAGAAGAAGACAGACGCGGATGGTAATGTGACCATCTATAAGGCTCGGCTTGTCGCTAAGGGTTATCGACAAGTTCAAGGGATTAACTACGACAGGACTTTCTCTCCCGTAGCGATGCTGAAGTCAGTCCGAATCATGTTAGCAATTGGCGCATTCTATGATTATGAGATATGGCAAATGGACGTCAAAACGGCATTCCTTAATGGTTTCCTCAAGGAAGAACTGTATATTATGCAGCCGGAAGGTTTTGTCGATCCAGAGAATGCTAACAAGGTATGCAAGCTCCAGCGCTCGATCTACGGCTGGTGCAAGCATCTCGGAGTTGGAATATTCGCTTTAATGATGTGATCAAAGCGTTTGGCTTTATACGGACTTGGGGAGAAGCCTGTATCTACAAGAAAGTGAGTGGGAGCTCTGTAGCATTTCTCATATTATATGTGGATGACATATTGCTGATGGGAAATGATATAAAATTCTTGGAGAGCATAAAGGCCTACTTGAATAAGAGTTTTTCAATGAAGGACCTTGGAGAAGCTGCTTACATATTAGGCATCAAAATCTATAGAGATAGATCAAGACGCCTCATTGGTCTTTCACAAAGCACATACCTTGACAAGATATTGAAGAAGTTCAATATGGATCAGTCCAAGAAGGGGTTCTTGCCTGTTTTGCAAGGTATGAGATTGAGCAAGGCTCAGTCCCCGACCACGGTAGAAGATAGAGAAAAGATGAGTGTCATTCCCTATGCCTCGACCATAGGTTCTATCATGTATGCCATGCTGTGTACCAGACCTGATGTGAACCTTGCCATAAGTTTGGTAGGGAGGTACCAAAGTGATCCTGGTATGGAACACTGGACAGCGGTCAAGAACATCCTAAAGTACCTGAAGAGGACTAAGGATATGTTTCTCGTTTATGGAGGTGACGAAGAGCTCGTCGTAAAGGGTTATGTCGATGCTAGCTTTGACACAGATCTGGATGACTCTAAGTCACAGACCAGATACGTGTATATTTTGAATGGTGGAGCAGTCAGCTGGTGCAGTTACAAGCAGAGCGTCGTGGCGCATTCTACATGTGAAGCGGAGTACATAGCTGCTTGCGAAGCAGCACAAGAAGGAGTCTGGATGAAGGAGTTTATCACCGACCTAGGAGTCATTCCAAGCGCGTCAAGCCCGATGACTCTCTTGTGTGACAATACTGGAGCTATTGCCATTACCAAGGAGCCCAGGTTTCACAAGAAGACCAAGCACATCAAGCGCTGTTTCAACTCCATCCAGAATTATGTTCAAGATGGAGACATAGATATTTGTAAAGTGCATACGGATCTGAATGTTGCAGACCCGTTGACTAAACCTCTACCATGGGAAAAACATGATCAACACCAGAACTCTATGGGTGTTCGATTCATCACAATGTAACTAGATTATTGACTCTAGTGCAAGTGGGAGACTGTTGGAAATATGCCCTAGAGGCAATAATAAAAGTATTATTATTATATTTCCTTGTTCATGATAATTGTCTGTTATTCATGCTTGAATTGTATTGTACGGAAACAGCGATACATGTGTGAATACATAGACCACAACGTGTCCCTGGTAAGCCTCTAGTTACTAGCTTGTTGATCAACAGATGGTCACGGTTTCCTGACCATGGACATTGGATGTCATTGATAACGGGATCACATCATTAGGAGAATGATGTGATGGACAAGACCCAATCCTAAGCCTAGCACGAGATCGTATAGTTCGTAATGCATAAGCTTTTCTAGTGTCAAGTATTTATTCCTTAGACAATGAGGTTGTGCAACTCCCGGATATCGTAGGAATACTTTGGGTGTGCCCAACGTCACAACGTAACTGGGTGGCTATAAAGGTACGCAACGGGTATCTCCGAAAGTGTCTGTTGAGTTGGTACGAACCGAGACTGGGATATTGTCACTCCGTGTGACGGAGAGGTACCTCTGGGCCCTCTCGGTAAGACAACATCATAATGAGCTCAAAGTGACTAAGGAGTTAGTCACGGGAGGATGGATTACGGAACGAGTAAAGAGACTTGCCTTGACGAGATTGAACGAGGTATCGGGCATACCGACGATCGAATCTCGGGCAAGTACCGTACCGATAGACAAAGGGAATAACATACAGGATTGAGTGAATCCTTGACACAGTGGTTCATCTGATGAGATCATCGAGGAACACGTGGGAACCAACATGGGTATCCAGATCCCGTTGTTGGTTATTGACCAGAGAGTCGTCTCGGTCATGTCTGCGTGTCTCCCGAACCCGTAGGGTCTACAGACTTAAGGTTCAGTGACGCTAGGGTTGTAGAGATACATGCACATGGAAACCCGAATGTTGTTCGGAGTCCCGGATGAGATCCCGGACGTCACGAGGAGTTCCGGAATGGTCCGGAGGTAAAGAATGATATATAGGAAGTCCAGTTTCGGCCATCGGGTGAATTCCAGGGGTCACCGGGAGTGTCCCGGGACCACCGGAGGGGTCCCGGGGGTCCACCGGGTGGGGCCACCCATCCCGGAGGGCCCCGTAGGCCGCAAGGGGAAGGGGGCCAGCCCCTGGTGGGCTGGAACACCCACATGGGCCCCCCTCCATGCGCCTAGGGTTGAAACCCTAGGGGGAGGGGGCGCCCCCTATGCCTTGGGGGGCAAGTTTCCCCCCTCTGGCCGCCGCCCCCCCTAGGAGATTGGATCTCCTAGGGCCGGCGCCCCCCTTGGCCCCTATATATAATGGGGGGGAGAGGGCAGCCGCACCCCAAGCCTCTGGCGCCTCCCCCCCCACCCGTCACACCTCCAACTCCTCTCGCAGGGCGCCGGCGAAGCCGTGCAACTTTTCCTGTTGCATCCACCACCACGCTGTCGTGCTGCTGGATCTCCGACAACCTCTCCTCCGCCCTTGCTGGATCAATAAGGAGGAGACGTCGCTGTACCGTACGTGTGTTGAACGCGGAGGTGCTGTGGGATCATCGGTGACGAGGATCACGAAGAGTACGACTACTTCATCCACGTTCCTTAGAACACTTCCGCACGCGATCTACAAAGGGTATGTAGATGCACTCCTTCATGCTCGTTGCTAGATGGCTCCTTAGATTGATCTTGGTGAAGCGTAGGAAATTTTTTGAATTCTGCTACGTTCCCCAACAGTGGCATCTGAGCTAGGTCTTTGCGTAGCATCTTGCACGAGTAGAACACAAACAAGTTGTGGGCGTTGAGTTTGTTCAATTTTCTTGCCGTTACTAGTCCAATCTTGATTCGGCGGCATCGTGGGATGAAGCGGCCCGGACCGACCTTACACGTACACTAACGTGAGACTGGTTCCACCGACAGACATGCACTAGTTGCATAAGGTGGCTGGCGGGTGTCTGTCTCTCCCACTTTAGTCGGATCGGATTCGATGAAAAGGGTCCTTATGAAGGTTAAATAGAAATTGACAAATCACGTTGTGGTATTGGCGTAGGTAACAAACGTTCTTGCTAGAAAACCTATAGAAGCCACGTAAAAACTTGCAACAACAATTAGAGGTCGTCTAAGTTGTTCTTGCAGCATGTGCTATGTGATGTGGTATGGCCAAGAAGATGTGATGAATGATATATGTGATGTATGAGATTGATCATGTTCTTGTAATAGGGAATCACGACTTGCATGTCGAGGAAAATGACAACCGACAGGAGCCATAGGAGTTGTCTTAATTATTGTATGACCTGCGTGTCACTGAATAACGCCATGTAATTACTTTACTTTATTGCTAAACGTTAGCCATAGTAGTAGATGTAATAGTTGGCGTGACGACTTCATGAAGGCACGATGATGGAGATCATGGTGTGGAGCCGGTGACAAAGATGATCATGGTGCCCCGAAGATGGAGATCGAAGGAGCAAGATGATATTGGCCATATCATGTCACTTTATTTGATTGCATGTGATGTTTATCATGTTTATGCATCTTGTTTACTTAGAACGACGGTAGTAAATAAGATGATCTCTCACTAAAATTTCAAGAATTGTGTTCCCCCTAACTGTGCACCGTTGCTAAGGATCGTTGTTCCGAAGCACCACATGATGATCGGGTGTGATAGGCTCTAACGTTCGCATACAACGGGTGTAAGCCAGATTTACACACGCAAAACACATAGGGTTCACTTGACGAGCCTAACATGTACAGACATGGCCTCGGAACACGGAACACCGAAAGGTCGAACATGAGTCATATAGAAGATACGATCAAGATGAAAGATGTTCACCGTTGATGACTAGTCCGTCTCACGTGATGATCGGACACGGGCTAGTCGATTCGGATCATGTATCACTTAGATGACTGGAGAGATGTCAATCTGAGTGGGAGTTCATTAAAATTTGATTAGATGAACTTAATTATCATGAACTTAGTCTAAATTCTTTACAATATGTCTTGTAGATCAAATGGCCCACGCTCATGTCACCCTCAACTTCAACGCGTTCCTAGAGAAATCCAAGCTGAAAGATGATGGTAGCAACTATACAGACCGGGTCCGTAACCTAAGGATCATCCTCATAGCTGCCAAGAAAACTTATGTCCTAGAAGCACCGCTAGGTGACGCTCCCGCCCCGGCAAACCAAGATGTTATGAACGCTTGGCAGTCGCGTTGTGATGATTACTCCCTGGTTCAGTGCGGCATGCTCTATAGCTTAGAATCGGGGCTCCAAAAGCGTTTTGAGCACCACGGGGCATATGAGATGTTCCAAGAGCTGAAAATGGTTTTCCAGGCTCATGCCCGAGTTGAGAGATATGATGTCTCCAACGCATTCTATAGCTGTAAGATGGAGGAAAACAGTTCTGTCAATGAGCACATACTCAAGATTTCTGGGTTGCACAACGCTTGTCTCAGTTGGGAATGAATCTCCCAGACGAAGCGGTCGTTGAGAGAATCCTCCAGTCGCTCCCACCTAGCTACAAAAGCTTTGTGTTGAACTTCAATATGCAAGGGATGGAGAAGTCCATTCCCGAGGTGTATTCAATGCTGAAATCAGCGGAGGTGGAGATCAAGAAAGAGCATCAAGTGTTGATGGTCAATAAAACCACTAAGTTCAAGAAGGGCAAGGGTAAAAAGAACTTCAAGAAGGACGGCAAGGGAGTTGCCGCGCCCGGTAAGCCAGTTGCCGGGAAGAAGCCAAAGTATGGACCCAAGCCTGAGACTGAGTGCTTTTATTGCAAGGGAACGGGTCACTGGAAGCGGAACTGCCCCAAATACTTCGCGGACAAGAAGGCCTGCAACGTCAAAGGTATATGTGATATACATGTTATTGATGTGTACCTTACCAGCGCTCGTAGTAGCTCCTGGGTATTTGATACCGGTGCAGTTGCTCATATTTGTAACTCAAAGCAGGAGCTGCGGAATAAGCGGAGACTGGCGAAGGACGAGGTGACGATGCGCGTCGGGAATGGTTCCAAGGTTGATGTGATCACCGTCGGCACGCTGCCTCTACATCTACCCTCGGGATTAGTTTTAAACCTTAATAATTGTTATTTAGTACCAGCTTTGAGCATGAACATTGTATCTGGATCTCGTTTGATGCGAGATGGCTACTCATTTAAATCCGAGAATAATGGTTGTTCTATTTATTTGAGAGATATGTTTTATGGTCATGCCCCACTGGCCAATGGTTTATTTTTGATGAATCTCGATCGTGATGATACACATATTCACAGTGTGAATGCCAAAAGATGTAAAGTTGACAATGATAGTCCCACATACTTGTGGCATTGCCGCCTTGGTCATATTGATGTCAAACGTATGAAGAAGCTTCATGCAGATGGACTTCTGGAGTCTCTTGATTATGAATCATTTGACACGTGCGAACCATGCCTTTTGGGTAAGATGACCAAGACTCCGTTCTCCGGAACAATGGAGCGAGCAACCAACTTGTTGGAAATCATACATACCGATGTGTGCGGTCCAATGAGTGTTGAGGCTCGCGGAGGCTATCGTTATGTTCTCACCCTCACAGATGACTTGAGTAGATATGGGTATATCTACTTGATGAAGCATAAGTCTGAGACCTTTGAAAAGTTCAAGGAATTCCAGAATGAGGTTGAGAATCAACGTGACAAAAAAAAAATAAAGTTCTTGCGATCGGATCGTGGGGGTGAATATTTAAGTCATGAATTTGGCACGCACCTTAGGAACTGTGGAATTGTTTCACAATTGACACCGCCCGGAACACCTCAGCGTAACGGTGTGTCCGAACGTCGAAATCGTACTCTGTTGGACATGGTGCGATCTATGATGTCTCTCATCGACTTACCGCTATCTTTTTGGGGTTATGCTTTAGAGACTGCCGCATTCACTTTAAATAGGGCTCCGTCGAAATCCGTTGAGACGACACCGTATGAACTTTGGTTTGGCAAGAAACCTAAGCTGTCGTTTCTAAAAGTTTGGGGTTGCGATGCTTATGTCAAGAAACTTCAACCTGAAAAGCTCGAACCCAAATCGGAAAAATGCGTCTTCATAGGATACCCAAAGGAAACGATTGGGTACACCTTCTACCACAGATCCGAAGGCAAGGTCTTTGTTGCCAAGAATGGATCCTTTCTGGAGAAAGAATTTCTCTCGAAAGAAGTGAGTGGGAGGAAAGTAGAACTTGATGAGGTGACAGTCACCCCTCCCGGACCGGAAAGTAGCGCAACGCAGGAAATTGTTCCTGAGGTGCCTGCACCGACAAGGGATGAAGTTAATGATGATTATCATGAAGATACATATCAAGTTACTACTGAACTTCGAAGGTCCACAAGGACACGTTCCGCACCAGAGTGGTACGGCAACCCTGTCATGGAAATCATGTTGTTGGACAACGGTGAACCTTCGAACTATGAAGAAGCGATGGCGGGCCCGGATTCCAATAAATGGCTTGGAGCCATGAAATCCGAGATAGAATCCATGTATGAAAACAAAGTATGGACTTTGGTGGACTTGCCCGATGATAGGCACGCCATAGAAAATAAATGGATATTTAAGAAGAAGACAGACGCGGATGGTAATGTGACCATCTATAAGGCTCGGCTTGTCGCTAAGGGTTATCGACAAGTTCAAGGGATTAACTACGACGAGACTTTCTCTCCCGTAGCGATGCTGAAGTCAGTCCGAATCTTGTTAGCAATTGCCGCATTCTATGATTATGAGATATGGCAAATGGACGTCAAAACGACATTCCTTAATGGTTTCCTCAAGGAAGAACTGTATATGATGCAGCCGTAAGGTTTTGTCGATCCAGAGAATGCTAACAAGGTATGCAAGCTCCAACGCTCGATCTACGGGCTGGTGCAAGCATCTCGGAGTTGGAATATTCGCTTTAATGATGTGATCAAGGCGTTTGGCTTTATACAGACTTGGGGAGAAGCCTGTATCGACAAGAAAGTGAGTGGGAGCTCTGTAGCATTTCTCATATTATATGTGGATGACATATTGCTGATGGGAAATGATATAGAATTCTTGGAGAGCATAAAGGCCTACTTGAATAAGAGTTTTTCAATGAAGGACCTTGGAGAAGCTGCTTACATATTAGGCATCAAAATCTATAGAGATAGATCAGCACGCCTCATTGGTCTTTCACAAAGCACATACCTTGACAAGATATTGAAGAAGTTCAATATGGATCAGTCCAAGAAGGGGTTCTTGCCTGTTTTGCAAGGTATGAGATTGAGCAAGGCTCAGTCCCCAACCACGGCAGAAGATAGAGAAAAGATGAGTGTCATTCCCTATGCCTCGGCCATAGGTTCTATCATGTATGCCATTCTGTGTACCAGACCTGATGTGAACCTTGCCATAAGTTTGGTAGGGAGGTACCAAAGTGATCCTGGTATGGAACACTGGACAGCGGTCAAGAACATCCTAAAGTACCTGAAGAGGACTAAGGATATGTTTCTTGTTTATGGAGGTGACGAAGAGCTCATCGTAAAGGGTTACGTCGATGCTAGCTTCGACACAGATCTGGATGACTCTAAGTCACATACCGGATACGTGTATATTTTGAATGGTGGAGCAGTCAGCTGGTGCAGTTGCAAGCAGAGCGTCGTGGCGCATTCTACATGTGAAGCGGAGTACATAGCTGCTTGCGAAGCAGCACAAGAAGGAGTCTGGATGAAGGAGTTCATCACCGACCTAGGAGTCATTCCAAGCGCGTCAAGCCCGATGACTCTCTTTTGTGACAACACTGGAGCTATTGCCATTACCAAGGAGCCGAGGTTTCACAAGAAGACCAAGCACATCAAGCGCCGTTTCAACTCCATCCGGAATTATGTTCAAGATGGAGACATAGATATTTGTAAAGTGCATACGAATCTGAATGTTGCAGACCCGTTGACTAAACCTCTACCACGGGCAAAACATGATCAACACCAGAACTCTATGGGTGTTCGATTCATCACAATGTAACTAGATTATTGACTCTAGTGCAAGTGGGAGACTGTTGGAAATATGCCCTAGAGGCAATAATAAAAGTATTATTATTATATTTCCTTGTTCATGATAATTGTCTGTTATTCATGCTTGAATTGTATTGTACGGAAACAGCGATACATGTGTGAATACATAGACCACAATGTGTCCCTGGTAAGCCTCTAGTTACTAGCTCGTTGATCAAAAAGATGGTCACGGTTTCTTGACCATGGACATTGGATGTCATTGATAACGGGATCACATCATTAGGAGAATGATGTGATGGACAAGACCCAATCCTAAGCCTAGCACGAGATCGTATAGTTCGTAATGCATAAGCTTTTCTAGTGTCAAGTATTTATTCCTTAGACCATGAGGTTGTGCAACTCCCGGATACCGTAGGAATACTTTGGGTGTGCCAAACTTCACAACGTAACCGGGTGGCTATAAAGGTACGCAACGAGTATCTCCGAAAGTGTCTGTTGAGTTGGTACGAACCGAGACTGGGATATTGTCACTCCGTGTGACGGAGAGGTACCTCTGGGCCCTCTCGGTAAGACATCATCATAATGAGCTCAAAGTGACTAAGGAGTTAGTCACGGGATGATGGATTACGGAACGAGTAAAGAGACTTGCCGTGACGAGATTGAACGAGGTATCGGGCATACCGACGATCGAATCTCGGGCAAGTACCGTACCGATAGACAAAGGGAATAACATACGGGATTGAGTGAATCCTTGACACAGTGGTTCATCCGATGAGATCATCGAGGAACACATGGGAACCAACATGGGTATCCAGATCCCGCTGTTGGTTATTGACCAGAGAGTCGTCTCGGTCACGTCTGCGTGTCTCCCGAACCCGTAGGGTCTACACACTTAAGATTCAGTGACGCTAGGGTTGTAGAGATACATGCACATGGAAACCCGAATGTTGTTCGGAGTCCCGGATGAGATCCCGGACGTCACGAGGAGTTTCGGAATGGTCCGGAGGTAAATAATGATATATAGGAAGTCCAGTTTCGGCCATCAGGTGAATTCCGGGGGTCACCGGGAGTGTCCCGGGACCACCGGAGGGGTCCCGGGGGTCTACCGGGTGGGGCCACCCATCCCGTAGGGCCCCGTAGGCCGCAAGGGGAAGGGGCCAGCCCCTGGTGGGCTGGTGCACTGATACGTCCAAAACGTATCTATAATTTCTGCTTGCTCCATGCCTCTTTTGTGTGATATTGCTATGATATTTATACACTTCCATACACTTTTGATCATATTTGGACTAACCTATTAACTCAGTGCACCCCAGTGCCAGTTTCTGTTTTCTGCTGTTTTTGTATTTCAGGTTTTCCCATTACGTAAACTGCCAGAAAAATTCCGGAAAAAATATATAAAAAATCAGCGTTCCGGAAGCTTCCATGCGGCCAAAGTAGGGCCGGAGGGGGGCCACCAGGGCTCCAGGCGGCCAGAGGGCGCGCCCCCCTCCTAGCCGCGCCGCCAGGGCGCCTGAGTCCCCCAGGCCTCCTCTGACACCCCCTTTGGCATATATTTACACCGCGTCCCGAAACCCTCGAGGACGGAACCCTTTTTCGCGATCTCATCTCTGTTCCGCCGCCGCCGCGCTTCCAAGATCGGGAGCACCAGGAGAACTCTTCCCGGCACCCTGCCGGAGGGGAGGATCACCACCGGGAACCTCTCCACCACCATGGACGCCTCCCGGATGAGTTGTGAGTAGTCTCCCTTGGACCATGGGTCCATGACCAATAGCTATGTGATGTTCTCCTCCCCTCTTTGTCCTTCATCGATTAGACCTCGTGAGCTGCCCTACATGATCGAGGCACATATGTAATCCTTATGCTGTTGCTATGATGAGTTTGCTGGGATCCGATGGATTATGAGATTATGTTCAGATTGTGTGTGAGTAATATATTTGATTTACCTCTTTTATATTTATGTTCTTGAGTAATTCTTGCATGTTCTCCGTTGCTGTTTATTGCTTTGGCCAAGTAGTAGGTAGTAACTCCAAGAGGGAACGTTATGCTTGATTGTGGGTTCATGCCCCTCGATGACTAGCTTGAGTGACAGAAACATGAGTCTAGGGGATGTGTTGTTGCCACAAGGGGGAAAACAACGGTGCTTGTACTCGCGGGTGCAAGGATTGTTTACTTTACGCAAAGTTCTTTTAATGCAGTTGTCTGTTGCTTTGAGTTTACACTATGGGTGGGACTCGCAACTTAATACCAGCGAGATGTTCTGGATAGATATCTCAAGGTGGATGATTAGTAGTAGATGCAGATGGATTTCGGTCTACTTGCCTTGGCGTACCGCCCATGCTTTTGAGCCTCTACCTTTCTTTGCAGCATAGTTAGCATTGGTTTGCACACATAATCCTGTCAATTGCCCAGCTGTAATTTGTTTACCTCGCTTAGCTGTTTTATCGTCTTTTGGGAGAGACATCACTAGTGAACATCATGGGACCCCGGTCCATATTACCATCACTGATCACATCCGCTATTTACTTTCTGTTTTTACTTACTAGTTGCAGTAATACCTATCACTATTATCTCTTGCGTTTGATCCTTTGTAAACGACAAGGCCGGAGGGATTGACAACCTCTCTGTACTCGTTGGGAGCAAAGTTATTTGTATCTATGTGCAGGTCCGGTCGATCGCTAGTTGCGCCGCTAGCAGTTGACACCTTCTTGTTGAACCTTGGAGTCTTAGGGGAATTCGATCCTTGGTATCTTTGCCAAGGGAAAACTACCGCTACACTGCATCTCAAACCCTCCACTTGGGGTAACCAACGAGGGGCGAGAAACCATCAAGCAAAGTTTTCTGGCACCGTTGCCGGGGACTCCACTCTTCAAGATAGGGGAGTTGCACGCTATCTTTTACCTTTGCTTTTTAGTCTTGTTAGTTTACCTTTCAGTTTTTGCTTTAGAGTCCTTTATCGAAAATCACAAAAATAGTTATCTTGCTTGCTTGCTGCTATGGGTTCCACCGAGAACACCAAGTTGTGTGACTTCACTAGTCATAACAACGATGATTTTATTTGCACGCCTATCACTACACCTGCCACTTCAGCACCTTCTTATGAAATTAAACCTGCTTTACTGAACCTAGTCATGAAAGATCAATTCTCCGGTGCTGGAGATGATGCTGCTTTACACTTAAACAACTTTGTTGAACTCTGTGATATGCAAAAGTATCAAGAAATAGATGGTAATATTGTTAAGCTTAAGCTTTTTCCTTTCTCCTTGAGAGGAGGAGCTAAAATTTGGTTTCAATCCTTGCCTAGAAATAGCATAGATTCTTGGGACAAGTGCAAAGATGCTTTTATTGGAAAGTATTATCCACCTGCTAAAATTATCCAACTAAGGAGTAACATAATGAATTTTAAACAATTGGATAATGAACACGTTGCCCAAGCTTGGGAACGCATGAAATCTCTTGTCAAGAACTGCCCTACTCATGGTTTGACTACTTGGATGGTTATCCAAACTTTTTATGCAGGCTTGAACTTTACCTCGCGGAACTTGTTAGATTCGGCCGCGGGAGGAACCTTTATGTCAACTACACTTGGTGCTGCCACGAAGCTTCTCGATGAGATGATGACCAATTATTCCCAATGGCACACCGAACGCACTCCAACAGGTAGGAAGGTAAACTCTGTCGAGGAGATTTCCTCCCTAAATGAAAAAGTTGACTTGATCATGTCTCTAGTTTCCAAGCAATCTTCTATTGATCCTCATGATGTTCCTTTAAATTCTTTGATTGCTCAAGAACAAGTAGATGTGAACTTTATCTCTAGAAACAATTTCAATAACAATGCTTATAGGAGTAATTTTGGTAGCAATCCTAGACCGTTCCCCTCTAATTCCTATGGGAACAACAATGCTTATCCTAGCACCAAGAACTCCACTTCTGAACTAGAGATTATGCTTAAAGATTTCATCACTACCCAAAAAGCCTTCAATAAGAGTGTAGAAGAAAAACTAAACAAACTAGATAATCTCTCTTCGAAGGTAGACAATTTAGCCCATGAGGTAGAGTTGCTTAAAATTAGAACTTCCCCTCTTGAGGAGAGGAAGACCACTCCTATGAATGCTATTCAAGTGCAAATTAATGAAAACATTAGGATGTTGGCTAAACTTAAAGAGAGATGGGCTAGAGAAAAGGAGGAAGAAGATAGAATTAAGAACCTTCCTACCCACCACACTGTTGCTACTATCCAAGTTGTTGAGGATATCCAAACTCTTAGCACCCAATGCACTCCTGGTCCCATTGGACCTATTAATGGTGATGCTATGACCATTGAAACTACCAAACAAGTGAGCCTAAAGGACACCACTACCACTTTACTCGATAGTAGTGACCTTGATTTTGATAATTGCACCCTTACCGAAGTTATTGATTTCCTTCACAAGATGTCTAGAGATCCCCGCACTAGCACGCTTAATCTTGCCTTCACAGAGCATATCACTAATGCTCTCATCAAAGCTAGGGAGGAGAAACTTAGAGTAGAAGCCTCCATACCTAGAAAGCTAGAAGATGGTTGGGATCCTATGATTAAAATTAAGTTGAATAACTTCTCTTGCTATGCTTTATGTGATGTTGGAGCTAGTACCTCCGTTATGCCCAAAAGAATATATGATATGCTTAAATTGAAACCTTTTGATTCTTGTTCTTTTGGTATTCGTCTTGTTGATTCTTCCATAAAGAAACCCTTGGGGAGGATCGACGATGTTCTTATCATTGTCAATGACAATTACGTTCCCGTTGATTTTACTATTATGGATATTGAATGTGAACCTTCTTGTCCAATTATTTTGGGACGTCCTTTTCTTCGCACCGTTGGTGCCATCATTGACATGAAAGAGGGGAATATAAGATTCCAATTTCCTCTCAAGAAAGGGATGGAACACTTCCCTAGAAAGAAGATTAAGTTACCTTTTGAGTCCGTTATACGGGCTAGCTATTCTTTTACTCTTGATAAAACTTGATCTCTTTGCATTATGCCTAGCTTAAAGGCATAAAAGAAAGCGCTTTTGGGAGGCAGCCCACAATGAATAAAATTTAATTTTGCTTTTGTTGTGTCTTGATGTTGTTACTACAGTAGCATCATCATTGTATCTTTACTTTTCAGCTTTGTGCCAAGTGTAGCCTCTGATTGCAAGAAAGTTCAAAAGTTATGACGTGCTGTCCAGGAAACAGATTCTGTCCTTGGACAGAAAAATTCGTATAAAATCACCAGATCATCTTTTTGGTCTGAATTTTTTCGACAGTGTGCTCTATACAATTGGCTTTCGGGCGTCTGTTCTGAGTTTTTTGATTTGAGTTGCAGAAGTGCCCCGAAAAAATCATTTACTACCTGCTGGTCTGTTTTTCACAGATTCTGTCCTGTTTTGCCTTTTCTTCGTTTTGCAAACCTTGAGCTTGCTTTTTATTTGCAAAAACCTTTTGGAAATCTTGAGAAACAGTAGACCTTCAAGAATATCCTTATTTCCAACAAGGAAAAATTATTTTATTATGGGTACTAACCTCGCTAATCAGATTATGATGAGTTATGTATGAAGGGAGTTTTCAAGTGTGCAAGGGAAGATGATAAAAAGATTCAGGAGTGTCAAACGCTCAAGCTTGGGGATCCCCCCATGCACCCCCAAGAAATATTCAAGAAGACTCAAGCGTCTAAGCTTGGGGATGCCCCCATGCATCCCCTTCTCCATCTACAATTATCAGTTCGTCTTTCGTTCCGCTAAATTTTTATCACTTCATGTGTTATGTGCTATGCTTGGAGCGTCTTGCTTTTAGTTTCCTTTTTAGTTTTCTTTAGCTTTGCTTGCTGTTCATAACGAGTTGGAACTCAGATTTCTTTGTGTGGGAGAGAAACACGCTCCACTTCAACCTAGAACATAACATAGAATTTTCATGTCTATCTTTGCTGTGTGTGTTCTTCGTCTTTCAATAGCTACTATCATGTTCAGCTCTTAGTTTTCATGCTTTACTTTTTGAAGAGCTTTTGTTTAGTTGGTCGCTGGAACTCTCTTTAGTTATCATGCTTATCTTATTAAGAGAGTTGGCTTCTGTTGCATTGGTTGATATGTCTATGATAAAAATGCTATGTGCATAATGGTGCTTAGTAGTTCATGTTTTCTTATGGTTAGTCTTAAATAGCTGGGGGGTTCTCAGTGTGTTATTGGAGTACCAACATGATTTGTTTGCCTATGATGTGGTATGGTTTAGTGATATCTTCCTTCAAGAATTTATTTTGATTGACTTGGCATATGCTCACGCATATTTAAGACTGTAAAGAAAGTCTATCAAGCCTTGATGATCTTTAATTTCTGAGTAGCGATATAACTTCCATGCCCGATTCAATGTTGCTTTGTCGCTCTGCATGATTATGACCGTCATTGCTCTTTTAGTTGGTCGCTCCCAGTCTTTTGCTAACCTTCGCCTGTACTAAGTGGACTAACTGCTTGTGCATCCAAAATCCTTTAAACCAGTTATGCCATATGAGTCCACCATACCTTCCTATACATGGTATTTACCTGCCATTCCTAACGAAGACTTTCATGTACCATCTCGAAATTAATCATAAAAGCATTTCTCTTTTGTGCCTCTGTTTTAGTTCATGAGGAAGTAGTAGTTAATTCATGATCTTTTTAAGTTGGACAAGCTTCACCCCGGGATTGCATGTCTAATGTGCAAACCCATAATAAGAGAAGGAACTGGCAAAGAGTGCGCCCGGCTCATTAAAAAATATACAACAAACAAACCCTCCTTCACGCTTTGTTCATGAGAAATCTGAAAACTTTGGCAGTGATAAACAAAGGAGACTAAGAGGATGTGATCGTCCTCATTCGGGAGCCGTTCCTCGAAACTTGTCCAGCTCAAGAAGTGATTGAGTTATCTGCTAGCATTCGTTGACGAAATATGCATATTCTAAAAAATAATTATTACCTCTGTTTTTAAAACCAAGAGCTCTGGTACATGTTTAGTTTTTGTTTCCGACCACGGGTTTTCAACCTTGCCATCAAAAGCCACAGTTCGAGAGTCTCCACCTTCTTTAAAGCACCAACTATTGAGAGCATGATTGTCATTCTGAGTGTAATGTGCATTGTCCCAAAGTACCATTGTCTTTTGCATGATTATGATATCGTTTATTCTGAAATCATTGTATCTAGTCGTCACTTAAACTTTGGAGGTGCCCCTGCATTTATGTTTTGCTTCACTAAAGGGGGCAAGCGAGGTACCACTTTATCGTATTTGCACACCATGCTCACTACAAATCTTTTGAGTATTTCAGTATCATATTGTAAAACTTTCAGTTCTTTGTGATTTTCTCATGAGGCAACTTAATTACTACAGATTCATTGTCTCAGTAAGCACTTGTCATGTGACTGTGAAAAGTTCTTATATGGTTAATAGCATGTCACCACAGAAATTATGCTTGTTATCATTTACCTACTCGAGGACGAGCAGGAATTAAGCTTGGGGATGTCGATACGTCCAAAACGTATCTATAATTTCTGCTTGCTCCATGCCTCTTTTGTGTGATATTGCTATGATATTTATACACTTCCATACACTTTTGATCATATTTGGACTAACCTATTAACTCAGTGCACCCCAGTGCCAGTTTCTGTTTTCTGCTGTTTTTGTATTTCAGCTTTTCCCATTACGTAAACTGCTAGAAAAATTCCAGGAAAATATATATAAAAAATCAGTGTTTCGGAAGCTTCCATGCGGCCAAAGTAGGGCCGGAGGGGGGCCACCAGGGCTCCAGGCGGCCAGAGGGCGCGCCCCCCTCCTGGCCGCGCCGCCAGGGCGCCTGGGCCCCCTAGGCCTCCTCTGACGCCCCCCTTTGGCATATATTTACACCGCGTCCCGAAACCCTCGAGGACGTAACCCTTTTTCGCGATCTCATCTCTGTTCCGCCGCCGCCGCGCTTCCAAGATCGGGAGCACCAGGAGAACTCTTCCCGGCACCCTGCCGGAGGGGAGGATCACCACCGGGAGCCTCTCCACCACCATGGACGCCTCCCGGATGAGTTGTGAGTAGTCTCCCTTGGACCATGGGTCCATGACCAGTAGCTATGTGATGTTCTCCTCCCCTCTTTGTCCTTCACCGATTAGACCTCGTGAGCTGCCCTACATGATCGAGGCACATATGTAATCCTTATGCTGTTGCTATGATGAGTTTGCTGGGATCCGATGGATTATGAGATTATGTTCAGATTGTGTGTGAGTAATATATTTGATTTACCTCTTTATATTTATGTTCTTGAGTAATTCTTACATGTTCTCCGTTGCTATTTATTTCGTTGGCCAACTAGTAGGTAGTAACTCCAAGAGGGAACGTTATGCTTGATTGTGGGTTCATGCCCCTCGATGACTAGCTTGAGTGACAGAAACATGAGTCTAGGGGATGTGCTGTTGCCACAAGGGGGAAAACAACGGTGCTTGTACTCGCGGGTGCAAGGATTGTTTACTTTACGCAAAGTTCTTTTAATGCAGTTGTCTGTTGCTTTGAGTTTACACTATGGGTGGGACTCGCAACTTAATACCAGCGAGATGTTCTGGATAGATATCTCAAGGTGGATGATTAGTAGTAGATGCAGCTGGATTTTGGTCTACTTGCCTTGGCGTACCGCCCATGCTTTTGAGCCTCTACCTTTCTTTGCAGCATAGTTAGCATTGGTTTGCGCACATAATCCTGTCAATTGCCCAGCTGTAATTTGTTTACCTCGCTTAGCTGTTTTATCGTCTTTTGGGAGAGAGACATCACTAGTGAACATCATGGGACCCCGATCCATATTACCATCACTGATCACATCCGCTATTTACTTTCTGTTTTTACTTACTAGTTGCAGTAATACCTATCACTATTATCTCTTGCGTTTGATCCTTTGTAAACGACAAGGCCGGAGGGATTGACAACCTCTCTGTACTCGTTGGGAGCAAAGTTATTTGTATCTGTGTGCAGGTCCGGTCGATCGCTAGTTGCGCCGCTAGCAGTTGACACCTTCTTGTTGAACCTTGGAGTCTCAGGGGAATTCGATCCTTGGTATCTTTGCCAAGGGAAAACTACCGCTACACTGCATCTCAAACCTTCCACTTGGGGTAACCAACGAGGGGCGAGAAGCCATCACGCACCCACATGGGCCCCCCTCCATGCGCCTAGGGTTGAAACCCTAGGGGGAGGGGGCGCCCCCTATGCCTTGGGGGGGCAACTTTCCCCCCTCTGGCCGCCGCCCCCCTAGGAGATTGGATCTCCTAGGGCCGGCGCCCCCCCTTGGCCCCTATATATAGTGGGGGGGGGGGGGGAGAGGGCAGCCGCACCCCAAGTCTCTGGCGCCTCCCCCCTCCCGTCACACCTCCAACTCCTCTCGCAGGGCGCCGGCGAAGCCCTGCAGCTTTTCCTGTTGCATCCACCACCACGCCGTCGTGCTGCTGGATCTCCGACAACCTCTCCTCCGCCCTTGCTGGATCAAGAAGGAGGATACGTCGCTGTACCGTACGTGTGTTGAACGCGGAGGTGCCGTCCGTTCGGCGCTGGGATCATCGGTGACGAGGATCACGAAGAGTACGACTACTTCATCCACGTTCCTTCGAACGCTTCCGCACGCGATCTACAAAGGGTATGTAGATGCACTAATTTATGCTCGTTTCTAGATGGCTCCTTAGATTGATCTTGGTGAAGCGTAGGAATTTTTTTGAATTCTGCTACGTTCCCCAACACTCCCTTCCCCGTCCCACAATAGCCTTACCATGCCCGTCCTCATACCCATACCCGTGTGCGGGGATAAAAATATTCCCATCCCCATCACCGTCCAGTTTTTTATGCCCGTGGAGAAACCCATACATGCAATCGGCAACAACCTTATATAGAATTTCAGTAGAAAAAATAACATTTCAACACAATAAATAGTATGTTATGGCTAGGTTAGGGTTATCTTCGGGTTTTTTGGCCAAAGGGGTGGGATGGGTGAAAATTTGGGTGAGTAAAGGCGGGAATTACATGGGTTCTACTAATTTTAGAGCCCGCGTGTAAAGCCTTTACGGGTAAGGCGGGTAACGGGCACGGTTAACTATCTCATCCCCATCTCCATCGTGTGCATTGGGTAAGGTATTTGACTCACCAGCTTCCCCGTGGGTATTAAAGTTGGCACATCCCCTTCCCCTGATAGAGTAATTACCCATGGGGATGCGGGTAATGGTTAACCATTTCCAGCTTGAATGCTACCACCTAGGGGTAGTGTGACGCCCCCGATTTGACCATAACGAATCATACACGCAAATGTGTATGACCAAGATCAGGGACTGATACGTCTCCAACGTATCTATAATTTTTGATTGTTCCATGCTATTATATTATCCTTCTAGGATGTTTTATGGGCTTTTATATACACTTTTATATGATTTTTGGGACTAACCTATTAACCTAGAGCCCAGAGTTAGTTTATGTTTTTCCTTGTTTTTGAGTTTCGCAGAAAAGGAATATCAAACGGAGTCCAATTGACAAGCCAATTTTTGATGATTTTTTTGGACCAAAAGAAGCCCCCAAAGTAAAAGAGTTGGGCCAGGAGAGTCACGGGCTGCCCACGAGGGTGGGGGGCGCGCCCACCCCAAGTGGTGGCGCCCCCTATCTCGTGGACAGCCCGGAGACCCCATTGACTTGTGCCCTATGCCAAAAAATCCTATAAATACTGAAACCTCCAAAAAATAACCTTGATCGGGAGTTCCACCACCGAAAAGCCTCTGTTGCCACCAAAAACCAATCTAGACCCTGTTTCGGCACCCTGCCGGAGGGGGAATCCCTCTCCAGTAGCCATCTTCATCATCCCGGCGCTCTCCATGACGAGGAGGGAGCAGTCCACCCTCGGGGCTGAGGGTATGTACCAGTAGCTATGTGTTTGATCTCTCTCTCTCGTGTTCTTGAGATGGCACGATCTTGATGTATCACGAGCTTTGCTATTATAGTTGGATCTTATAATGTTTCTCCCCCTCTATCTTCTTGTAATGGATTGAGTTTTCCATTTGAAGTTATCTTATCGGATTGAGTCTTTAAGGATTTGAGAACACTTGATGTATGTCTTGCGTGGGATACCCGTGGTGACAATGGGGGTATTCTATTGATTCACTTGATGTATGTTTTGGTGATCAACTTGCGGGTTCCGTGACCTTGGGAATCTATGCATAGGGGTTGGCACACGTTTTCGTCTTGACTCTCCGGTAGAAACTTTGGGGCACTCTTTGAAGTTCTTTGTGTTGGTTGAATAGATGAACCTGAGATTGTGTGATGCATATCGTATAATCATCCCCACGGATACTTGAGGTCACAATGGAGTATCTAGGTGACATTAGGGTTTTGGTTGATTTGTATCTTAAGGTGTTATTCTAGTACGAACTCTAGGATAGATTGAACAGAAAGAATAGCCTCGTGTTATTTTACTACGGACTCTTGAATAGATCGTTCAAAAAGGATAACTTTGAGGTGGTTTCGTACCCTACAATAATCTCTTCGTTTGTTCTCCTCTATTAGTGACTTTGGAGTGACTCTTTGTTGCATGTTGAGGAATAGTTATACTCCCTCTGTCCCAAAATAAGTGACTCAACTTTGTACTAAAGTTAGTACAAAGTTGAGTCACTTTTGAGTCACTTATTTTGGGACAGAGGGAGTATGATCCAGTTATGTTATTATTGTTGAGAGAACTTGCATTAGTGAAAGTATGAACCCTAGCCTTGTTTCCTATCATTGCAACACTGTTTATGCTCACATTTACCACTTGCTACCTTGCTGTTTTTATATTTTCTTATTACAAAAACCTATATCTACCATCCATATTGCACTTGTATCACCATCTCTTCGCCAAACTAGTGCACCAATACAATTTACCATTGTATTGGGTGTGTTGGGGACACAAGAAACTCTTTGTTATTTGGTTGCAGGGTTGTTTGAGAGAGACCATCTTCATCCTACGCCTCCCACAGATTGATAAACCTTAGGTCATCCACTTGAGGGAAATTTGCTACTGTCCTACAAACCTCTGCACTTGGAGGCCCAACAACGTCTACAAGAAGAAGGTTGCGTAGTAGACATTAGGGACTCACTGGAAGATATCACAACAAAACTCTAAGAGTAAAATAAGTCATACAAGCTTCATATTACAAGCTAGGGGCCTCAAGGGCTCAAATACAAGTGCTCGATCATAGACGAGTCAGCGGAAGCAACAAATATCTGAGTACAGACATAAAGTTAAACAAGTTGTCATAAGATGGCTAGCACAAACTGGGATAAAGATCGAAAGATGAGCAGGCCTCCTGCCTGGGATCCTCCTAAACTACTCCCGGTCGTTGTCAGCATACTGCATGTAGTAGTAGGCGCCTCTGGTGTAGTAGGAGTCGTCGTAGGTGGCGTCTCGCTCCTGGGCTCCACCATCTTGTTGCATCGTCCGAGAAGAAGGAACAGAAGGGGGAAAAGGGGGAGCAAAGCAACCGTGAGTACTCATCCAAAGTACTCGCAAGCAAGGATCTATACTACATATGCAATGGAAACAATGATATGGGTAGTATCTGTGGACTGAACTGCAGAAAGCCAGAATAAGAGGGGGATAGCTAATATCATCGAAGACTACGCTTCTGGCAGCCTCCATCTTGCAGCAGTAGAAGAGAGTAGATGGTAAGTTCACCAAGTAACATCGTATAGCATAATCCTACCCGGCGATGCTCTCCACATCACCCTGTGAGAAAGCGATTACCGGGATATCTCTGGAACTTATCTGGGTGTATTTTATTTAAGTATCCGGTTCTAGTTATCATGAGGTCGGAGTACAACTCTGGGTCATCCTTTTACCGAGGGACACGACTATTCGAATAGATTAACTTCCATGCAGGGGTGCACCACATAACCCAACACGCTCGATCCCATTTGACCGGACACACTTTCCTGGATCATGCCCGGCCTCGGGAGACCAACACGTCGTAGCCCTACCTAAGCACAACAAAGAGGTCAGCACACCGGTCTAAGTCCTAAGCGTGCAGGGGTCTGGGCCCATTGCCCATTGCACACATGCACATTCCGTACGCGGCCGGTGAGCGCACCTAGCAACCTCAATTACTAAGGAAGTTACATTACGCGGTCCAACCCGGCGCTCGCCGCTAAGTCGCTGACGTTAAGAAGGCTTCGGCTGATACCACGATGTCGAGAGCCCATATCTATTCCCACGTAACTGGTTAGTGTGTAAAGGCCATAGTCTAGAATCAGATCAAATATCCAAACTCGTTAAGCGTGTTATTATGAAACAAACAGATAACGCCTAGGGCCAGGCCCACCTGTCTCCTAGGTAGTCGTGACCTGCCCTGTCACTCCGCCACAAAGATCCACACAGTGGGCCGTCGGGAAAGCATGTCCTTTCAGGCCCCAATCCGTGAATCAACCACGGGTGCTCAACGAGTCGACCCGACTTTAGTCACAACATGTATCATGTATAATATATATGTAGTATATACCCGAGATCACACCCAAAGTGATCACGACCCAATAGAATAGTAGGGTAGACGGACAAGGGTGTTGGGCCACTGATGGAAAACTAGCATCCTATACTAAGCATTTAGGATTGCAGGTAAAGGTATCAATAGTTGTAGCAACAATGACAGGCTATGCAGCAGAATAGGATTATTCGTAAGCAGTAACATGCTACACTACTCTAATGCAAGCAGTAGAGAGAGGAATAGGTGATATCATGTTGATCAAAGAGGGAGGGATTGCCTGGAAGCTCGACATCAAAGGAGGGGTCGTCAACACCGTAGTCGATCGGGGCAGTAGCAGCGGCGGTGTCGTAGTCTACCAGAGAGAAGATGGGGAGGAAACAATGAATACATTGCAAACAGATGCATGATGATGCATGGCATGACATATAACGGTGCTAGGTGTGCCCTAACATAGTACCGGGTGCTACTAGCGAAGGAGGGAAACATCTGGGAAAGAATTCCCGGTGTTTGATGTTTTCGGATAGACAAGCCAGAGGGGGAAAGTTGCATGTTTGCTATACTAGGAACGTGTGGCAGATAAACGGGCCACTTATTCGGATTTGTCTCGAAATTCTGAGCAACTTTCATGTACAAAGTATTTTCATCCGAGTTACGAATTATTTTATATTAATTTTAAAAGTTTTAAATCATTTTCTAAATTATTAATTATTAAATAAATTCGAAAATAGTATTATTGCATCAACATGACGTCAGCATTCAACAGAGGTGTTGACTGGGTCAAGCTGACGTGTGGGTCCCGTATGTCATTAGCTAATTAATTAACTAGCAATTAATTAGGCTAAACATTAATTAGGTTAATCTAATTAAGTTAATTAATATTTTAATTATTATTATATATATGTATATTATTATTTTTTCTTTAAAAATGTTCTTGGGCCGTGGGGCCCATTTGGCAGTGGCCCAGAGGGAGCCCTGGCGGGCAGACGCTTAGCGAGCGCGGGCGAACGGGTTACGGGCGAGGCCGTGGAGCCGCGGCACACCCGACTAGGCGCCGGCGGCGGCGGCCGAGCAGCCGCGGCTGGAGGGAGCTGCGGGGCTCGGGCTGCACGGCTGCCGCGGCTAGAGGGAGCTGCGGAGGCAGGCCGAGGCGGGGCATGGAGGCAGCGGCCAGTGGGGGTGCGACCTGCGCGGCTAGCCAGGGGCGCGTGCGTCTCCGCTGACGAGCATAGGGGGCGGCGTTGAGGCATCAGCTGGCCGTTTCCGGTGGACGTTCTAGGCGCAAGTGGGCGCGTTGGAGATGTACCGCTGCAGTACATCGGACGGTGACGGCGACTGGTGCTGGGGCGTCCTACAGTGGCAACAGCGATGAGCCGAGCGGTGGTTGGAGGCCGCCAGGCGAGCTGCAGACGGCGACGAAAGCGGTAGCGGGCGCAGGGCGGCTGGCGGTGTGGTGCTGCGGGACGGCGTGGGCGTGGTTCGGAGAGGGGCGAGCGCTGTTGGGCGCGCGTGCAGGTCGAGATAGGGCTACGGCGGAGCGAGCTCGGGTGAGGTCCGGGACGAGCCCGAGTGGGGCAGAGCGGGGAAAGATGGCTGGGGTTCCTCACCGAGGGGGAGTAGGGACTAGGATAGTGGGGCTTGGGGAGGTCGACGGGGACGACGACGACGTAGGGAAGGCAGTCCGGCGAGGTCGTGCGGTGGACGACGACGAGGCGATGGGGACGGCGTCGAGCGGCAGGCGCCGGGGGTGATGGGATCGGGTTCGACCCCGATCCAGATCCAGAGCGAGGGGAGAGTGGTGGTCTGGGAGATTATGGTTCGGGTCCGGGGAGGTATGGGGAGAGGGTGGGCCTTGGCCCAGTTGGGCAGGCCAGCTGGGCCACAGTTGGCCCACTCGGGGGGGGGGGGCTTTTCCTTTTCCTTTTCTGTTTTGGTATTTCTTTTTCTTTTACTTATTTCCTATTTCTGTTTATTTGTTTTAGAGTATTTAGACATTTTGTAAAAATATGTTTTCTCCTCCATAATTACCAATGCAATATTTGCCACACCCCGAACATTTTGTTTTTAACATTTGAAAACTTTGGGTGTTTGTCACTAATTTCAGAGCGTTTTGAACTAACACGCAAATCTCAATAGTAAACGGGATGACGTGGCATCATTAGCAAAGTTTTACTGTAGCCTAATTATCCGGGGATTACAATTCTCCTCCACTACAAGAAATCTCGTCTCGAGATTTAGGAGGTAGAAGGAAACAATGCGGGGTATTCCTCGTGAAGACGATCCTTGCGATCCCAAGTGGCTTCGTCTTCAGAGTGATGCGACCACTGGACTTTGAGGAACTTGATCGCCTTCTGACGTGTGTGGCATTCAGCTTGGTCGAGAATGCGGACCAGATGCTCTTTATAGGAGAGGTCCTGTTGCAACTCGAGCACTTCATGATCCACTACTCGTACTGGGTCCTTGAAGCAGCGGCGGAGTTGACACACGTGGAACACATCGTGAACCTGAGAAAGGTTCGGCGACAGTTCCAGTTGATATGGCACCTTTCCACGCCTTTCAAGAATAGTGAATGGACCAATATAGTGAGGAGCTAATTTTCCCTTGATCCCAAAGCGGCGATCACCCTTCATTGGTGTAACTCGAAGATAAGCCTTTTCGCTACGTTGATAGACCATCTCCAGATGATGACGGTCATACTGACTTTTCTGGCGTGACTGAGCAGTCTTCAGATTCTCGCGAATGAAGCGGACTTGTTCTTCAGCGTGTTGAATAATATCTGGACCGAAGAGTGAACGTTCCCCAATTTCTGACCAGTTTAGAGGGATTCGACACTTTCGTCCATATAACACTTCAAAGGGGGCCATTTTCAGACTAGCTTGATAGCTATTATTATAAGAGAACTCAGCGTACGGAAGAGATTCCTCCCATTTCTTGCCAAAGGAAATAACACAAGCTCAAAGCATGTCTTCGAGAACTTGGTTGACGCATTCAACTTGTCCTTGTGACTGAGGGTGAAAGGCAGTACTGAATGACAGATGTGTTCCCATAGCTTCTTGGAAAGTTGCCCAGAATCTTGAAGTGAATAAACTGCCACGGTCTGAACTGATAACCAGTGGAATACCATGAAGTAAAACAATTCTGGACATGTAGAGAGTTGCCAACTGACTAGCTGTAATCATTTCTTTGACAGTCGGAATATGTGCAACTTTAGAAAGCCGGTCAATGACAATAAGAATTGCATCATTACCTTTCTGCGATATGGGAAATCCAGTGACGAAGTCCATTTCAACATGGTCCCATTTCCTTCCAGGAATAGAGATAGGTTGCAGGGTTCCAACATGCGTTTGATGTACTACTTTGATACGACGGCAGACGTCACACTCAACAACATAACGAGCAATGTCTTGCTTCATATTAGACCACCAGAATGTTTGATGAATGTCCTGGTACATCTTGGTACTACCGGGATGAAAAGACAGAGGCGTATCATGAATTTCTTTCATAACCTCCTGAGTCAGATACAGGTTTTCCCTCGCACATGGTACCACTAAGCGGCCCTTGAAGTACAAGGCGCCATTGATACGTCTCCAACGTATCTATAATTTTTCATTGTTCCATGCTATTATATTATCTATTTTGGATGTTTAATGGGCTTTATTATACACTTTTATATTATTTTTAGGATTAACCTACTAACCCAAGGCCCAGTGTAAATTGCTATTTTTTTTGCCTATTTCAGTGTTTCGCAGAAAAGGAATATCAAACGGAGTCCAAACGGAATGAAACCTTCGGGAGAGTCGTTTTTGGAACAAATACAACACAGAAGACTTGGAGTACACGCTAGGGAAGAAACAAGGCGGCCACAAGGGCAGGGGGCGCGCCCCCCGCCCTCGTGGGCCCCTCGTGGCTCCCCTGACGTGCCTCTTCCTCCTACATATACCTACGTACCCGAAAAACATCCAGGAGCACCACGAAACCCTAATTCCACCGCCGCAACCTTCTCTACCCGTGAGATCCCATCTTGGGGCTTGTTCCGGAGCTCCACCGGAGGGGTCATCGATCATGGAGGGCTTCTACATCAACACCATAGCCTCTCCGATGAGTTGTGAGTAGTTTACCACACACCTTCGGGTCCATAGTTATTAGCTAGATGGCTTCTTCTCTCTTTGGATCTCAATACAAAGTTCTCCTCGATCTTCTTGGGGATCTATTCGATGTAATTCTTTTTGCGGTGCGTTTGTCGAGATCCGATGAATTGTGGGTTTATGATCAAGATTATCTATGAACAATATTTGATTCCTCTCTGAAATCTTTTATGCATGATTTAACTATCTTTGCAAGTCTCTTCGAAATATCAGTTTGGTTTGGCCTGCTAGATTGGTAGTTCTTGTAATGGGAGAAGTGCTTAGCTTTGGGTTCAATCTCGCGGTGTCCTTTCCCAGTGATAGCTGGGGCAGCAAGGCACGTAATGTATTGTTGCCATCGAGGATAAAAAGATGGGGTTTACATCATATTGCATGAGTTTATCCCTCTACATCATGTCATCTTGCTTAAGGCGTTACTCTGTTCTTATGAACTTAATACTCTAGATGCATGCTGGATAGCGGTCGATGTGTGGAGTAATAGTAGTAGATGCAGAATCGTTTCGGTCTACTTGTCACGGACGTGATGCCTATATACAATGATCATGCCTAGATATTCTCATAACTATGCGCTCTTCCATTAATTGCTCGACAGTAATTTGTTCACCCACCGTAGAAATCTGTTATCATGAGAGAAGCCACTAGTGAAACCTATGGCCCCCGGGTCTATCTTCCATCATATTACTTTCACATCAACTTGCCAATTTCTGTCACCATTGTTTTATTTTGCAATCTTTAGTTTCAATCTATAACAAAAATATCAAAAATATTCTCTTATTATCTCTATCAGATCTCACTTTTGCAAGTGGTCGAGAAGGGATTGACAACCCCTTTATCATGTTGGTTGCGAGGTTCTTATTTGTTTGTGTAGGTACGAGGGACTCGCGCGTGGTATCCTACTGGATTGATACCTTGGTTCTCGAAAACCGAGGGAAATACTTACGCTACTCTGCTGCATCACCCTTTCCTCTTCAAGGGAAGACCAACACAAGCTCAAGAGGTAGTAAGAAGAATTTCTGGCGCCGTTACCGGGGAGATCTACGCAAAAGTCATATACCAAGTACCCATCACAAACACTTATCCCTCGCATTACATTATTTGCCATTTGCCTCTCGTTTTCCTCTCCCCCACTTCACCCTTGCTGTTTTATCTGCCTTTCTTTTTCCATTCGCTTGCCTCTTGTGTGTTCGTCCTTAGTGCGGTTTGTTGCTATCATGTCTGAGATGGGGGGGATGTCATTGAAAAGGGTAGTAACGCTGAGGGAAACTTTGATGCCTTTGATTATCCTCATGATGAAACTACCACTTTACATACTAAGAAGTTCCGGATTGGTAGTGGTAATATTATTGGAAAAGGAGTTCTTCAAGACTTCTTTACTTGTGCCGGTGCTTTAGCCACTATGGATGGATCTATTCTTCATAGAACCAGTAGTCTTGCAGATGACATATCTATGCTTGTAGTTGAACTTGAAAGGCAATTTATCCTTATGCGTTCTTGCATTCAGAGACTTTTTCTAGAATATTCCAATATTGAGCATTCTTCTGTTAAGTGAGTAGCTACGATCTTTTTTGCTCATGAGTTCAGATTCATAAAGAATTTTTTACGCATTATAGGGTAGACGCTGGTCGTCCTCCCATAGAAGCTATCCTATTTAATCAAGAGGACATAATACATTTGCAATCACTAGATCATGTTGTTATAATGAAAACCTTAGAGAAAGGGTTCCTACCGATGTTCTAGTTGATAAAATCTCTAAACTGAATGATGATTTTGCTATTCAAAACAATGGGTTAGGATTTTCTCTTGAGCAAAGGCTCATGACCTTCTGTCAAAAGAATACTTATAATGATGAATTGATTGTACAATTCAAGGGGACAAAGGAGGAACCCATACATCCCGAGCTTCATCTTGGGGACTTTCGTCCTATTAAATTTAGCCCTTTTTATTACTTTTGCTTGCCACAAAGAAAACTTGCTGCTGAACGTAGGTAATATGAGACGAGTTTTCAGGATTTACCTTATCATTACGGCAACACCTAGATCTATTCTTGTATCATGCCTAGCTAGGTGCGTTAAACGATAGCGCTTGTTGGGAGGCAACCCAATTTTATTTTCTTTGGTTTTGCTTTTGTTTAGTAATAAATAATTCATCTAGCTTCTGGTTAGATGTGGTTTTGTGTTTTAATTAGTGTTTGTGCCAAGTAGAACCTTTGGGAAGACTTTGGTGAAGTCTTTGCGGTCATGCTGTAAAAAACATAAACTTTCGCGCTCACGAGATTAGCTGCCATATTTTACTAGAAAGTGCTTTTTAGTTGATTCTTTTTGCAGATGATTAATAGACAAATTCCTCACGTCCACCAATTTATTTCATTTTTTTAGAGTTACATAAGTATTCGAAAGTTACAGATTTCTACAAACTGTTCTGTTTTTGACAGATTCTGTTTTTGTGTGTGTTGTTTGCTTATTTTGATGAATCTATGAGTAGTATCGGGGGGTATGAATCATAGAGAAGTTGGAATACATTAGGTTTAACACCAATATAAATAAATAATGAGTTCAATACAGTACCTTAAAGTGGTGGTTTGTTTTCTTATACTAACGGAGCTCACGAGATTTTTGCTAAGTTTTGTCTTGTGAAGTTTTCAAGTTTTGGGGTAAGGATTTGATGGACTATGGAACAAAGAGTGGCAAGAGCCTAAGCTTGGGGATGCCCAAGGCACCCCAAGGTAAAATTCAAGGACAACCAAAAGCCTAAGCTTAGGGATGCCCCGGGAAGGCATCCCCTCTTTCGTCTTCGTCTATCGGTAAATTTACTTGAGACTATATTTTTATTCACCACATGATATGTGTTTTGCTTCAAGCGTCATGTATGATTTGAGTCTTTGCTTTTTAGTTTACCATAATCATTCTTGCTGTACACACCTTTTGAAAGAGATACACATGAATTGGAATTTATTAGAATACCCTATGTGCTTCACTTATATCTTTTGAGCTAGATAGTTTTGCTCTAGTGCTTCACTTATATCTTTTTAGAGCACGGTGGTGGTTTTATTTTATAGAAGTTATTGATCTCTCATGCTTCACTTATATTATTTGGAGAGTCTTTTAGAACAACATGGTAATTTTCTTTGGTTATAAAATTAGTCCTAATATGATAAGCATCCAAGATGGGTATAAGAAAAACTTTCATAAAAGTGCATTGAATATTATGACAAGTTTGATACTTGATGATTGTTTTGAGATATGAGGATGGTGATATTAGAGTCATGCTAGTGGACTAATTGTGTATTTGAGAAACACTTGTGTTAAAGTTTATGATTCCCATAGCATGCACGTATGGTGAACCGTTATGTGATGAAGTTGGACCATGATTTATTTATTGATTGTCATTCTTTGTGTGGAGGTCGGGATCGGGCGATGGTTAACTCCTACCAACCCTTCCCCTAGGAGCATGCATTGAATACTTTGTTTTGATAACTCGTAGATTTTTGCAATAAGTATATGAGTTCTTTATGACTAACGTTGAGTCCATGGATTATACACACTCTCACCCTTCCACCATTGCTAGCCTCTCTTGTACCGCGCAACTTTGGCCGGTACCAAACACCTACCATATACCTTCCTCAAAACAGCCACCATACCTACCTATCATGTCATTTCCATAGCCATTCCGAGATATATTGCCATGCAACTTTCCACTGTTCCGTTTATTATGACACGCTTCATCATTGTCATATTGCCATGCATGATCATGTAATTGACATCGTATTTGTGGCAAGGCCACCATGCATAATTTTTCATACATGTCACTCTTGATTATTGCACATCCCGATACACCACCGGAGGCATGAGTCATATTTTGTTCTAGCTCTGAGTTGTAGGTAAACAAAATTGTGATGATCTTCATTACTAGAGCATTGTCCCAGTGAGGAAAGGATGATGGAGACTATGAATCCCCCACAAGTCAGGATGAGACTCCGGACGAAAACGAAAAAAGGGGAAAAAAGAGGCCATAAAAAAAGAGAAAAGGCCTAAAAGGGAAAAAAAGGAAAAAGAAAAAAAAGAAAAAAAGAGAAAAAGAGAGAAGGGGCAATGCTACTATCCTTTTTCCACACTTGTGCTTCAAAGTAGCACCATGATCTTCATGATAGAGAGTCTCTTGTCTTTTTCACTTTCATATACTAGTGGGAATTTTCATTATAGAACTTGGCTTGTATATTCTAATGACGGGCTTCCTCAAAATGCCTTAGGTCTTCATGAGCAAGCAAGTTGGATGCACACCCACATAGTTTCCTTTGTTGAGCTTTCATACACTTATAGCTCTAGTGCATCTGTTGCATGGCAATCCCTACTCACTCACATTGATATCTATTGATGGGCATCTCCATAGCCCATTGATACGCCTAGTTGATGTGAGACTGTCTTCCTCTATTGTCTTCTCCACAACCACCACTTCATTCCACCTATAGTGATATATCCATGGCTCACGCTCATGTATTGTGTGAAAGTTGAAAGGTTTGAAAAAGTTGAAGTGTGAAACAATTGCTTGGCTGAAACCGGGGTTGTGCATGATTTAAATATTTTGTGTGATGAAGATAGAGCATATCCAGACTATATGATTTTGTAGGGATAACTTTCTTTGGCCATGTTATTTTGAGAAGACATAATTGCTTTGTTAGTATGCTTGAAGTATTATTCTTATGTCAATATTAATCTTTTGTCTTGAATCTTTCAGATCTGAACATTCATGCCACAATAAAGAAAATTACATTGAGAATTATGTCGGGTAGCATTCCACATCAAAAATTCTGTTTTAATCATTTACCTACTCGAGGACGAGCATGCATTAAGCTTGGGGATGCTTGATACATCTCCAACGTATCTATAATTTTTGATTGTTCCATGCTATTATATTATCTGTTTTGGATGTTTAATGTGCTTTATTATACACTTTTAAATTTTTTTGGGACTAAGCTACTAACCCAAGGCCAAGTGCAAATTGCTGTTTTTTTTTTGCCAATTTCAGTGTTTCGCAGAAAAGAAATATCAAACGGAGTCCAAACGGAATGAAACCTTCGGGAGAGTCATTATTGGAAAAAATAAAACACAGAAGACTTGGAGTACACGCCAGGGAAGAAACGAGGCGGCCATGAGGGCGGGGGCGCGCCCCACCCTTGTGGGCCCCTCATGGCTCCCCTGACGTGCCTCTTCCTCCTATATATACCTACGTACCCTGAAAACATCCAGGAGCACCACGAAACCCTAATTCCACCGCCGCAACCTTCTGTACCCGTGAGATCCCATCTTGGGGTCTGTTCTGGAGCTCCACCGGAGGGGGCATCGATCACAGAGGGCTTCTATATCAACACCATAGCCTCTCCAATGAGTTGTGAGTAGTTTACCACAGACCTTTGGGTCCATAGTTATTAGCTAGATGGCTTCTTCTCTCTCTTTGGATCTCAATACAAAGTTCTCCTTGATCTTCTTGGAGATCTATTCGATGGAATTCTTTTCACGGTGTGTTTGTCGAGATCCGATGAATTGTGGGTTTATGATCAAGATTATCTATGAACAATATTTGATTCCTCTCTAAAATCTTTTATGCATGATTTAACTATCTTTGCAAGTCTCTTTGAATTATCAGTTTGGTTTGGCCTACTAGATTGGTAGTTCTTGCAATGGGAGAAGTGCTTAGCTTTGGGTTCAATCTTGCGGTGTCCTTTCCCATTGACAGCAGGGGCAACAAGGCACGTATTGTATTGTTTCCATCGAGGATAAAATGATGGGGTTTACATCATATTGCATGAGTTTATCCTTCTACATCATGTCATCTTGCTTAAGGCGTTACTCTGTTCTTATGAACTTAATACTCTAGATGCATGCTGGATAGCAGTCGATGTGTGGAGTAATAGTAGTAGATGCAGAATCGTTTCGGTCCACTTTTCACGGACGTGATGCATATATACAATGATCATGCCTAGATATTCTCATAACTATGCGCTCTTCTATCAATTGCTCGACAGTAATTTGTTCACCCATCGTAGAAATCTGCTATCATGAGAGAAGCCACTAGTGAAACCTATGCCCCCCGGGGCTATCTTCCATCATATTAGTTTCACGTCAACTTGCCAAATTCTGTTGCCGTTGTTTTAGTTTGCAATTTTTACTTTCAATCTATAACAAAAATACCAAAAATATTATCTTATTATCTCTATCAGATCTCACTTTTGCAAGTGGCCGAGAAGGGATTGACAACCCCTTTATCACATTGGTTGCAAGGTTCTTATTTGTTTGTGTAGGTACGAGGGACTCGCGCGTGGTCTCCTACTGGATTGATACCTTGGTTCTCAAAAACTGAGGGAAATACTTACACTACTGTGCCGCATCACCCTTTCCTCTTCAAGGGAAGAACAATGCAAGCTCAAGAGGTAGCAGCCATCATCGGCCATAGTGAAGAATGAGGGCTTTCCTTCGCGAGATAGTGTTTAATCTTCTCGACTTCATCGTCAGCCTTCTGACTCCATGTGCCGGTGTCCACTAGATCTGGTTTAGCAACCAGGATATTAAGAGAGCGCTGGGGAACAACATGGAGGTTCAATTTAGGGAACTCTTCAGGAGGGGGAACGAGTGCACCAGGAGGAACAATATGGAGGTTCAACTTTCTGAATTCTTCAACAAGTGAGGCTTGGACTTTTCGAACTTGGAGGTTGATACGTCCAAAATGCATCACTATTTTATATATTAATTTATCCTTATTCATTGATATATTTCACATTACGATGATGTTCTTATGTTGTTTTGGTCTATTTTACACAGTTTACAACTTTCCGGTGCCGAAGCAGCAGACGCAGGATTCAGCAGTAAAAAGTGGACGCTGAGTTGCTGAAGAAGAATACCTCCAAATTACCTGAAAATCGACGGAGAGTATTTTCCAGACGGATCACGAAGGCACGCAAAAGGGAAACCAGAGGGGGGCCACAGGGCGTCCAAGCGCCCTGGGGGCGCCCCCCTGGCCGCGCCGGGGGGCGCCTGGAGCCCCTGGCCCACCTCCGGCTGCCCCCTTTTGCCTATATACTCCTCGTTACCCAAAAACCCTAAAAGAGAGAGTTTTGACAGAGTTCCGCCGCCGCTCCGTGGCGGAAACCTACAGAGAAGAAAAAGCCATCTCCAGCGGGCAGATTTCACCGGGGAGATCACCTCCCGGAAGGGGAGATCATCGCCATCGTCATCACCATCGTCACGGGCATCATCGAGATCATCATCAACATCATCCCCAACATCAGCACCATCTCCATCTTCATCCAAATCTCATCTCACAATTGCAACTTGTGTTGTAACCCGTATTACCTATCCTCTCTACTCCATCGGTGTTGATTACTACTTTGTGGTGAATGCTATTGAGTTTTGTTGGAGAAATATCATTATGTCCAGATTGTTTATCATCCATTTATTTCCACTGATCATGATCTCTTTTATGTCTTGTGAGTAGTTACCTTAGTTCTTGAGGACATGGGAAAAGTCTTGTTGTTAGTAGTCATATGCTGTTGAAGTAATATGTGTTGTTTGATACTTAAGTTGTGTTGTCATTCTACTAGTGGTGTTGTGTGAGTCGAACACTCAACACTTCGCCTTATTAAGGACATAGGGGAATACATTGTGTACAAAGAATGCTTACGGTGGGTTGCCGGAGTGACAGAAACCTGAACCCCAGTTCGCACGCTTTTGCACGAGGGAACAATGGATCATCGATCGTATTGCTATGGTTAGGCTTTTGCCTTAAATTCTATCTTGTATTTGCGGATGCTTGCAAGGTGTTTAATCATAAGAGTGCACTCATCTTAGTCTAGAGAGTGTACTAGCATAGATCCACCCACTCAACACTTATCAACACATAACATAGTACCGATACGGAATATGGCGAAAGCACATGACTACCTCTCCCGTGTGTCCTCAAGAACGCTTTAGCCTATATAAGTTCAGTTGCTAGGCCTCTCCTTTGCTCAGAAAGGATTGGGCCACTTGTTACTCCTCAGTGCCTTTTTACTTTGTTCGATTTTACTTTCATGTTGCTTATATCAAGAAAACCCCTAAAAAGTTATCTTTCAGTGCTTGCAGTAATTTCTTGCTCAGAATCGCTTATCAATACCTTCCGCTCCTCGTTGGGTTCGACACTCTTACTTATCGAAAACGCTGCAATAGACCCCTTACGGTTGTGGGTCATCAAGTACCGTTTTCTGGCGCCGTTGCCGGGGAGCGTAGCGCTATTGGGAAAGTGAAACTGGTAAGGAAGTTTCTATAATTCTGTTTTTATTTTTGCTGATTGCTGCTCTTTGTCCTTATGGACAACCTTGCTATTGGATCGTTGCTTGTGGGAAGACGCCCCACACCTGTGGTGGTTGCTCCTCCCCCTACTGAAATTGTGCCCTATAAAATACCTGCTGGTATTATCGATTATGTTTTGGCTAATCGTTATGCAGGAGACAGACATCCCAGTGAACACTTGCTATATCTGTCACAACTATGTTCATTATTTAAGCTTGCAGGTGTATCAATGGAGTTTGTCATGAGGAAATTGTTCGCCGTATCACTTATAGATAAAGCTTCAGATTGGTATAAGCTTCTCGATAACTCGCACTTGCTTGATTGGCAAGAGCTTATGTCTCTCTTTTATACTAAGTTTTATCCCCTTCATGAAATTCATCGAGACAGGAACTATATCTATAACTTTAGGTCTCATGACGGAGAAAGCATTGCTCAAGCTTGGGGGAGATTGAAGTCCCTAATGCTCAAATGTCCTATTCATGAGCTCCCCAAGGAAATTATACTTACAAATTTTTATGCCAGGCTTTCTCGTCAGGATAAGGAGATGCTGGATGCCTCCTCTAGTGGGGTATTTCAGACGAAGAGTGTTGAAGAAAGGTGGGATCTCATTGAAAGCATCCAGAGGAATACCGAATATTGGGAAATCGATAAAGGTATTGAACCCGCTATAAATTATGAGCATGATTATATTGAGAGCTATGTGAAAACTGATTACTTCAATACTTTTTGCTCTAAGATTGGTCTTGATTCCCATCTAATGATTGATTTCTGTAAGGACTTTGCCTCTCACGTTGATTCTTTTAAAAAGAAGAGAGACCAGCATCATGAACCTTTTAAAGAGCTACCTGTTGATATTCATGTTGCTGACCGTATTTTGCCTATAGTTATATATGAAAAGCCTCCTTTTCCCGCAAGGATAAGGGAGCACTCTCTTGTGACAGGCATAATAAATAAAAGTGAGAGAAGAATTGATGAGCCTAAGGACCAGATCAAGGTCGATCCTCAAGTTGCATTGGTTAAAGACCTTGTTACTAATGATGTTTTGGATTCCAATGTAAATTTTTGTGCTGTTTCCACTAACCTTGTCACAACCAAGAATAAAGGCCCAATTTCAGGTACTCCAGTAGTATCTGTTAAAATAGGAGATCACAATTATTATGGGCTATGCGATTTGGGATCGAGTGCTAGTGCTATCCCCTATTCACTTTATGAGGAGATCATCGGTGAGATTTCCCCTTGTGAACTTGAAGAAGTTGATGTTACCATTCATCTTGCAAACAGAACAACTATCTCTCCTATCGGAATTGTGAGGGACGTTGAAGTCCTATGTGGAAAGGTAAAATACCCTACCGACTTTCTAGTACTTGGTTCAGAGAGGGACAATTTTTGTCCTATTATTTTTGGTAGACCTTTTCTTAGAACTTGTGGAGCTATAATAGATTGCAAGAAAGGTAAAGTTTCTGTTGAATTCAATGGTGAGCCATATGAATTTAATTTTTTTAAGTTCTCTAAGCAGCCTCGTGGTACCGATTTACCTAGTGATGATAAAATTATTGAAAGTATTGCTTCTATTGCTATTCCCCCTAATGATCCTTTGCAGCAATATATGGAGGACCACGAGAATGATTTGCATATGCAGGAAAGAAATGAACTAGATGAAATATTCTTGAGGCAACCTGCTATCCTGAAGCACAACCTTCCGGTTGAACCTTTGGGAATTTTATCAAAACCGAAAGAAGACCCGGTGTTCGATCTTAAACCTCTTCCCGATACGCTCAAGTATGCTTATTTAGATGAAAAGAAAGTATATCCTGTTATTATCAATTCTAACCTTTCAGGATATGAAGAGGAGCGACTATTGTAAGTACTTCGTAAACACCGAGGTGCAATTGGCTATACCCTTGATGACCTTAAGGGGATTAGTCCATCTATCTGTCAACATACTATCAACCTTGAGCCTGATGCTAAACCAGTTGTTGATCATCAACGACGGTTGAACCCGAAGATGATGGATGTTGTAAGAACTGAGATTCTCAAGCTTCTAGCCGCAGGTATTATCTACCCTATAGCTGATAGTAAGTGGGTAAGCCCGGTACATTGTGTTCCTAAGAAAGGAGGTACAACTGTAGTTCCTAATGATAAGAATGAACTAATACCTCAGAGAATTATTATTGGATATAGAATGTGTATTGATTACAGGAAGCTGAACAAGGCAACCAGGAAGGATCACTACCCGTTGTCGTTCATCGACCAAATGCTTGAAAGGTTATCCAAAAATACCCACTTTTGTTACCTCGATGGCTATTCTGGCTTCTCTCAAATTCATGTTAACACTGCTGATCAAGAGAAGACCACTTTTACTTGTCCCTTTGGTACTTATGCTTACAGGCGTATGCCTTTTGGTTTATGTAATGCCCCTGCTACTTTTCAAAGGTGTATGTCTGCTATCTTTCATGGTTTCTGTGGGGATATTATGGAAGTCTTCATGGACGATTTCTCCGTCTATGGAACTTCTTTTGACCATTGTCTCCACAACCTTAATAAAGTTTTGCAGAGATGTGAGGAGACAAATTTGGTACTCAACTGGGAGAAGTGCCACTTCATGGTTAATGAAGGAATTGTTCTTGGTCACAAGATTTCCGAAAGGGGAATTGAGGTGGACAAGGCCAAGATCGAAGCAATTGAAAGGATGCCCTATCCAAGGGACATCAAAGGTATTCGCAGTTTTCTTGGTCATGCTAGTTTCTATAGAAGATTTATTAAAAACTTTTCTAAGACTTCGAGGCCCCTCACTAATCTTCTCCAGAAGGACGTTCCTTTTGTATTTGATGAAGATTGTAAGGAAGCTTTTGAAGTTCTTAAGAAAGCTTTAATAACCGCTCCTATAGTACAACCACCTGACTGGAATTTACCTTTTGAGATTATGTGTGATGCTAGTGATTTTGCTGTTGGAGCTGCTTTAGGACAAAGAGTTGATAAGAAATTGAATGTTATACATTATGCTAGTAAAACCCTTGATAGTGCTCAAAGGAATTATGCTACTACTGAGAAGGAATTCTTAGCTGTAGTATTTGCTTGTGATAAGTTTAGGCAGTATATTGTTGATTCCAAAGTTATTATTCATACTGATCATGCTGCCATTAAGTACCTTATGATAAAGAAGGATGCCAAGCCAAGGCTTATCAGATGGGTACTCCTTCTTCAAGAATTTGATTTGCAGATTGTTGATAGGAAAGGAGAAGACAATCCGGTGGCGGACAATCTTTCAAGGATGGAAGATATACCGCATGATCCCATCCCAGTCAGCAACAATTTTCCAGATGAACAACTTGCCGTTGTAAAAGTACAATCTCTTTCCGATCCTTGGTTTGCAGATTATGCTAATTTTATTGTTGCAAAGTATTTGCCTCCAGGTTTAACATTTCAGCAAAGGAAGAAGTTCTTTCATGATTTGAGGCACTACTTTTGGGATGACCCACATCTTTTCAAAGAAGGCCCCGACGGGATCGTGAGAAGATGCATACCGGAACATGAGCAGAAGGACATTCTCAGACAGTGTCATGATAGTCCCTATGGAGGACATCATGCCGGTGAGAGGACTGCACATAAGGTTCTTCAATCAGGTTTTTATTGGCCTACTCTCTTTAAGGATGCTAGAAATTATGTTTTAGCCTGTGATAAATGTCAGAGAGTTGGTAACATTAGTAGAAGGAATGAGATGCCTATGAATTACTCACTAGTGATTGAACCTTTTGATTGCTGGGGTTTTGACTTTATGGGTCCTTTTCCTTCTTCGCACAAGTACACGCACATTTTAGTAGCTGTTGATTATGTGACCAAGTGGGTTGAAGCAATCCCCACTGAAAGTGCTGATCACAAGACATCTTTGAAAATGCTTAAAGATGTAATTTTTCCTAGGTTTGGTGTACCTAGGTATCTCATGACTGATGGAGGATCACACTTCACGCATGGAGCTTTTAGGAAAGCTTTAGCCAAATACGATGTCAATCATAGAATTGCTTCACCATATCATCCTCAAACTAGTGGGCAAGTTGAGCTCACCAATAGAGAGATTAAGTTGATCTTGCAGAAGACAGTAAACAGAAATAGAAAGGACTGGTTAAATAAGTTAGGAGATGCTTTGTGGGCGTATAGAACTGCTTACAAAAACCCCATGGGCATGTCCCCCTATAAGATGGTGTATGGCAAGGCTTGCCATTTGCCATTAGAGTTAGAGCACAAAGCTTTCTGGGCTGTTAGAGAGCTTAATGCCGACCCAAAATTAGCTGGTGAGAAGCGTCTCATGAACTTGACTTCTCTAGATGAATGGAGAAGTGAAGCTTACGAGAGCGCTAAAATGTTCAAGGAAAAGGTAAAGAAGTGGCATGATAGGAGGATTCTGAAACGTGAATTTAATGTTGGTGATAAAGTTTTGTTGCTTAGATCCCGTTTCAGGTTTTCTCCAGGCAAACTAGTTTCCAGGTGGGAAGGGCCATTTCATATTGAAGAAGTCTATCGGTCTGGTGCAATTAAGATTAACAATTTTGAAGGCACCAAACCTCAAGTTGTGAATGGGCAAAGACTTAAGCATTACATAGCAGGAGATCCTGTCAATGTTGATGTGAATATGATATACACAACAACTCACGAAGAACATGTTGCAGCCCTGTTTCAGACGCCAGCAGAAGCAGAATAAAGAAAAGGTATGTATTACGGTAAGGAAACATCGCAAACCGCCATAAAAGTTCTATATTACGAGTTTTTGCAAAATTAGTAAAATTCTAAGCCTAAGTGGAGCCGGAGACGAGCTCCAGGGGGTCCAGGCGCCCCCCTGGCGCGCCCTACCTCCTGGCCGCGCCGGGAGGCCGCCTGGACACCCGGGAGTCCGTCTCCGACCCCGTTTTAGCCTGTTACCTTCCTTTCTATGCATAAATTTTTGCTATATATTTGCTCGGATTGTTCCGGCAACGTATCTTGCGATTTCGTGTGTTTTCTTTTCGATCTGTTTCTGCCAGGGAATCTTTCAGCTGAATCTAGGTGCCATGGCTTCTCCAAGTTCCCCTAAGGACAAGTTCGTCGTCAACGTCATCAACCCTTACCTTGCTGAGGTGAAGAAGCACCCTCAGGTTGTTCGGATGGAGGACGGTGTCCTCCATCAAGAAGATCTGAAGGGACCTGTCAAGGAGGGGAGCATCCAGGCCAGGCTAGAAGAAGTGGAGCAAGAAGTCTTCAAGTACAAGAAGATGATCGGTGTTGAAGCTAACTTTGACATCATCAACGAGCTGAAGACCTACTTCCTGAAGGAGATGAAGGAGATGTGGGAAAGCATCACCGCATCTGAAGAAAGAATTAAAGAGCTCCAAGGGCAAATTTATGATCTACATCACCAGAACTGTGAGTATGAACTAAGGTTTATGCGCATGGGTATGGGTGCTGCATGCAGGATTCATGAGACAAACTTCTCATATGAGACTGGAGAACCCCTTCCATGGAAGCGCTTCGCCGAAGAATACGTGATCAACGCCAACAAGTATGAGGAGTGAAATCTCCTTGGGTAACGGCATTCCCTTGGCTTGTTCCAAGCTTGGGGGAGTGCCCGGTATCTTTATCTTTATCTTTTGTCTTTTAGAGTCAAGTAGAGTCATATCATGTTTAGGGAGATTATTATATGAAATAGGTGTGTGCATTGAGGTCTATCACTCCTTCGGTGGAGAGATTGTATCCGTGAGTGTGGAGTCGTCTATGATGGAATATTAATGAGAAGTCTATTGGTTCCTTTGCTGCACTCGGTATTCTCTTCATGCAATCGACCTTATATGATGATTCTTATGGGGAGTATTGACCTTATACCAGGTATGGCTGTGAAAGCTTTATTTAATTTTGGCAAACATAGCTTTGGTCATAACAACAAGCATGATTTTCTTAAAGTATCGACATAGCCAAAACCTTTATGTTATTATGCTTGAAGTGTTATGCTGACAAGGAAGACAACTTGATGTGTTATGCTTATTTCAGTGTTTATGCTTTATATTGCTTTGCATCTTAGTCATCATTAATTGTCTGTTCTCTCAAAACCTTTGCTAGCCTAACTCTGTACTAAGCGGAATTCTGCTTGTGCATCCATACCCTTAAACCAATACCTTCCATATGAGTCCACCATACCTTCCTATTCGTGGTATTCCACTACCACCTCCTAAAGTATAGAATTTATGCGTTATCCTTAAATGTTCAAAATCTTTTATTTTGTGCCTCTGTTTTAGCTCATGAGGAAGTAATAGTTAATTCATGGTCTTTTTGAGTTGGACAAGTTTCACCCCGGGATTGCATGTCTAATCTGCAAACCCCTATTACGAGAAGGAACTGGCAAAGAGTGCACCCGGCTCATTAAAAAAATACAACAAACAAACCCTCCTTCACGCTTTGTTCATGAGAAATCAGGAAACTTTGGCTGTGATAAACAAAGGAGATTAAGGGGATGTGATCGTCCCCGTATGGGAGCCGTTCCTCGAAACTTGTCCAGTTCGAGAAGTAATTGAGTTATCTATTAGCATTCGTTGACAAATCATGCACCTCTCAAAACTTGTTTTCATTCTGTTTGATTTAAGGATAGCACATGAGTTTCCCTACTTCCCTAGAGCAGGGCCTATCTTTTAATTTTAGGTTGAGTCAGTTATTCCTATTTCCTTCTATTCTCAAAGAGAGCAGACATTTGACGTTGACAAGGATTCATTCATATAAAGTTGCATTAAGATTTGTCATATCATATCCTTGTTGACATTATCATTTGATAAGTAAGTTGTTTGTCAAGCCCAGCTAAGGCAAACATCTTCCTTTGTGTTAACACTTTCACTTCTTGCCTAATAACATGTTCTTTCAAAAGCTTCAATTAATCTCATCAAAACATAAGAGAAAGAGCAAAAGTTAAAGCTATTTGTTGTTCTTTGACCAAAGGACATGTTTGCCATGATTTGATGAGTTTCCTTAGCCCTACTTCCGAATACAAGTGTTACCACTCTTTTATAAGGGCCTTATGAGTTGAAGATTGCTGTTGAGGATATGACAGGTTTACCGAGCTCAGTATTCGCTTGGGGACAAACGAGGTCTAAGCTTGGGGGTGTTGATACGTCCAAAATGCATCACTATTTTATATCGTAATTTATCCTTATTCATTGATATATTTCACGTTACGATGATGTTCTTATGTTGTTTTGGTCTATTTTACACAGTTTGCAACTTTCCGGTGCCGAAGCAGCAGACGCAGGATTCAGCAGTAAAAAGTGGACGCTGAGTTGCTGAAGAAGAATACCTCCAAATTACCTGAAAATCGACGGAGAGTATTTTCCAGACAGATCACGAAGGCACGCAGAAGGGCAACCAGAGGGGGGCCACAGGGCGTCCAGGCGCCCTGTGGGCGCCCCCCCTGGCCGCGCCGGGGGGGGGGGGGGCGCCTGGAGCCCCTGGCCCACCTCCGGCTGCCCCCTTTTGCCTATATACTCCTCGTTACCCGAAAACCCTAAAATAGAGAGTTTTGACGGAGTTCCGCCGCTGCTCCGTGGCGGAAACCTACAGAGAAGAAAAAGCCATCTCCGGCGGGCAGATTTCGCCGGGGAGATCACCTCCCGGAAGGGGAGATCATCGCCATCGTCATCACCATCGTCACGGGCATCATCGAGATCATCATCAACATTATCCCCAACATCAGCACCATCTCCATCTTCATCCAAATCTCATCTCACAATTGCAACTTGTGTTGTAACCCGTATTACCTATCCTCTCTACTCCATCGGTGTTGATTACTACTTTGTGGTGAATGCTATTGAGTTTTGTTGGAGAAATATCATTATGTCCAGATTGTTTATCATCCATTTATTTCCACTGATCATGATCTCTTTTATGTCTTGTGAGTAGTTACCTTAGTTCTTGAGGACATGGGAAAAGTCTTGTTGTTAGTAGTCATATGCTGTTGAAGTAATATGTGTTGTTTGATACTTAAGTTGTGTTGTCATTCTACTAGTGGTGTTGTGTGAGTCGAACACTCAACACTTCGCCTTATTAAGGACCTAGGGGAATACATTGTGTACAAAGAATGCTTACGGTGGGTTGCCGGAGTGACAGAAACCTGAACCCCAGTTCGCACGCTTTTGCAAGAGGGAACAATGGATCATCGATCGTATTGCTATGATTAGGCTTTTGCCTTAAATTCTATCTTGTATTTGCGGATGCTTGCAAGGTGTTTAATCATAAGAGTGCACTCATCTTAGTCTAGAGAGTGTACTAGCATAGATCCACCCACTCAACACTTATCAACACATAACATAGTACCGATACGGAATATGGCGAAAGCACATGACTACCTCTCCCGTGTGTCCTCAAGAACGCTTTAGCCTATATAAGTTCAGTTGCTAGGTCTCTCCTTTGCTCAGAATGGATTGGGCCACTTGTTACTCCTCGGTGCCTTTTTACTTTGTTCGATTTTACTTTCCTGTTGCTTATATCAAGAAAACCCCTAAAAAGTTATCTTTCAGTGCTTGCAGTAATTTCTTGCTCAGAATCGCTTATCAATACCTTCTCCTCCTCGTTGGGTTCGACACTCTTACTTATCGAAAACGCTGCAATAGATCCCTTACAGTTGTGGGTCATCAGAGATGGTTGCAATATGACTTGCGGCTCATGGCATCATCCATCACATTAGCCTTGCGCGGGGTGTAGGAAATTCCCAAGTCAAAATCGGCTACGATCTCCATCCATCTCTGTTGACGGAGGTTCAGGTCTGGTTGAGTAAACAAGTACTTCAGACTTTGATGGTCGGTGAATATCTCGCATCGATTACCAAGAAGGTAATGTCGCCACTGTTTTAGAGCATATATGACAGCAGCAAGCTCGAGGTCATGAACTGGATAGTTCTCCTCACGAGGGCGCAATTGACGAGAGGCATAAGAAATCACTCTGCGTTCTTGCATTAGGATACAGCCTAATCCTTGACAGGAAGCGTCGCAGTAAATGACGAAGTCCTTCTTAGTATCAGGTGGAGCAAGCACCGGGGCAGAAGTCAGCTTGTCCGAGCGCCTAAAAACTTTCCTGCCATTTGTCTGTCCACTCAAACTTGACGGCTTTTGTGAAGTAGACTAGTCAGAGGCTTGGCGATCTTGGAGAAGTTCTTGACTAATCGACGACAATAGCTGGTGAGACCGAGAAAACTCCTGACTTGCTTGACGTTCTTTGGGGGAGTCCAATCGAGAATAGCCTGAACGCATTTTCGGTTGACGACAATACCATCCTTGGAGATGACATGCCCAAGATAGGTTACTTCAGGAAGCCAGAATTCACACTTGGAATATTTAGCATAAAGTTGATGCTCTCGAAGCTTTTCCAGTACAAGGCGAAGATGTTCAGCATGCTCTTCCTTATTCTTGGAAAATACAAGAATATAATCCAGATAAACCACGATGAATTTGTTGAGGTATTCCATGAATATATAATTCATCAGACGAGAGAAAGTAGCTGGAGCATTCGTCAAGCCGAATGACAGACGATGTACTCGAAAGAACCGTATCGAGTTACAAAGGCGGTCTTTGGAATATCCTCTTCACGAACACGGATCTGGTGGTAACCCAACCTCAAGTCGAGTTTAGAGAACATTGATGAACCAGCCAGTTGATCATACAGATCATTGATCCGAGGAAGGGGATATTTGTTCTAAATAGTTGCTTGGTTGATAGGACGGTAATATTGGACCAACCAGTTTGTCCCATCCTTCTTCCTAACAAAGAGGGAAGGTGCTCCCCAAGGAGAGCAACTCGGGCGAATGAAACCACTAGCAAGAGATTTGTCAATTTCCTCCTTAAGCTCAATGAGTTCATGAGGCGGCATCTTGTAGGGTCATTTGGCTATAGGAGCGGTGCCTAGTTTCAAGTCGATGATGAACTCGACAGCTCTAGCAGGGGGAATCCCTGGAAGTTCTTCAGGAAAGACGTCTTGGAAGACGCGAACGACGGGAATGTTCAATGCATTCGATGCATAAAGACTTGCCTCGGCATTCTGAACTAGATGAGTGTTGTAGCTTATTATTTCATTATAAGGGTGTAACAGATGGATTGTCTTTGGTGGTGCAAACTATAGAAGCAGTATGAGCTTTTAGCCAATCCATTCCCAGAATGAGGTCGATGTTGGATGACTTCAGGATAATGGGAGAGGCATAGAAATCCAACCCTTCGATTTCAACGGGAACGTCATGACAACCCATAGAGGTTTGACATTGGCCGGCAGGGTTTTTTACCACTACCGAAGTGTTCATTTCTTCACATCTAATGTCGTGCTTATATGCAAAATCTTCTGACATGAATGAATGCGATGCTCCTGGATCAAATAAAACAGATGCAGGTACTGAATTAACAAGGAGAGTACCCATCACAGTAGCAGGTTGGTCTTGAGCTTCATTGAGATCAACGTGGTTGGCCTGAGCACGACCATAATGCTTGGCATTTTTTTTGCGGGGATGATTGATCCCACGGCCAGCTGCAGACAGTGCAAGCTGGTTTTGATTCTGGAAGTAGTTCCTGGCAAGGTGCCCCGGCTGACCAAACTTGTAGCACATTCCATCATCGGGGGCAGAAGCAAGAGTTGGGAGTGGTGCAGCTGGAAGTCTGGGCTGCCTAGGTGGTGGAGGCACACGAGGTGTAGCATAGGGCTGCCTTGGAGTAGGTGCAGCTGGACGGTACACACTGTTGGGAATCCAGACCCTACGCTTTTGTGAGGGAGGGCCCGAGGATGAGCCCGGTTCACGGTTGCGTCTGAGAGAGCCCTGGTGTTCCTGCAGACCAGTTTCAACCTGGATGGCCTTGTACACCAAGGTGGCAAAATCTCCAAAGTCATGCACAAGGAGTGTGAGCTTGATTTCGGCTTAAAGTCCGTCGCGGAACTTTTCCTGTCTGTGAGCATCAGTAGCAATGTCTTCTTTAGCATAGCGGGATAAGTCCAGAAACTTCCGCTGATAAGCATCCACGGTCTTGTTGCCTTGGGTGAGGTTGCGGAACTCACGCTTCTTCCTATCCATGATTCCCTGAGGAATGAAGCGGGCATGGAAGGTAGCTTAGAAATCCAGCCAAGTGATGATTGTTCCAGCAGGCAATGTACGCCTGTGGCTGTCCCACCGTTGAGCAGCAGGATGCTACTTCTCGAGCTTGCGTTGTATTCCCTCAAAGAGGAAAGGGTGATGCAACACAGTAGCGTAAGTATTTCCCTCAGTTTTTGAGAATCAAGGTATCAATCCAATAGGAGACCACGTGCGAGTCCCTCGCACCTGCACAAACAAATAAGAACTTCGCAGCCAACGCGATAAGGGGTTGTCAATCCCTTTACGGTTACTTACGAAAGTGAGATCTGATAGATATGATAGTTTGATATTTTTGGTATTTTTGGATATACGAACAGAAACTAAAAATGGAAAAGTAAAGTAGATTGTAGATTGATAAGTTGAGAATAGACCCAGGGGCCATAGGTTTCACTAGTGGCTTCGCTCATGATAGCAAAATTCTATGGTGGGTAAACGAATTACTGTCGAGCAATTGATAGAAAAGCGAATACTTATGAGAATATCTAGGCATGATCATTATATATAGGCATCTCATCCGTAACAAGTAGACCAAAATGATTCTGCATCTACTACTATTACTCCAAACATTGACCACTATCCATCATGCATCTAGAGTATTAAGTTCATAAGAACAGAGTAACGCCTTAAGCAAGATGACATGATGTAGAGGGATAAACTCAAGCAATATGATACAAACCCCATCTTTTTTTCCTTGATGGCAACAATACAATACGTGCCTTGCTGCCCCTACTGTCACTGGGAAAGGTCACCGCAAGATTGAACCCAAAGCCAAGCACTTCTCACATTACAAGAACTATAGATCTAGTAGACCAAACCAAACCAATAATTCGAAGAGACTTGCAAGGATATTATAATCATACATAAAGAGTTCAGAAAAGAACCAAATATTTCTCATAGATAATCTTGATCATAACCCCACAATTCATCGGATCTCGACAAACACACCGCAAAAAGAGATTACATCGAATAGATCTCTTCGAAGACCGAGGAGAACTTGGTATTGAGATCCAAAGAGAGAGAAGAAGCCATCTAGGTATTAACTATGGACCCGAAGGTCTGTGGTAAACAACTCACAACTCATGGTGAGGCGATGGTGTTGATGTAGAAGCACTCCGTGGTAGATCCCCCCTCCAGCGGAGCTCCGAAACAGGCCCCAAGATGGGATCTCACGTGAACAGAAGGTTGCGGCGGTGGAACAAGGGTTTTCTCTCCCGTTCTGATGTTTTCGGGGTACATAGGTATATATAGGAGGAAGGGGGGCACCGGGGGCCAGACTTGGGGCCCACGAGGCAGGGGGCGCGCCCCTACAGGGCGGGCCCCCTAATAACCCACAAGTGTAGGGGATCGCAACAGTTTTCGAGGGTAACGTATTCAACCCAAATTTATTGATTCGACACAAGGGGAGCCAAAGAATACTCTTAAGTATTAGCAGCTGAGTTGTCAATTCAACCACACCTGGAAACTTAGTATCTGCAGCAAGATAGTTTAGTAGCAAAGTAATATGATAGTGGTAGTAGCGGCAATAAAAGTAACGATAGTGTTTTTGTAGTTTTTGTAATAGTAGCGACGGAAAAGTAAATAAGCCAAAAGCAATATGTGAAAAGCTCATAGGCATTGGATCGGTGATGGGAAATTATGTCGGATGCAATTCATCATGTAAAAGTTATAACCTAGGGTGACACAGAACTAGCTCCAGTTCATCAATGCAATGTAGGCATGTATTCTGAATATAGTCATACGTGCTTATGGAAAAGAACTTGCATGATATCTTTTGTCCTACCCTCCCGTGGCAGCGGGATCCTATTGGAAACTAAGGGATATTAATGCCTCCTTTTAATAGAGTACCGGACCAAAGCATTAACACATAGTGAATACATGAACTCCTCAAACTACGGTCTTCACCGGGAGTGGTCCCAATTATTGTCACTTCGGGGTTGCCGGATCATAACACATAGTAGGTCACTATGGACTTGCAAGATAGGATCAAGAACACACATATATTCATGAAAACATAATAGATTAAGATTTGAAATCATGGCACTCGGGCCCTAGTGACAAGCATTAAGCATAGCAAAGTCATAGCAACATCAATCTCAGAACATAGTGGATACTAGGGATCAAACCCTAACAAAACTAACTCAATTACATGATAAATCCCATCCAACCCATCACCGTCCAGCAAGCCTACGATGGAATTACTCACGCACGGCGGTGAACATCGTGGAATTGGTGATGGAGGAAGGTTGGTGATGACGATGGCGACGATCTCCACTCTCCGGAGCACCGAACGGACTCCAGTTCAACCCTCCCGAGAGAAATTAGGGCTCGGCGGCGGCTCCGTCTCGTAAAACGCGATAATTCTTCCTCTCTGATTTTTTTCTCCCCGAAAGTGAATATATAGGATCTAGGGATACGTCGGTGGAGCACCAGGGGGCCCACGAGGCAGGGGGCGCGCCCTAGGGGGATGCCCTCAACCCTCGTGGACAGGGTGTGGGCCCCCTGGCCTGGATCTTCTTGTAGGTATTTTTTATATTTTCCAAAATAATTCTCCGTGGATTTTCAGGTGATTCCGAGAACTTTTTATTTATGCACAAAAAGAACACCATGGCAATTCTGCTGAAAACAGTGTTAGTCCGGGTTAGTTCCATTCAAATCATGCAAGTTAGAGTCCAAAACAAGGGCAAAAAGGGTTTGGAAAAGTAGATACGTTGGAGACGTATCAACTCCCCCAAGCTTAAACCTTTGCTTGTCCTCAAGCAATTCAGTTGATAAACTGAAAGTGATAAAGGAAAACTTTGACAAACTCTGTTTGCTCTTGTTGTTGTAAATATGTAAGCCAGCATTCAGGTTTTCAGCAAGATCATGAACTAACCATGTTCACAATAACTTTCATGTCTCAAGTCTACTCACATCAATGGCATAATCAACTAGCGAGCAATAATAATAAACCTCGGATGACAACACTTTCTCAAAACAATCATGATATGATATAACAAGATGGTATCTCTCTAGCCCTTTCTGAGACCGCAAAACATAAATGCAGAGCACCTTTAAGGATCAAGGACTGACTAGACATTGTAATTCATGGTAAAATAGATCCAGTCATGATCATACTCAATGCAAATTAATAGTAATGCATGCAAATGACAGAGGTGCTCTCCTACTAGTGCTCTTTGATAAGAGGATGATGACTTTGCATAAAAGTAAATAGATAGGCCCTTCGCATAGGGAAGCGGGGATTTGTAGAGGTGCCAGAGCTCGATTTTTAATTAGAGATGAATAACATTTTGAGCGGTATACTTTCATTGTCAACATATCAACCAAGAATATCGATATGTCCCATGCTACGCACATTATAGGTGGTTCCCAAACAGAATGGTAAAGTTTATACTCCCCCAACCACCAACAAGCACACTCCACGGCTAGCCCAAAACAACGGGTACCGTCCAAACCAGCAACAACCCTCGGGGAGTTTTGTTTAATTATTTATGATTTTGAGCATGGGACTGGGCATCCCGATTACCAGCCATTTTCTTGTGAATGATGAGCGGAGTCCACTCATCGTGAGAATAACCCACCTAGCATGGAAGATATAGACAGCCCTAGTTGATACATGAGCTGTTCGAGCATATAAAACAAAATTTCATTTGAAGGTTTAGAGTTTGGCACATACAAATTTACTTGGAACGGCAGGTAAATACCGCATATAGGAAGGTATGGTGGACTCATTTGGAATAACTTTGGGGTTTATGGAAGTGGATGGACAAGCAGTATTCCCGCTTAGTACAGGTGAAGGCTAGAAAGAGATTGGGAAGCGACCAGCTAGAGAGCAACAACGGTCATGAACATGCATTAAAATTAATCAACAATGAATGCAAGCATGAGTAGGATATAAATCACCATGAACATAAATATCGTGGAGGCTATGTTGATTTGTTTCAACTACATGCGTGAACATGTGCCAAGTCAGACCACTTGAATCGTTCAAAGGAGCATACCACCCCATCATACCACATCACAACCATTTTAATATCATGTTGGCACGCAAGATAGACCATTATGAACTCTCAGCTAATTAAGCATGGCATAAGCAGCTATGATCTCTAATTGTCATTGCAAGCATGTTTTATTCATAACAAGCTGAATTAGGAACGATGGACTATCATATTTACAAAAACAAGAGAGGTCGAGTTCATACCAACTTTTCTCATCTCAATTAGTTCATCATATATCATCCTTATTGCCTTTCACTCGCACGACCGAACGGTGTGGATAATAATAATAGTGCACGTGCATTGGACTAAGCTGAAATCTGCAAGCTTTTAATGCAAGAGAGAAGACAAGGTAATATGGCTCAAGGTTAAATCAACAATAAAGCATATAAGAGCCACTAAGCATTTTCATTCATGGTCTTCTACTCTTGACCCCCAAAGAAAAGAAAAGAAACTATTTACAAGGGAAAGCTCCCAACAAACAAAAGAAGAGCAGTAAATCTTTTTGGGTTTTCTTTTAATTACTACTACTACAAGCAGAGAAAGTAAACTAGGTAGAAGCTACTACTTATTTTTTTTGTTTTTCTTAAGGTTTTTCTAGCACACGAGAAAAAGACTAAGAAAAAGAAATTTAAACTAAGCATGGATGGTACAGTGAAAGAGTGTGAGCACCGACAACTAGAATAAGTGTGTGAACATGATTGTAAAGTCGGTGAGAAACACGTACTCCCCCAAGCTTAGGCTTTTTGCCTAAGTTGGTCTATGGGCACGGATCGAAACTGCTCCCTCATGTGTACTGAGATGTATCCTCTGGGTGCCACTGGTTGGCGAGCTCATCCAGCTCCCACCCATAAACAGACTGACGGTAAGGATCAAGTGGTGGCTCAGGCTCTGAAGCTTGTGCCTGGCCTTGGTACTTGTAGAAGGCATCTGATGTAATGAGATATATGCCTGTGGACAGATCAAACAAAGATGGTGCAGGCAAGGTAACAATTTCACAATATATTTCATCAAATCTTATTTTATAATTAAGCAACCTATCCTTGTCTTTAACAATAAAATCATGAGCTACCATGCTCTTGTAGTCTAGATAAACATGGGCAACTAATTTTTCTTCCTTCTCATGATGCCTAATAGGTATTCTAAAATGTTCAGCAAGGCGAAAAGCAAAGATGCCTCCAAAGACGGGCCCCTTTGAGCGATTCAGACTCAGTCGTTTAGCAACGACGGAGTCCAAGCTAAAAGTTGTGTCTTGAAACAAAGCATGGTGTAATATGAAGATATCAGGGGCACTAAGATTCCCACTGTTCCCGCGACCAATTAAACATCTACTAGCAAATAAAGCAAAGTAGCACAGAACAGGGAAGTGTATACTAGTGATTCTTGCCCCTGAGACTTGTCTAGTTTCCCCTACAGCTATCATGTCAATAAACCCTTCAATGTCTTCATGACGTGGTTCATCAAGTCTACCTCCAAAGGGTATTTTACATACTTCACAAAATTCTAAGAGTGATATCTCTTTAATCTCATCATATAAACGAAATTCCACTGTAGGTGGTGTTTTCTTAGTATGAAAATGAAAACTTTGCGTGAAAATATTGGTGAGTAAGAGATACTGTTCACGCTGGTCGTGGAGGAAGTCGGTGAGGCCTGCATTATTTGCCAACCAATAAAAGTCTTCGTGAATCCCGGCGAACATCATGAAATCATTGCAAGGCCATTCCCACGGCCGGACTTCCGCCATGCGAGGAAGATTATATTTGGGCTTCTTATTTTCTTCTTTCTTCATCTCCTCTGAGCTCTTACTGGAGGAGCCCCTCAACAATCTCTTTATCATTTTCCTTTTCTGAAAATTTCTGAAATTTTTAGTAACTCAAAATAGAAGTTAACCAAACTCAACAAGATTGATAGCAAAAACTCCTATAAGTGCCTAGAGACTATATCATGCATTAGAACTACTTGGGACCAAGAAAATTTGACATGCAAGCTCAAGAACAAGGTCACCACAACAACAAAAATTTGCAATAAATAGAGCACTAGAACAAAAACTAATTGGACAAATGGAGTAGTCACATACCAAGGAACAATCTCCCCAAACAGTTTGGTGAATGGTGCTTTGAGCAAGGAGATCGAAAATGGCAGCAAGATGAGCTAGAACTCGGGTTTGAGTTGGTTGGTGATTTTTTTGGGAGGAAGAAGAAGAGTATGGGTGCAGGAATAAGTGGAGGGGGCCACGTGGGGCCCATGAGGTAGGGGGTGCACCCTAGTAGGGGGGCGCGCCCTGGACCCTCGTGGCCAGGTGCTGGCTCCCCTCGCTGTGTGTTCTGTGCCATATATTCTCAAATATTCTAGAAAAAATCATATTTCATTTTCAGGGCATTTGGAGAACTTTTATTTTCGGGGTATTTTTTATTGCACGGGTAAGTCTGGAAACAAACAGAAAATACTATTTTTGCTTTATTTATCCTAATTAACAGAAAGTAAATGGAGAGTATAGAAGGTTGTGCTATCTAGATTCACCTATCCCATGCTCATCAAAAGGAATCCATTAACAAGGTTGATTAGGTCTTCTTAATAAACTCTTTCCGAATAACATGAAACCGGAGAATTTTCGAATAACACTAGGTTACCTCAATGGGCATATGTATGTCCCCAACAATAAGAATGTCACATGTCTTCTTGATAGTAGGAAGAGGGAATTCAAAACCTCCAATAGTAATAGTTGAATTTTTTCCAATATAATTGATACTGTGGACCTGAGGTTGTTTCCTCGAAAAGTGTACCGTATGCTCATTTTCATTGACATGAAAAGTGACATTGCCTTTGTTGCAATCAATAACAGCCCCTGCAGTATTCAAAAAGGGTCTACCAAGGATAATAGACATACTATCGTCCTCGGGAATATCAAGTATAACAAAGTCCGTTAGAATAGTAACATTTGCAACTACAACACGCACATCCTCACAAATACCGACAGGTATAGCCTTTGATTTATCAGCCATTTGCAAATATATTTCAGTAGGTGTCAACTTACTCAAGTCAACTCTATGATATAAAGAGAGAGGCATAACACTAACACCGGCTCCAAGATCACATAAAGCAGTTTTAACATAGTTTCTTTTAATGGAGCAAGGTATAGTAGGTACCCTTGGATCTCCTAATTTCTTAGGTATTCCACCTTTAAAAGTGTAATTGGCAAGCGTGGTGGAAATTTCTACTTCAGGTATCTTTCTTTTGTTGTTAATAATATCCTTCATATACTTAGCATAAGGATTTGTTTTAAGCACATCTGTCAAGCGCATACGCAAAAAGATAGGTCTAATCATTTCAGCAAAGCGCCCAAAATCCTCATCATCCTCTTTCTTGGATGGTGTAGGAGGAAAAGGCATGGGTTTCTAAACCCATGGTTCTCTTTCCCTACCGTGCTTCCTAGCAACAAAGTCTCTCTTATCATAACATTGATTCTTTGATTGTGGGTTATCAAGATCAACAGCAGGTTCAATCTCTACATCATTATCATTGCTAGGTTGAGCATCATCATGAACATCATCATTGATATTATCACTAGGTTCATGTTCATTACCAGATTGTGTCTCGGCATCAGAGACAGATATATCATTGGGATTCTCAGGTGTGTCAGCTATAGGTTCACTAGAAGCATGCAAGGTCTTATCATTTCCCTTTTCTTCTTCTTAGAAGAACTAGGTGCATCTAAATTAGCTCTCGGAGAATCTGGCTCAATTCTCTTAGGGTGGCCTTCAGTTTACAGAGGTTCCTGAGTCATTTTCCCACCTCTAGTAGAAACTCTAACAGCATAGTCATTATTCTTACTATTTAATTCATTGAGCAAATCATTCTGAGCCTTAAGTACTTGTTCTACTTGAGTGGTGACCATAGAAGCATGTATACTAATGAGTTTCAGTTCACCTTTAACTCTAGACAAATAATCACTCAAGCGTTCAATCATATAAGCATTGTGTTGCAATTGTCTACCAACATAAGCATTGAAGTTTTCTTGTTTCACAATAAAATTGTCAAACTCATCTAAGCATTGGCTAGCAGACTTATAATGAGGAATATCACCTTCATCAAATCTATAAAGAGAATTTACTTTTACTACCTGTGTCGGGTTATCAAGACCATATATTTCTTCAATTGGTGGTAAATTCTTAACATCTTTAGCTTTAATACATTTTTCTTTTATAGATTTCTTTGCCTCTTGCATATCTTTAGGACTGAGGAATAGAACACCTCTTTTCTTCGGAGTTGGCTTAGGGGCTGGTTCAGGAAGTGTCCAATTATTTTCATTGGCCAGCATATTATTCAATAGTAATTCAGCTTATTTAACCGTTCTTTCCCTGAAAACACAACCAGCACAACTATCCAGGTGTTCTCTGGAAGCATCAGTTAGTCCATTATAAAAGACATCAAGTATATCGTTCATCTCAAGAGGATGATCAGGCAAAGCATTTAAGTAATTGGAGAAGCCTCCCCCAAGCTTGTGGGAGACTCTCTTCTTCAATTTGCACAAAGTTATATATTTCCCGTAAGGCAGCTTGTTTCTTATGAGCGGGAAAATATTTAGGAGAGAAGTAATACATCATATCCTGGGGACTACACACACAACCAGGATCAAGAGAATTAAACCAAGTCTTAGCATCACCCTTTAACGAGAAAGGGAACAACTTAAGGATATAGTAGTAACGAATCTTTTCATCGTTGGTAAACAGGGTGGCTATATCATTCAACTTAGTAAGATGTGCCACAACAGTTTTAGATTCATAGCCATGGAAAGGATGAGATTCAACCAAAGTAATTAACTCAGGATCAACAGAGAATTCATAATCCTTATCAGTAACACAGATAGGTGAAGTAGCGAAAGTAGGGTCATGTTTCATTCTAGCATTCAAGGACTTTTCTTTCAGCTTAGCTAATAATTTCTTAAGATCATATCTATCATTGCAAGCAAGAAAGTCTCTAGCAGTTTCTTCATCCATAACATCACCCTCGGGAACAACAGGCAATTCATATCTATTGGGAGAAGCTTCATCATCACTTTCATAAATATCATCAGTTTCAATATTTGCATTCTCCATAACCTTAGCAATTTGTTCATCTAGAAATTCACCTAGTGGCACAGCATTATCAGGCATAGAAGTAGTTTCATCATACATAGCAGAAGTGGCATCATCAAGAACATACGACATATCAGATTCAATAGCATGAGTAGGTGTCACAGATTTTCCCATAATAGAAGGAGAATCAAGTGCAGAGCTAGATGGCAGTTCCTTACCTCCCCTCGTAGTTGAGGGTAAGATCTTGGTTTTTGAGTCCTTCAAATTCTTCATAGTGATCAACATATATAAATCCCAAGTGACTTAAAGAATAGAGCTATGCTCCCCAGCAACGGCGCCAGAAAATAGTCTTGATAACCCACAAGTGTAGGGGATCGCAACAGTTTTCGAGGGTAAAGTATTCAACCCAAATTTATTGATTCGACACAAGGGGAGCCAAAGAATACTCTTAAGTATTAACAGATGAGTTGTCAATTCAACCACACCTGGAAACTTAGTATCTGCAGCAAGATAGTTTAGTAGCAAAGTAATATTATAGTGGCAGTAGCGGCAATAAAAGTAACGATTGTGTTTTTGTAATAGTAGCGATGGAAAAGTAAATAAGCAACAAGCAATATGTGAAAAGCTCATAGGCATTGGATCGGTGATGGGAAATTATGTCGGATGCAATTCATCATGTAAAAGTTATAACCTAGGGTGACACAGAACTAGCTCCAGTTCATCAATGCAATGTAGGCATGTATTCTGAATATAGTCATACGTGCTTATGGAAAAGAACTTGCATGACATCTTTTGTACTACCCTCCCGTGGCAGTGGGGTCCTATTGGAAACTAAGGGATATTAAGGCCTCCTTTTAATAGAGTACCGGACCAAAGCATTAACACATAGTGAATACATGAACTCCTCAAACTACGGTCATCATCGGGAGTGGTCCCGATTATTGTCACTTCGGGGTTGCCGAATCATAACACATAGTAGGTGACTATAGACTTGCAAGATAGGATCAAGAACACACATATATTCATGAAAACATAATAGATTCAGATCTAAAATCGTGGCACTCGGGCCCTAGTGACAAGCATTAAGCATAGCAAAGTCATAGCAACATCAATATCAGAACATAGTGGATACCAGGGATCAAACCCTAACAAAACTAACTCGATTACATGATAGATCCCATCCAACCCATCACAGTCCAACAAGCCTACGAAGGAATTACTCACGCACGGCGGTGAGCATCATGGAATTGGTGATGGAGGAAGGTTGATGATGACGATGGCGACGATCTCCACTCTGCGGAGCCCCGAACGGACTCCAGATCAGCCCTCCCGAGAGAGATTAGGGCTTGGCGGCGGCTCCGTCTCGTAAAACGCGATAATTCTTCCTCTCTGATTGTTTTCTCCCCGAAACTGAATATATAGGATCTGGGGATACGTCGGTGGAGCACCAGGGGGCCCACGAGGCAGGGGGCGCGCTCTAGGGGGGTGCCCCAACCCTCGTGGATAGGGTGTGGCCCCCCTGGTCTGGATCTTCTTGCAGGTATTTTTTATATTTTCCAAAATAATTCTCCGTGGATTTTCAGGTCATTCCGAGAACTTTTTATTTCTGCACAAAAACAACACCATGGTAATTCTGCTGAAAACAACGTTAGTCCGGGTTAGTTCCATTCAAATCATGCAAGTTAGACTCCAAAACAAGGGCAAAAAGGGTTTGGAAAAGTAGATACGTTGGAGACGTATCACCCCCACCCTCGTGGACGCCACGTCAGCCCTATTCCGTGGTTCTCAAGTCTCCCGTGCAGATTTTGCTCCAAAAAATATCTCTCCCGAAGGTTTCATTCCGTTTGGACTCCGTTTGATATTCCTTTTCTGTAAAACCCTGAAATAGGCTAAAAATAGCAATCTGGACTGGGCCTTTGGGTTAATAGGTTAGTCCCAAAAATAATATAAAAGTGTATAACAAATCCCATTAAATATCCAAAACATCATAAATAATAGCATGGAACAATAACAAATTATAGATACGTTGGAGACGTATCAAGCATCCTTAAGCTTAATTCCTGCTCGTCCTCGAGTAGGTAAATGATAAAACAAATTTTTTGATGTGGAATGCTAACCAACATAATTTTCAATGTAGTTCTCTTTATTGTGGCATGAATGTTCAGATCCCAAAGATTCAAGACAAAAGTCTATATTGACATAAGAAATAATAATACTTCAAACATACTAACAAAGCAATCATGTCTTCTCAAAATACTATGGCTAAAGAAAGTTATCCCTACAAAATCATATAGTCTGGCTATGCTCCCTCTTCATCACACAAAATATTCATATCTTGCACAACCCCGGTTTCAGCCAAGCACTTGTTTTCATACTCAATTCTTTCAAACCTTTCAACATTCACGCAATACATGAGCATGAGCCATGGATATAGCACTATGTGTGTAATAGAATGGTGGTTGTGGAGAAGACAAAAAAGGATGGAGATAGTCTCACACCGACTAGGCGTATCAAGGGGCTATGGAGATGCCCATCAATAGATATCAATGTGAGTGGGTAGGGATTGCCATGCAACAGATGCACTAGAGCTAAATGTGTATGAAAGCTCAACAAAAGAAACTAAGTGGGTGTGCATCCAACTTGCTTGCTCATGAAGACCTAGGGCATTTGAGGAAGCCCATCGTTGGAATATACAAGCCAAGTTCTATAATGAAATTTCCCACTAGTATATTGAAGTGACTAAACATGATACTCTCTATCATGAAGAACATGGTGCTACTTTGAAGCACAAGTGTGGAAAAAAAGATAGTAGCAATTGTCCCTTTTCTTTTCTTTTCTTTTTTGGAGGGGCCTCTTTATTTGTTTGGCCTTTCCTCACATGGGACAATGCTCTATAATGATGATCATTACACTTCTATTGATTTACAACTCGATATTACAACTCGATTCTAGAACAAAGTATGACTCTATATGAACGCCTCTAGCGGTGTACCGAGATGTGCAATGAATCAAGAGTGACATGTATGAAAAATTATGCATGTCGGATTTTCCACAAATACGATGTCAACTACATGATCATGCATGGCAATATGACAATATGAAGCATGTCATATGAACGGAATGGTGGAAAGTTGCATGGCAATATATCTCGGAATGGCTATGGAAATGCCATGATAGGTAGGTATGGTGGCTGTTTTGAGGAAGGTATGTGGTGGCTGTTTCGAGGAAGGTATATAGTGGGTGTATGGTACCGGCGAAAGTTGCGCGGTACAAGAGAGGCTAGCAATGGTGGAAGGGTGAGAGTGTGTATAATCCATGATCTCAACATTAGTCATAAAGAACTCATATACTTATTGCAAAAACTTACGAGTCACCAAAACAA
>LR738715.1:243253525-243281562 GCA_902687465.1 Secale cereale | reverse complement strand
GGGGGGGGGGGGTTGGTAGGAGTTAACCATCGCGCGCCCCCGACCTCCACACAAAGGATGACACTCTACAAATACCTCATGCTCTAACTTCGTCACATAGCGGTTCACCATACGTGCATGCTACGGGAATCAAAAACTTTAACACAAGTATTTCTCAATTGCATAATAACTCCACTAGCATGACTCTAATATTACTATCCTCATATCTCAAAACAATTATCAAGCATCCAACTTCTCATCATATTCAATGCACTTTGTATGAAAGTTTTTACTACATTCATCTTGGATGCCTATCATGTTAAGGCTAGTTTTATAGCCAAAGTACATTACCATGTTGTTCTAATAGACTCTCAAAAGGATCTAAGTGAAGCATGATAGATCAACAATTTCTTCAAAATAAAATCACCACCGTGCTCTAAAAGACATAAGTGAAGCACTAGAGCAAACTATTTAACTCAAAAGATATAAGTGAAGCACATAGAGTGTTCTAGCAATTCCTAGGCCATATTTCAATCTCTCAAAAAGGTGTGTCCATCAAGGTTAATTGTGGCAAACTAACAAGCAAATACTCAAATAATACATGACGCTCTAAGTAAAACACATATCATGTGGTGAATAAAAATATAGTCCCGAGTATAGTTACCGATAGATGGAGACGAAAGAGGGGATGCCTTCCCGAGGCACCCCCAAGCTTAGGCTCTTGGTTGTCCTTGAATTTTACCTTGGGGTGCCTTGGGCATCCCCAATATTAGTCTCTTGCCACTCTTTGTTCCATAGTCCATCAAAGCAATACTCAAAACTTGAAAACTTCACAACACAAAACTTAGACAAAAATCTCGTGAGCTCCGTTAGTATAAGAAAACAAACCACCACTCAAAGGTACCGTAATGAACTCATTCTTTATTTATATTGGTGTTAAACCTACTGTATTACAATTTCTCTATGATTCATACTCCCCAATACTACACATAGATTCATCAAAATAAGGAAACAACACACGAAAAACAGAAGAGTCTGTCGTAATCTGTAACTTTCGCATACTTCTGGTACTCCAATTTTTTTGAAATAAATTGGTAAATGTGAGGAATTTATCTATTAATCATCTTCAAAAAGAATCAACTAAATAGCACACTCCGGTAAAATCTGGTGACTATTCTAGCGAGCGCTAACGAATTTGTTTTCACAGCAAGATCATATAAACTTCACACAAGTCTTCCCAAAGGTTCTACTTGGCACAAACACTAATTAAAACACAAAAGCACATCTAAACAGAATCTAGATGCAATATTTATTCCTAAACATAAGCAAAAACAAAGAAAATAAAATTGGGTTGCCTCCCAACAAGCTCTTTCTTTATAGCCATTAAGATAGGCTTGAGAATTCAATGATGCTCACATGAAAGATAAGAATTGAAGAACAAAAAGATCATCATATAGCATGTGACAAACCAATCTAAGTCTAACATACTTCCTATGCATAGGCATTTTATAAGCAAAGAAATTATCAAGGCAATCAATTTCTAGCATATGCAAGGAAGAAGAAAGAAACAATAGCAATCTCAACATAACGAGAGGTAATTTAGTAACATAAGATTTCTACAACCATATTTTCAACTCTCATAAAAATTGCATGTAGTATCATAAGGAAATTCAATAATATAGCTATCACATAACATATTCTCAACACGATCCACATGCATGCGAAGTTGACACTCTTCCAAAATAGTGGGATCAACATTAACTAAAGTCATGACCTCTCCAAACCCACTTTTATCAAAAATTTCATAAGATTGAACATTCTCCAAATATGTGGGATCTAAAGTTGACACTCTTCCAAACCCACTTTCAATATTATTGCAAACATTATTATCAATCTCATATTCATCATGGGGCCTCAATAAATTTCCAAGATCATAAGAAGAATCACCCCAATCATGATCATTGCAACAAGTAGTGGGCATAACAATACTAGCATCCCCAAGCTTAGGGTTTTGCATATCATTAACACAACTGACATTAATAGAATCTATAATAACATCATTGCAATCATGCTTTTTATTTAAGGAGCTATCATGAATCACTTTTTCTTTTAACAATTCCTCACAATTTTCAGATTCATGAATTTCAAGCAAAACCCCATAAAGATAATCTAGTGCACTCAACTCACTAGCAATAGATTCAACATAATTGGATCTTTTTAAAAATATTAGCAAGTGGATGACGATCCATAATTTAGCAAGCAAAGATGCAAGATAATAGAGGGCACATGGCAACACAAGCAAACAAAAAGGCGAACGGAAAAAGGGCGAATAAAACGGCAAAGGTGAAGATGGGGAGAGGAAAATGAGAGGCAAATAAATGTAATGCGAAGGATAAGGGTTTCTTATAGGTACTTGGTATATGACTTTTGTGTAAGCTTCCCCAGCAACGACGCCAGAAATTCTTCTTGCTACTTCTCGAGCTTGCGTTGTATTCCCTCGAAGAGGAAAGGGTGATGCGGCTGATGATGTTACTGAAGGAAATATGCCCTAGAGGCAATAATAAATTTATTATTTATTTCCTTATATCATGATAAATGTTTATTATTCATGCTAGAATTGTATTAACCGGAAACTTAGTACATGTGTGAATACATAGACAAAACAGAGTGTCCCTAGTATGCCTCTACTAGACTAGCTCATTGATCAAAGATGGTTATGTTTCCTAGCCATAGACATGAGTTGTCATTTGATCAACGGGATCACATCATTAGGAGAATGATGTGATGGACAAGACCCATCCGTTAGCTTAGCACTATGATCGTTTAAGTTTTACTGCTATTGCTTTATTCATGACTTATACATGTTCCTATGACTATGAGATTATGCAACTCCCGAATACTGGAGGAACACTTTGTGTGCTACCAAACGTCACAACGTAACTAGGTGATTATAAAGGTACTCTATAGGTGTCTCCGAAGGTACTTGTTGGGTTGGCGTATTTCAAGATTAGGATTTGTCACTGCGATTGTCGGAGAGGTATCTCTGGGCCCACTCGGTGATGCACATCACTATAAGCCTTGCAAGCATTGCAGCTAATGAGTTAGTTGCAGGATGATGCATTACGGAACGAGTAAAGAGACTTGCCGGTAACGAGATTGAACTAGGTATTGAGATACCGACGATCGAATCTCGGGCAAGTAACATACCGATGACAAAGGGAACAACGTATGTTGTTATGCGGTTTGACCGATAAAGATCTTCGTAGAAAATGTAGGAGCCAATATGAGCATCCAGGTTCCGCTATTGGTTATTGACCGGAGATGAGTCTCGGTCATGTCTACATAGTTCTCGAACCCGTAGGGTCCGCACGCTTAACGTTTGATGACAATCAGTATTATGAGTTTATGAGTTTTGATGTACCGAAGGAGTTCGGAGTCCCGGATGAGACCGGGGATATGACGAGGAGTCTCGAAATGGTCGAGACGTAAAAATCGATATATTGGACGACTATATTCGGACATCGGAAAGGTTCCGAGTGATTTGGGTATTTTCAGAGTACCGGGGAGTTACGGGAATAGAAGAGAGATGCCAAAAGGAAGGAGGCGCGTACCCCCCTTCTGGTCCGAATTGGACAAGGGGTGCAGCCCCCTTTTCCTCCTCTCTCTCCCCCTCTTTCCTTCTCTCCTACTCCGGAAAGTAAAGGGGAATCCTACTAGGACTTGGGAGTCCTAGTAGGACTCCCCACACTTAGCTCGCCCCCTCTAGGGCCGGCCTCTCCCTTGCTCCTTTATATACGGGGGCAGGGGGCATCCTAGGACACAGAAGTTGAATTGTTTTAGCCGTGTGCGGTGCCCCTCTCCACAGAAACACACCTCGGTCATACCGTTGCAGTGCTTAGGCGAAGCCCTGCGCCGGTAAATACATCATATCCGTCACCACGCCGTCGTGTTGACGAAACTCTCCCGTGAAGCTTAACTGGATCAAGAGCTCGTGGGACGTCATCAAGCTGAACGTGTGCTGAACGCGGAGGTGCCGTACGTTCGGTGCTTGATCGGTTGGATCGCGAAGAAGTTCGACTACATCAACCGCGTCACTTGACGCTTCCGCTCCCGGTCTACGAGGGTACGTAGACACACTCTCCCCTCTCGTAGCTATGCATCTAGTAGATAGATCTTGCGTGATCGTAGGAAATTTTTTAAAAATACTACGTTCCCCAACAGTGGCATCATGAGCCAGGTCTATGCGTAGATGATATGCACGAGTAGAACACAATGAGTTGTGGGCGATACTAGTCATACTGCTTACCAGCATGTCATACTTTGCTTCGGCGGTATTGTGAGATGAAGCGGCCCGGACCGACATTACGCGTACGCTTACGCGAGACTGGTTTCACCGTTATGAGCACTCGTTGCTTAAAGGCGACTGGCGGGTGTCTGTCTCTCTCACTTTAGCTGAATCAAGTGTGGCTACGCCCGGTCCTTGTGAAGGTTAAAACAACACATACTTGACGAAACATCGTTGTAGTTTTTGTATGCGTAGGTAAGAACGGTTCTTGCTAAGCCCGTAGCAGCCACGTAAAACTTGCAACAACAAAGTAGAGGACGTCTAACTTGTTTTTGCAGGGCATGTTGTGATGTGATATGGTCAAGACATGATGAGATATACGGTTTTGTATGAGATGATCATGTTTTGGAAAGTTATCGGCAACTGGCAGGAGCCATATGGTTGTCGCTTTATTGTATGAAATGCAATCGCCATGTAATTGCTTTACTTTATCACTAACCGGTAGCGATAGTCATAGAAGCAATAGTTGGCGAGACGACAACGATGCTACGATGGAGATCAAGTTGTCGCGCCGGTGACGAAGGTGATCATGACGGTGCTTTGGAGATGGAGATCAAAAGCACAAGATGATGATGGCCATATCATGTCACATATTTTGATTACATGTGATGTTTATCTTATTATGCTTCTTATTTTGCTTAGAACGACGGTAGCATTATAAGATGATCCCTTACTAAATTTCAAGGTATAAGTGTTCTCCCTGAGTATGCACCGTTGCGAAAGTTCGTCGTGCTGAGACACCACATGATGATCGGGTGTGATAAGCTCTACGTTCAAATACAACGGGTGTAAGCCAGTTTTGCACACGCAGAATACTCGGGTTAAACTTGACGAGCCTAGCATATGCAAATATGGCCTCGGAACACTAGAGACCGAAAGGTCGAACGTGAATCATATAGTAGATATGATCAACATAAGTTGTTCACCATTGAAACTACTCCATCTCACGTGATGATCGGACATGGTTTAGTTGATTTGGATCACGTGATCATTTAGATGACCGGAGGGATGTCTATCTAAGTGGGAGTTCTTTAAGTAATATGATTAAATTGAACTTTAATTTATCATGAACTTAGTCCTGGTAGTATTAGCATATCTATGTTGTAGATCAATAGCTCGCGATGTTGCTCCCCATTTATTTTTTATATGTTCCTAGAGAAAACTAAGTTGAAAGATGTTAGTAGCAATGATGCGGAATTGTTCCATGATCTGAGGATTATCCTCATTGCTGCACAGAAGAATTATGTCCTTGATGCACCGCTAGGTGACAGACCTATTGCAGGAGCTGATGCAGACGTTATGAACGTTTAGACAAAAGCTCGGTATGATGACTACTTGATAGTTTAAGTGCACCATGCTTTACGGCTTAGAACCGGGACTTCAAAAACGTTTTGAACGCCACGGAGCATATAAGATGTTCCAAGAGTTGAAATTAGTATTTCATACTCATGCCCGTCTCGAGAGGTGAAAGTGCAACTAATCCCCGGGTGGTTTTGGCAATTAATAACAACATATATATCATTGAACTAATAGCTACTTGAGAATCATTTCAGAGAAGTTCAGTGATATGGGTATGGCAATGACTGAAGAAGTGGACCCCTCAAAATGCTAAGGCAAGCATTGGCAAAAGCTCAAGACTCCATTTTTGGTTTAGTGATCCAAGATCACATTGAGTCCATAGGAAAAGCCAATACTATTAAAAGGGGATGAGGTTGTGTTGATGATCTGGTTGCTCAAGTGCTTAGTGATATATCTCCTTCAACTATCAGCAACTTTCACTAGAAAACACACTCATAAGTAATCTCGGAACAACCGATTTTCCAAACTCAGTCACACCGAGATGAACCACCTCAGCCATAAGCCAAACCCTAGAAAAATCGGACATTCCGAGTTTGAGATCGGTCTCACCGAAACATGGGCTGCCAAGCTTCTGTAACCATTTGTCATCATATCGGAATAACCGAGATGATATTTTCGGTCCCACCGAAACTGGCAAGTTCCTGTCTTGACTCAAATCGGAATAACCGAGATGGTATTTTCGGTCCCACCGAAAACCCCAACGTTCACATTATTTGAACTTTCGGTCTGACCGAGTTGTCAACTTCGGTCTCACCGAGATTGCTCAATTATGTGTGTAACGGTTGGATTTTTGTGTGGAGGCTATATATACCCCTCCACCTCCTCTTCATTCGTGGAGAGAGCTATCAGAAAGAACTACCACTCCTACCTTACACTTTCTGAGAAGAGAACTACCTACCCTTGTGTTGAGATCAAGTTGCTCCACTCCCACCATATGAAACTTGATTTCTAACCTTCCCAAGTTGCTTTCCACTCAATCCTTTCTTCCACCACAGCCATATTAGTGAGGAGAGTTGAGTGTTGGGGAGATTATCATTTGAAGCACAAGAGCAAGGAGTTCATCATCATCTACAACATCTATTACCTTTTGGAGGGTGGTGCCTCCTAGATTGGTTAGGTGTCGCTTGGGAGCCTCCGTCATCGAGATGTGGAGTTGAACCAAGAAGTTTGTAAGGGCAAGGAGATCGCCTACTTCATGAAGATCTACCCCGAGTAAGGCTAGCCCTCCGTGGGCGTAGGCCATGATGGAATAGACAAGGTTGCTTCTTCGTGGACCCTTCGTGGGTGGAGCCCTCCGTGGACTCGCGCAGCCGTTACCCTCCGTGGGTTGAAGTCTCCATCAACGTGGATGTACGATAGCACCACCTATCGGAACCACGGGAAAAATCACCGCGTCTCCAAATTGCGTTTGCTCTTCTCCACCTCCCTTTACTACATGTGCAATTACTTTCCGCTGCCTATACTCTAGAATTGCATGTGTAGGGTGATACTTGTCTTGATCATAATTGTGAATCTGCCAAAAACTGTTCTTGATCAAAAGGCAGAATTTTTATAATTACAAGTAGTCTAATCACCCCCCTCTAGACATACTTTCGATCCTACAAGTGGTATCAGAGCTTTGGTCTCCATTGTATTGGTTTCCATTGCATTGGACTCCATAAGCTTGGTTTCACAACCTAGGAGAGTATGGCGTCTAGTGAGGGTAATTATCGTAGAGGTCCTTACTTTGATGGTACAAATTTTGCTAGTTGGAAGCATAAAATGAAAATGCATATTATTGGTCATAACCCAGCCGCATGGGGCATTATTTGTGTTGGCATGCAAGGTGAATTCTTCGAAGAAGGAAAAGTTCCGGATCGCGAAGCCACACCGGAAGAGTTGCGGATGTTGCAAAACAATGCTCAAGCTTGTGACATTCTCTTCAATGCTTTGTGTCCCGAGGAGCTCAACAAAATCAGCCGTCTTGAGAATGCTAAAGAGATTTGGGATACTTTGGTTGAAATGCACGAAGGTACCGAATCTGTGAAGGAATCAAAGCTAGATATTCTTCAAGGTCAACTTGACAAGTTCAAGATGAAGGATGGTGAAGGAGTCGCTGAAATGTACTCTAGGCTTTCTCTCATCACAAATGCGATTGCCGGCTTAGGAAGCGAAGAAATGACCGACCGATTCATCATCAAGAAGATTCTAAGAGCTTTGGATGGAAAGTATGACACCGTCTGCACTTTGATCCAAATGATGCCAAATTACAAGACTCTCAAGCCAACTGAAGTCATTGGAAGAATTGTTGCTCATGAGATGACACTTAAGGATAAGGAAGAGCTTCACAACAAGTCAAGCGGTGCTTACAAAGCTACAAGTGATGCTCCCACAACCTCAAGTGACAAGTTAATTTCCAATGAAGAGATAAGCCTAATGGTTAAGAACTTCAACAAATTCTACAAGAATAGAGGCAAAGAGAGAAGCTCAAAGTCTAGATCATATGATGAAAAGAGATCTTCTAGTCGTGATCGAAACTGCTACAATTGTGGAAGACCCGGACACTACTCAAATGAGTGTACGGCTCCCCACAAGAGAAGAGAAGAATCTCCAAGAAGAAGATCAAGAGATGAGTCACCTCGGAAAGAGAGAAGGAGTAGAGATGATCGTTATGAACGAAGACCCTTTCGGAGAAGCAAGGATTCGGAGAGGAAAGACAAGTCATCAAGGAGCTACACAAGGAGAAGACATCAAGCTCATGTAGGTGAATGGGTCTCCGGCTCCGACTCCGACAATCAATCCGATGGAAGCTATCACTCCGACTCCGACTACAGTCAAGATGAAGGTGTTGCCGGTCTTGCACTCGTATCCTCCAACTTCAACTCCTATGACTTATTTGATTCACCAAATGAGGGAATTGGAAGATGCTTCATGGCTAAAGGCCCCAAGGTATCACACCCTGAATTCATTGACTTTGATAGTGATGAGGATGACTTGCTTGGTGAAGATGAGCTCTTGCATGATAAATCTAGTGAGCTTAGTAACGATGAAAATGCTAGTAGTCTTTATAGTCGAGAAGAGTCGAATGACAATGCTATGAAGGAGATTGAGCGTCTAACTAAAGAACTAAACACTCTTAAGTTAGCTCATGAAACAACTTAAGAAGAACATAGAGAGCTTCTAATATCTCATGAGAAGCTACGCTTCGAGAAGCTCACTCTAGAGCAAGAACATGAGTTTCTAAAAGCGATCAATGACGATCTTCGAAAGAAGAGTTCTTCATATCTTGCCAAACGACTTCTCTTGTCTAATTTCTTGCCACCTATTAAGACTAAGCATGACAAGCATAAGAAAAATTCTTCCTCTAGTAGTAACAATAACCATGTTAAATCTAATGTTGTTACTTCTAGTAGTTCTCTTGATTCCACTAACAATGTTTCAAGCCAAGTTACACTTGAGCAAGAGAATAGCTTATTGAAGGAAATCATAGAGAAAGGTGTCTACAAGAGTCTTGCCGGAAGCAAGAACTTTGAGGAAATTGTTCGCAAGCAAGGAAGGCACCGGAAGAATCAAGGAATTGGTTTTGAGCGAAAGTTCAACGCCGAAGGTGTTGAGTGGGAAGAAGGTCAATACCCTACTCCACAGTTTGTTTCTCAAAAGGAGAAGTATGACCCTACTTCTTCCAATGTGGAACAAGCTCAAGATGACCTTCCACCACAAGACCACAAGCTAAAAGCCAAGGACAAGCTTCAAGAGGAGATTGATGCATGCATTGAAGCACCTCAAGCCATGGTCAAGTGGGTTCCCAAGGACACATCAAGTTCTACTTCGTCAAGCTCAACTACAACCCCAAGGATTCCCATCAAGATGTTGTGGATCCCGAAGAAGAAGAACTAGAAGGTTCTTGAGGGTGACTCCGCCAACATACTTCACTGACATTCATTTTGGCAACTTGTGCAATCAACTTCCACATCATGCACTAGTTCATGGAGTCACAAACCCTCTTGTTGGTAAGTCAAGGGACAAGGTAATCATTGCTTTCATGGACATCATCTATTGTGAACTTCAATCTATGTCCATGGATATCCTTGTTTGTTCCTTGTGGGACTAACCCATGTAGGTATTGAAAGTGCCCTAATCCAAAGGATAGCTCCCAACTCTTGATGATCTACATCAACATTGAGCATCCACATCTTCAACATCTACATGAAGTCTTCTACGACAACCCAAGGTTAGTTTGACCCTTTAAAAGGGGTTCTCACATCTAGGGGGAGCTTTGCTCTAAAAAAAAATTGAGCTAAAGCATCTTCAAATGATGTGAACACATCAATGCTTTATGTAAAAGTGATAACCCCACTTGTGCTTAAACGATGAGTATGACCTATGATCAAATGTTCTCATTTGGCTCCTAAGTCAAAATACTCATATATAGATGACCTAGTCATCGACAAATTGTGTGCTAGTAGCTAGAGTTTTGGTTGTGCATGTTTGACACATATTTCATTTGCTATCTTATTGTGTGAGCATGTTGAATGCATGATTTTATCCATTCGAGGACATCCATTTGTTGTTTTGGTTGTTTTGATTTTTCTGGCCAAATGGATGGACAAGAATGCCTAAGTACCTCCCCTAGCTATCTATGCTTTCTTGTCTCAAATTCTATTCATGCTTATATCACAAACTTTGAACAAGTCATTTTCGGACCCTCCGAGTGAGGAGCACTCAGAGCCACCGATCCGTCAAGGGCTAACTTCCAAAACCTTCTAAGTGATTTTCGGTCAGACCAACTTTCTCCCACTCGGTCAAACCGAAAACATTTAGACTGATCTAGGTTTCATCTCGGTGAAACCGAGTTGTAAGTTTCGGCGTGACCGAAATGCATAACTGCCTGGCAGTTATCCATCTCGGTGACACCGAGTTTTTCAACTCGGTCCCACCGACAGCAAAGGGATATAAATACTGAGGGCAGCGCGCGTTGATTATTCCTTCAAACGTTTTCGCTCCCACGTCCCTTGCTGCCGTCGCCCTGATCTCCGGATCGTCGCCATCGTCGCCTGTGCGCCCTCGCCGCAGGTCTCCACCGCCGTCAACGGACTTCTCCTCCGCGCCGTTGCCGCCGTAGAGGGACTCCACCAAGTTAGGGTGAGTCTCGATCCCTCTCGTGCTCCCCATCCGATTCAATGCACGTTTGGTTTGCCCTATATCTGGCCACGTTTGAAATCTTCCTTAAACATCAGATCGGTTCGTTTGAACTAGCTTCAAGTAAAATTTTTAGGGTTAGGTTTCCACGGAATACATCTCGGTGAAACCGATTTTAAAAACTCAGAATGACCGATTTGGCCTCTGGCCATTGCACTGCACCTTTCGGTCCAACCGAGTCGTGCAAATCGGTGTGACCGAAGTAGAGTCTTAGTGAAACCCTAGTGTTTCGGCAGGACCGAAACCCACTTCGGTCTGACCGAAAGTGGTGTGGTAAGCTTCTGTTACACACTTCGGATTCACCGAAACTGAAAATCGGTTTGACCGAAATGCCTTCTGTGAAAACTTAAAACTAAAATTTGAACTCATTTTTTTTGCAAAAACCTCTGCAGTTTGTGATAACTCTTCTTCTCTGCCTATACCTTATCTATTCACAGGTTGTCAGCCATGTCAGATGCCAGTGACAGCCAGAACAGGTCAGAGTCACCTTTTGCGGACATTCCGGAAGCAGACACTAGTCCTGAGGCTAGCAGTCCAGTTGATGATGGTGAGAGGAGTACACCTAGTGGCTTGCCTCCTGCAGCCACCAGAGCCAGAAAGGAGAGGAATTCTAATGATGAGGATTCTGATTTCATTGCTGAGGAAGAAGTGTCCTCCAAGCCTAAGAGAAAGGTTGTTGCCAAAGAGCAACAAGGTCAGCAGTCAAAGAAGGGCACCAGCAAAGTCAAGCAATCAGCTGTTGCCAAGAAGCTGAACTTGGGAGAACCAGCCCCAAGCAAAGTGAAGAAAACCTCCAAGAGGAAGAGGGTAGTGTATACTGATCCTCATGCAGATGCAGCAGCCGATGATGATGAAGAAGAAGAAGTACCCCAGCCTCCTCCTCAGAAGGCTAAGCTCATGGGTGATGCCATTAGAGCTGGAGCCACTTCAAAGCCCAAGAAGTCTGCTCAAGCTAAGGCAGCTCCAGCAAAACCTACTGCCAAGCCCAAGAGGACTACCAGGAACATTCCAGCATCTGAGAAGAACAAGGGTGATGTGCCACCAGCTGATTCTGATGAAGAAGAACAGGTGTTGCTGAAACTCCGTCCAAAACTGCCACTTCACAACGATGCTCATCCTCAAGCCGAGGATATGAAGGCAAGGAAAGATAGAGGTCTCAGGCTATGGAGACAATCTGATCCATATGCTGTGAGGAGAAGGACTGCTGTAGACCCCAGATTTCACACTAGAGAGCAACAGGACTTCTATGAGACTGTGCTGATGGACAAGAAGCCCATAGTTGCAGACACCAGGTACGTTGACTGGAAATACATTGACAGTGAAGAGCACAGAGACTTCTTTCCCCATGTGCATGAGAGCTTCACTGCATGTGGAGTTGCTGAGTTTGTGGGTCAGAAATTGACAGATTGGAACGATGAGATGATTATGCAGTTCTATGCCACAGCTCATTTCTATCCTGATGGGAAGATCACCTGGATGACTGAAGGTCAAAGGTTTTCTTCTTCTGTTGAAGAATGGGCAGAACTTCTGAATGCTCCAGTGCAACGAGAGGACGACATTGATGTCTATGGGATTCCTAAGAAGAACCATGATTCCATGAAGAACATGTACAAGGAGATCCCCGCAGCAGATTTGGAAGTGTGGAAGCTCGGCTCAGTTTACTATCTCCAGGCAGGTCTACCTACTACTAACACTATTCTGAGGCATACCTTGATGCCCAAGTCTGGAGATCATCGCATGATCAGAGGGTATTCTATCAACATGCTGCATATACTTGATGAGAAGGCACCTTTCAAGGTGATGGACTTAATGGTAGAGACCATTAAGAGGACTGCAGCTGACCAGAAGAGGTCATGTGGATTTGCCCCACAGATTCAGATGCTTATCAATGCCAAGTTTGGCACGGGCAAATTCTTGTTGGATAGGAAGCACTTACCCCTGCAGCCCGAGCATGAAGACAATGTTGTTGTGATGGACGAGGAGGATCCAACATCTGTTGAAGGTCAAGCCAAGATTGAAGCTGCTAGGAAAGCCAAAGCTGATAAAGAGGCAGCAGCAGCAGCAGCTAAACCAAAGAGCTTCGGAGAGCAGATTCTTGAAGCTACCCAAAGGATTGAACAACGCCTGGCCAGCATTGAACAATCTCAGGAGAGCTTAGAGAGGATTGTTGACGAGAAGATCCACGCTCTGGACATGAAGCTGACTGAAATTCAGGTGACCGTCAACAAGCTTGAGGCAGACATGGAGGAAGCAAAGCAGGACAGGGCAGAGCTCATGCAGGATGACCTAGTCCAGGATTCTCAGCGACAGACTGCTCCGATTCCCAGAGGATCACGATCAGCTGCTATCCCAGTGACTGACACCAGGGCTACAACCTCAGCACCTCCTACAGCTCCAGCAGTCACTCCAGCTACAGCTCCAGTATCCACTCCTCCAGCACAGACTTCAGCTGAAGTCTTCGCCGATGCCGTCATATCTACTCCGACATCTACCCAGACGGGAGCCGCCAGCAGAGCCCACAGTGACGTTTAGCTCTATGCTTTTTCAAACTTTTTGGTAACTTGTTGCCAAAGGGGGAGAAATTGTATAGATCATAGGGCTTCGAGAGAGAGAGAGAGTGCCTTTCGTTCTTTTGCGGTTTCTTTGAGATACTTTTGGTTTTCGAAACTTTCAGTGTGCTTGATACTACGTTTGATGCTACCTTAATGAGTGCTTGGTCGTAGTATGCTTTAATGTGTGCTTAATGCTTATCATATGCTATTCCTATCTTGTATGATCATTTACTCATGTCTTGGTGATTTGGTGCATGTTATTCATTCTTATCATTTTGTGCGCTCCACCAAGATGTATGTGACATGGAAGAGTGACCCATGAACCTAATCGATTGTGCATTTGCATTCAAACGCAAATCTTAAATAATGCAAAAATTTAGGGGGAGCTCTTGCTTATCACATACTTCTCAAAGCGACGATATTATTCATTGACTATATCCTTTGTCGAAGCTTTGATCTATATGTTGTCATCATTTACCAAAAAGGGGGAGATTGAAAGTGCAACTAATCCCCGGGTGGTTTTGGCAATTAATAACAACATATATATCATTGAACTAATAGCTACTTGAGAATCATTTCAGAGAAGTTCAGTGATATGTGTATGGCAATGACTGAAGAAGTGGACCCCTCAAAATGCTAAGGCAAGCATTGGCAAAAGCTCAAGACTCCATTTTTGGTTTAGTGATCCAAGATCACATTGAGTCCATAGGAAAAGCCAATACTATTAAAAGGGGATGAGGTTGTGTTGATGATCTGGTTGCTCAAGTGCTTAGTGATATATCTCCTTCAACTATCAGCAACTTTCACTAGAAAACACACTCATAAGTAATCTCGGACCAACCGATTTTCCAAACTCAGTCACACCGAGATGAACCACCTCAGCCATAAGCCAAACCCTAGAAAAATCGGACATTCCGAGTTTGAGATCGGTCTCACCAAAACATGGGCTGCCAAGCTTCTGTAACCGTTTGTCATCATATCGGAATAACCGAGATGATATTTTTGGTCCCACCGAAACTGGCAAGTTCCTGTCTTGACTCAAGTCGGAATAACCGAGATGGTATTTTCGGTCCCACCGAAAACCCCAACGTTCACATTATTTGAACTTTCGGTCTGACCGAGTTGTCAACTTCGGTCTCACCGAGATTGCTCAATTATGTGTGTAACGGTTGGATTTTTGTGTGGAGGCTATATATACCCCTCCACCTCCTCTTCATTCGTGGAGAGAGCTATCAGAAAGAACTACCACTCCTACCTTACACTTTCTGAGAAGAGAACTACCTACCCTTGTGTTGAGATCAAGTTGCTCCACTCCCACCATATGAAACTTGATTTCTAACCTTCCCAAGTTGCTTTCCACTCAATCCTTTCTTCCACCACAGCCATATCAGTGAGGAGAGTTGAGTGTTGGGGAGATTATCATTTGAAGCACAAGAGCAAGGAGTTCATCATCATCTACAACATCTATTACCTTTTGGAGGGTGGTGCCTCCTAGATTGGTTAGGTGTCGCTTGGGAGCCTCCGTCATCGAGATGTGGAGTTGAACCAAGAAGTTTGTAAGGGCAAGGAGATCGCCTACTTCGTGAAGATCTACCCCGAGTAAGGCTAGCCCTCCGTGGGCGTAGGCCATGATGGAATAGACAAGGTTGCTTCTTCGTGGACCCTTCGTGGGTCGAGCCCTCCGTGGACTCGCGCAGCCGTTACCCTCCGTGGGTTGAAGTCTCCATCAACGTGGATGTACGATAGCACCACCTATCGGAACCACGGGAAAAATCACCGCGTCTCCAAATTGCGTTTGCTCTTCTCCACCTCCCTTTACTACATGTGCAATTTACTTTCCGCTACCTATACTCTAGAATTGCATGTGTAGGGTGATACTTGTCTTGATCATAATTGTGAATCTGCCAAAAACTGTTCTTGATCAAAAGGCAGAATTTTTATAATTACAAGTAGTCTAATCACCCCCCCTCTAGACATACTTTCGATCCTACAAGAGGTATGAGACCTCTGACAGTACTTTGCCTACAAGATGGAGGAGAATAGCTCCACCAGTGAGCATGTGCTCAGATTGTATGGGTACTGCAATTGCTTGAATCAAGTGGGAGTTAATCTTCCAGATAAGATAGTAATTGACAAAATTCTCTAGTCACTATCACCAAAGTTAGTAGAACTTTGTGATGAGCTATAATATGCAAGGGATGACGAAAGTAATTCCCGAGCTCTTCGCGATGCTGAAATCGGCAAAGGTAGAAATCAAGAAAGAGCATCAAGTGTTGATGGTTAACAAGACCACTTGTTTCAAGTAAAGGGCAAAGGGATAGAAGGGGAACTTCAAGAAGAATGACAAGCAAGTTGTCACTCCCATGAAGAAACCCAAAGCTAAACTCAAGCCTGAAACTAAGTGCTTCTACTGCAAAGGAAATGGTCACTGGAAGTGGAACTGCCCTAGATACTTGGCGGATAAGAAGGATGGCAAAGTGAACAAAGGTATATTTGATATACAGATTATTGATGTGTATTTTACTAGTGTTCATAGCAACCCCTCGGTATTTGATACTGGTTTAGTTGCTAAAGAGTAGTAACTCGAAATGGGAGTTGCATAATGAACATAAACTAGTTAAAGGATGAAGTGACGATGTGTATTGGAAGTAGTTCCAAGATTGATATGATCATCATCGCACACTCCCTATACTTTCGGGATTAGTGTTGAACCTAAATAAGTGTTATTTGGTGTTTGTGTTGAACATGAATATGATTTGATCATGTTTATTGCAATACGGTTATTCATGTAAGTTAGAGAATAATTGTTGTACTGTTTACATGAATAAAACCTTCTATGGTCATACACCCAATGAAAATGGTTTGTTGGATCTCGATCGTGTGATACACATATTCATAAAATTGAAGCCAAAAGATGCAAGGTTAATAATGATAAGTGCAACTTATTTGTGGCACGGCCGTTTAGGTCATATTGGTGTAAAACGCGTGAAGAAACTCCATAGTGATGGACTTTTGGAATCACTTGATTATGAATCACTTGGTGCTTGTGAACCATGCCTCATGGGCAAGATGACTAAAACTCCGTTCTCCGGAACTATGGAGCGAGCAACAGATTTGTTGGAAATCATACATACTGATGTATGTGGGCCAATGAGTGTTGAAGCTCGCGGCGGGTATCGTTATTTTCTGACCTTCACTGATGATTTGAGCAGATATGGGTATATCTACTTAATGAAGCACAAGTCTGAAACATTTGAAAAGTTCAAAGAATTTCAGAGTGAAGTAGAGAATCATCGTAACAAGAAAATAAAGTTTCTACGATCTGATCGTGGAGGAGAATATTTGAGTTACGAGTTTGGTCTTCATTTGAAACAATGTGGAATAGTTTCACAACTCACGCCACCCGGAACACCACAGCGTAATGGTGTGTCCGAACGTCGTAACCGTACTTTATTAGATATGGTGCGATCGATGATGTCTCTTACCGATCTACTACTATCGCTTTTGGGGTTATGCATTAGAGACAGCTACATTCACGTTAAATAGGGCACCATCTAAATCCGTGGAGATGACACCGTATGAACTATGGTTTGATGAGAAACCTAAGCTGTCATTTCTTTAAGTTTGGGACTGCGATGCTTATGTGAAAAAGTTTCAACATGATAAGCTCGAACCCAAATCGGAGAAGTAAATCTTCGTAGGATACCCAGAAGAAACTGTTGGGTACACCTTCTATCACAGATCCGAAGGCAAGGTCTTTATTGCTAAGAGTGGATCCTTTCTAGAGAAGGAGTTTCTCTCGAAAGAAGTGAGTGGGAGGAAAGTGGAACTTGATGAGGTAATTGTACCTTCTCCTGAATTGGATAGTAGTACATCACAGAAACTGGTTCCAGTGATTCCTACACCAATTAGTGAGGAAGCTAATGATGATGATCATGATACTTCGAATCAAGTTACTGCTAAACTTTGTAGATCAACCAGAGTACGTTCCGCACCAGAGTGGTACGGTAACCCGGTTCTGGAAGTCATGTTACTGGACCATGATGAACCTACGAACTATGAGGAAGCGATGATGAGCCCAGATTCCGCAAAATGGCTCGAGGCCATGAAATCTGAGATGGGATCCATGTATGAGAACAAAGTATGGACTTTGCTTGACTTGCCCGATGGTCGGCAAGCCATTGAAAATAAATGGATCTTTAAGAGGAAGACTGACGCCGATGGTAATGTTACTGTCTACAAAGCTCGACTTGTTGCGAAAGGTTTTCGACAAGTTCAAGGTGTTGACTATGATGAGATTTTCTCACCCGTAGCGATGCTTAAGTCTGTCCGAATCATGTTAGCAATTGCCACATTTTATGAAATCTGGCAAATGGATAACGAAACTGCGTTCTTTAATGGATTTATTAAAGAAGAATTGTATATGATGCAACCAGAAGGTTTTGTCAATCCTAAAAGTGCTAACAAAATGTGCAATCTCGAGCGATCCTTCTATGGACTGGTGCAAGCATCTCGGAGTTGGAATATACGCTTTGATAAGTTGATCAAAGAATATAGTTTTATACAGACTTGCGGTGAAGCCTGTATTTACAAGAAGTGAGTGGGAGCACTACAACCTTTCTGATAAGTATATGTGAATGACATATTGTCGATCGGAAAGTATGTAGAATTTTCTGGAAAGCATAAGGGAGTGTTTGAAAGGAGTTTTTCAAAGAAAGACCTTGGTGAAGCCGCTTACATATTGGGCATGAAGATCTATAGAGATAGATCAAGACGCTTGATATGACTTTCGATGAGTACATATCTTGATAAGATTTTGAAGTAGTTCAAAATGGATCAGTCAAAGAAGGAGTTCTTGCCTGACTTGTAAGGTGTGAAGTTGAGTAAGACTCAAAGCCAGACCACAGCAGAAAAATATAGAGAGAATGAAAGTCATTCCCTATGCCTCAGCCATAGGTTCTATAAAGTATGCCATGCTGTGTACCAAACATGTTGTGTACCTTGCCATGACTTTGTCAAGTGGGTACAATAGTGATCCAGGAGTAGATCACTGTACAGCGGTCAAAATTATCCTTAGTAACTGGATGACTAAGGAAATGTTTCTCGATTATGGAGGTGATAAAGAGTTCGTCGCAAAGGGTTACGCCGATGCAAGCTTTGACACTAAATCCAGATGACTCTAAGTATCAATCTGGATGCGTATTGAAAGTGGGAGCAATTAGCTAGAGTAGCTCTATGCAGAGCATTGCAGACATAGAAATTTGCGAAATACATACGGATCTGAATGTGACAGACCCGTTGACTAAACTTCTCTCACAAGCAAAACATGATCACACCTTATTACTCTTGGGTATTAATCACATAGCGATGTGAACTAGATTATTGACTCTAGTAAACCCTTTGGGTGTTGGTCACATGGTGATGTGAACTATGGGTGTTATTCACATAACGATGTGAACAATCGGTATTAAATCACATGGCGATGTGAGCTAGATTATTGACTCTAGTGCAAGTGGGAGACTGAAGGAAATATGCCCTAGAGGCAATAATAAATTTATTATTTATTTCCTTATATCATGATAAATGTTTATTATTCATGCTAGAATTGTATTAACCGGAAACTTAGTACATGTGTGAATACATAGACAAAACAGAGTGTCCCTAGTATGCCTCTACTAGACTAGCTCATTGATCAAAGATGGTTATGTTTCCTAGCCATAGACATGAGTTGTCATTTGATCAACGGGATCACATCATTAGGAGAATGATGTGATGGACAAGACCCATCCGTTAGCTTAGCACTATGATCGTTTAAGTTTTACTGCTATTGCTTTCTTCATGACTTATACATGTTCCTATGACTATGAGATTATGCAACTCCCGAATACCGGAGGAACACTTTGTGTGCTACCAAACGTCACAACGTAACTGGGTGATTATAAAGGTACTCTACAGGTGTCTCCGAAGGTACTTGTTGGGTTGGTGTATTTCGAGATTAGGATTTGTCACTGCGATTGTCGGAGAGGTATCTCTGGGCCCACTCGGTAATGCACATCACTATAAGCCTTGCAAGCATTGCAGCTAATGAGTTAGTTGCAGGATGATGTATTACGGAACGAGTAAAGAGACTTGCCGATAACGAGATTGAACTAGGTATTGAGATACCGACGATCGAATCTCGGGCAAGTAACATACCGATGACAAAGGGAACAACGTATCTTGTTATGCGGTTTGACCGATAAAGATCTTCGTAGAATATGTAGGAGCCAATATGAGCATCTAGGTTCCGCTATTGGTTATTGACCGGAGATGAGTCTCGGTTATGTCTACATAGTTCTCGAACCCGTAGGGTCCGCACGCTTAACGTTTGATGATGATCGGTATTATGAGTTTATGAGTTTTGATGTACCGAAGGAGTTCGGAGTCCCGGATGAGACCGGGGACATGACGAGGAGTCTCGAAATGGTCGAGACGTAAAAATCGATATATTGGACGACTATATTCGGACATCGGAAAGGTTCCGAGTGATTCGGGTATTTTCGGAGTACCGGGGAGTTACGGGAATAGAAGAGAGATGCCAAAAGGAAGGAGGCGCGTGCCCCCCTTCTGGTCCGAATTGGACAAGGGGTGTAGCCCCCTTTTCCTTCTCCCTCTCCCCCTCTTTCCTTCTCTCCTACTCCGGAAAGTAAAGGGGAATCCTACTAGGACTTGGGAGTCCTAGTAGGACTCCCCACACTTGGCGTGCCCCCTCTAGGGCCGGCCTCTCCCTTGCTCCTTTATATACGGGGGCAGGGGGCACCCTAGGACACATAAGTTGAATTGTTTTAGCCGTGTGCGGTGCCCCTCTCCACAGAAACACACCTCGGTCATACCGTTGCAGTGCTTAGGCGAAGCCCTGCGCCGGTAAATACATCATATCCGTCACCACGCCGTCGTGTTGACGAAACTCTCCCGTGAAGCTCAACTGGATCAAGAGCTCGTGGGACGTCATCAAGCTGAACGTGTGCTGAACGCGGAGGTGCCGTACGTTCGGTGCTTGATCGGTTGGATCGCGAAGAAGTTCGACTACATCAACCGCGTCACTTGACGCTTCCGCTCCCGGTCTACGAGGGTACGTAGACACACTCTCCCCTCTCGTTGCTATGCATCTAGTAGATAGATCTTGCGTGATCGTAGGAAATTTTTAAAAAATACTACGTCCCCCAACAGTTACAGACCTAGGGTAGGGTCACAGGCCTGACCAAGATACCCCACCCAAGGTCGCTACCCCATAAGCTCAAAAGACAAACCGAAGGCAACAAGAACAGTCGACTGACACGGCCTAAGAGGACATTCCACTCGATTGTACACCCCCGTTCAGACGACTCAACTTCACTCGACCCTACCGAGACACTCGACCCATGAAGGTCAAAGGTCCCTTAGGACAACAACGGTCTGGCATTCACTCCGCAACCATGAATGCCTTTGTTACTCTTTACTGCGGGCGTTATCAATAACGCCTTCCTTTATGTACATTGAACCCTTGGTAACGTGGATCATGGCTGGGGTCCTTATGCACTATATAAGCCACCCCCTCCTCCAGTACAAGGGTTCGCACCCCCTATAACTCAAACACCCCTATACATTTCAGTCGACCGCCTCCGGGCACCGAGACGTAGGGCTTTTACTTCCTCCGAGAAGGGCCTGAACTCATATACATCTTGCGTACAATCTCACCAAAGCTAGGGACTTGCCTCCTCTTACATACCCCCTACTCGTACTGTCAGACTTAGAACCACGACAGTTGGCGCCCACCATGGGGCAGGGTGTCCTAGCGACTTCTGGTGAGGTTGCAAACTTTTCTCCGACCTGCTTCATCATGGTTTCCGGCGGTGGTCTGGCTTTGGGCCGCGAGATCCGACTTGGCGCGCTGGTCTTCGTCGCCGACGACTCCGCTTGGCTCCAGGAGGCTGCCCTCGACGTCGAGGCGCTGCCCGTCCGCGGGGCTGCGCACTTCCGTGCCAGTGCATGCGGCGTCCTTCTCCGGCAACCATCGACTCAGTACCTGCCAGTTCCTTCATCATCCGTCGTCCCTGCTGGACGCCGCCACAAGCGATCCGGTCGCTCACGGCTCCAGCGGTGGGTGAAACACGCAGTGGCCTGCCAGGCGGCCACCCCTCAAGTTGCGGCCATCGAGCCCGACGAATACCTCTACGGGCCGGTCGATCCGTCGATCAAGCTCACAAATTCGATTTCTGAGTGCGGGAGCAGCAATCCCGCAGCGGAAGTTCTCATGGTCGACTCACGCCGCAGTTCGCCAGGATTCCCTCGCGGCGGCCATGGCGGCAGCGGCAAGGGTCATTCCTACGACCACGACGGGTATATTGCCGAACCCCTCACTGCCGGGCAGAGAGACGAGCTCTGCCGCCGCAATGAGGACGCACTTTTCACCCCCATCTTAGGAGATACTCCAGAGGCTCGGGCCCTGGAGGCCACGCGCCTAGCCACCGTGGCTGAGCGTGCGCGTTTGGAGAATATGCAGCGCGCACTCGACGAGCGGGCCCGCCGATTGGTTCCCGAATCCAGTCGACGGCCACTGCAGTCATTCCCACGCGAGACTCAGGTGTTCCGTACGCCTGTCCAGAACCTCGAAGCCGTGGCTCGCATCGCTGAGTCAATTCAACCGTCACAGTCAGAGGCTGGGAGAGGCCTACAGCAGATCCGGGCGCTGCTCCGAACAGCTGGAGAGCAGAACGCGGTTGTTTCTCAGTCACGCAATAGGATTCACATCAGATCGGTGGCTGCTGACATCGTTTGGTCAGCTCACAGTCCAAGATCGCCCCCGAGGCATGAGGACCGTGGCCCCCGTCAAGACCGGCATCTGGGTCGGAATGATGAGCAGTATGACCGTCGGCCCAGTCATCACGACCGCTGTCGAGTGCCTACGCCTCCTCCGGGAAGCGGGTTGTTCTCACCCAGGAGACACGATGGCAGGCGTTTACGCGATGACGAGCGGAGAATTCCCCCAGATCCCCGGAGGCCAGGCTTCGATGCAAGGTCTATCCTTGTGCAGGGGCTGGTCGACAGGAACAGAGCATTCAGAGAAGAGCAAGGTAGAGATCGTCTGAGTGGAAGCCGAGCGTCCATCTCTGGACCCGAGTGCTTTAGCAGCGCCATCAGGGCCGCTGAGATCCCCCCAAACTTCAGGTTGGCTGCGGGAGTAAATAAGTTCACCGATGAGTCCAAGCCCGACACCTGGCTCGAGGATTACCGAGTGGTTGTGCAGATTGGAGGCGACAACGCCGACGTAGCCATGAAACATCTTCCTATGATGTTAGGCGGCTCGGCTTGGGCGTGGCTGAATCAGTTGGCTCCCGGGAGCATATATAGTTGGGAAGAGCTGGCCCGAGTGTTTATTCGGACCTTCGAAGGTACCTTCAAACGGCCCGCGGGGCTCGCAGAGTTGCAGCATTGCGTACATAAGCTGAATGAAACCTTGAGGGATTACATACAAAGATGGACCACCTTACACCACACGGTGGAGAATGTGTCTGAACACCTGGCAGTCTGCACCTTCAAGGAGGACGTACGATACCGAGAGCTGAATCTGAAGTTTGGTCAAACGGGATATATGTCCTTGTCCCGGATGATGGAGATAGCCAGTTGGTACGCTAACGGCGAAGAAGCCGATCGACTCCGCAGTGGCAAGAAACCAGTCGGACAAGATGATCAGAATTCCAATTGGAAACCCAAGCGCAAGGCCGAGCTAGCCGCTTAGGGCGAAGCTGCAGTTGTTAACCAAGGAAAGGGCAAAGGAAAGCCCAAGGGGCCTTGGGTCCCCAAGAAATTGAAAGATCAAGCTGGGAATGATGTACTCGACCAACTGTGTCCTATCCACACAAAGAAAGATGAAGAGGGGAACTTGGTTTATCCCAAGCACACCACTCGACAGTGCCGGCTCCTGATCCAGAGCTTCCAGAAAGAGCAGTCGACTGAGAAGGAAAAGGAATCAGAAGAGACCGAAGACAAGGACGGGGATGGAGGTTATCCCCAAATCAACTATACTCTGATGATTTTCGCCGATGTTGAAAGCAAGAGTCGACTGAAAGTGATCAACGGAGAACTCAACATGGTTGCCCCGGCAACAACCACATATCTGAAGTGGTCCAAGACCCCCATCACATTCAACCAGTCTGATCACCCTGCACACATCGCTACCCCTAGGCGGCAGGCGCTGGTGGTCGACCTAGTGGTCGAAGGCACACGTTTGACCAGGGTCCTAATGGATGGAGGGAGTGGCTTGAACATTCTGTATGCTGAAACCCTCAGTGGGATGGGCATTCCGATGTCCAGGCTAAGCGAAAGCAACATGAGGTCCCACGGGGTCATCCCCGGGAAGAAGGCCGACTCACTTGGCCAAATCTCACTCAACGTAGTGTTTGGCGATTCAAAGAACTACCGCAAAGAGAAGCTGACATTTGAAGTAGTGGACTTCAACAGCGCTTATCATGCCATTCTGGGTAGGCCCGCCTACGCTAGATTCATGGCTCGACCGTGTTATGTATACCTCAAGCTGAAGATGCCAGGACCCAACGGCGTTATAACCGTCACAGGGAACCGTCAGAAAGCGGAAGAATGCTTCCAGAAAGGCTCGAAGATCGCTGACGAGCAGATGGCAGCAGTACAGATGGAGGAGTACCAGAAGAACGTGGATCCGAGTGACCTGCTGCGGGCCAAGAAGCCGGCTTCCGAGTCATCTTTCTAGTCGGCTGGGGAGACGAAGCCCGTACACATTCACCCCACCGACCCCAATGCAGCACCGACCCACATCTCAACTACACTCGACAGCAAATAGGAAGAAGCGCTCATCCAGTTCCTCCATGAGAACTCGGACATCTTAGCATGGAAACCATCTGACATGCCAAGTGTACCCAGGGGACTGGCTGAGCACCGTTTGCGAGTCGACCCAAAAGTGAAGCCCGTAAAGGAACATCTCCGTCGGTCCGCCGCTTAGAAGAGAAAGGAAATTGGCGAAGAGGTGGCTCGGCTTCTAGCAGCTGAGTTAATCCACGAGATCTACCACTCCGAGTGGCTCACCAATGTGGTCATGGTCCCCAAGAAGGACAAGTCTCTCCGCATGTGCATCGATTTCAAGAATATCAATTGGGCCTGCCCAAAGGATCATTTTCCTCTTCCCCGCATCGATCAGATAGTCGACTCGACTGGGGGATGTGAACGTCTGTCCTTTCTAGACGCGTATTCCGGGTATCATCAGATCCGACTGTTTGGACCCGATGAAATCAAGACAACTTTCATCACCCCATTCGGGTGTTTCTGTTATGTCACCATGCCTTTCGGTCTCAAGAATGCCGGTGCTACCTTCATGCACATGATTCAAAAGTGCCTGCTGAAACAAATCAGTCGGAACATTGAAGCATACATGGATGACATTGTGGTCAAGTTGCGCAAAGGTTCTGACGTGCTGACTGACCTCGCTGAGACATTCGCAAATTTGAAAAGCTATGATATCAAGCTCAATCCATCGAAGTGTACATTTGGAGTTCCGGGCGGCAAGTTACTCGGTTTCCTTGTTTCCGAACGGGGAATCGACGCTAACCCAGAAAAGGTCGGTGCAATCCTCCGAATGAAACGCCCCGAGCGTGTACACGATGTCTAGAAGCTAACTGGTTGCTTGGCCGCATTGAGTCGATTCATTTCTCGTCTCGGTGAGAAGGCATTACCTCTCTACCGACTGATGAAGAAATCCGAAAAGTTCGAGTGGAATTCTGAAGCTGAAGTAGCGTTTCAAGAGCTCAAAGCCCTGCTGTCCACCTAGCCGGTGCTTGCTGCCCCAGTCAGCAAAGAGCCTCTCTTACTGTACATTGCAGCCACCGGACAAGTTTTCAGCACTGTACTCACGGTCGAGCGGGAAGGAGAAGGCAAGGCCTACAAAGTCCAACGCCTAATCTATTACATTTCAGAAGTGTTGACCCCCTCCAAGAAAAGATACCTGCATTACCAGAAGCTTGTGTATGGGATCTACTTGACCGCGAAGAAAGTTGCCCATTACTTCTCGGATCATACAATCTCAGTCGTCAGCGACGCCCCATTATCAGAAATCCTGAACAACCGAGACGCAACCGGTCGAGTGGCAAAATGGGCGATTGAACTCCTTCCGCTAGATATCAAGTTTGAAGCGAAGAAAGCTATAAAGTCTCAGGCAATAGCAGATTTTGTGTCCGAGTGGATCGAACAAGAGCTGCCGACTCAGGTTCAGTCAGACCACTGGACTATGTTCTTTGATGGATCCAAGATGTTGAACGGATCCGGTGCAGGCGTGGTCCTGGTATCTCCCAGGGGCGACAAGCTCAGTTACGTCCTTCAAATCCACTTTGACTCATCGAACAATGAAGCTGAATACGAAGCACTTTTGTACGGATTGCGTATGGTCATCTCACTCGACGTCCGTCGCCTGATGGTCTACGACGATTCAGACTTAGTGGTAAACTAGGTGATGAAGGAGTGGGACGTCAAAAGCCCGGCAATGACTAGTTATTGCAGTGCAGTGCAAAAGCTTGAAAAGAAGTTCGAAGGTTTAGAGCTCCATCACGTGCCCAGAGCTAAGAATCAGCTTGCTGACGATCTCACGAAGATAGGGTCGACTCGGAAGCCTATACCCAAGAATGTATTTCTGGAGCATCTGCACACCCCCTCAGTCAAAGAAGACCCCTTCACGGAGGAACCCCCACAGCCAGTCAGTGCGTCTGATCCGACCAAAGTCGAAATACCTGTAGTGGTCGACCTGATCATGGAGATTTTGGTGATCACGCCCGACTGGACTGTGCCATACATAGCGTATCTGCTCAGGCAAGAACTCCCGGAGGATGAAGAAGAAGCGCGCCAGATTGTCCGTCGGTCCAAGGCTTTTACCATCATTCAGGGTCAGCTCTACAGGGAGAGTGTCACAAGAGTCGCTCAGTGCTGCATCACCCCAGAGGAGGGTCGACCGTTTCTAAATGAAATTCACTCAAGGACTTGTGGCGACCACGCTTCCTCTCGGACTATAGTGGCCAAGGCGTACCGAGCTGGATTTTATTGGCCCCGAGCTAACGAGATGGCTAAAGATATCGTGGACAAGTGCAAAGGCTACCAGTCAAGGTTGTCAGAATCATGATTTTGAATTGAATCGGAGCCCTGATGGTAGGATCGCAAATCGTGGAATCTTCACTATCAGGATCGTAGAAACGTAGATTCTATGAACTAAAGTCGTAGAATCAGAGGGGTTAGTTTGAATCGTAAAGTCGTAGAATCGTACAACAGAATCGCGATTCTGAAAACCTTGCTACCAGTTCTACTCCAACATGTCGCATAAGCCGGCGTCTGCCTTGAAGACCATTCCATTGGTATGGCCGTTTGCCGTTTGGGGGTTGGACATGGTCGGCCCCTTCAAGACTGGCAGAAGCGGATTCACTCACCTGCTCATAGCAGTCGACAAGTTCACCAAGTTGATCGAAGCCAAACCCATCAAGAACCTCGGTTCAAGCACTGCCATCAGCTTCATCAGGGAACTAATATTCAGATATGGAGTCCCTCACATCATCATCACGGATAATGGTTCCAACTTTGACTCGGATGAATTTAGAGCTTTCTGTTCCTCCCAAGGAACACGAGTCGACTACGCCTCCGTAGCACATCCGCAATCGAATGGACAGGCAGAAAGAGCGAATGGTTTGATCCTCCAAGGCCTAAAGCCGCGGCTTATGCATGACCTCAAGCATGCCGTCGGAGCTTGGGTGATCGAACTACCATCTATCTTATGGGGTCTGAGGACAACTCCAAACCGGTCGACTGACCATACCCGCTTCTTCATGGTCTATGGAGTTGAAGCCGTGCTGCCGAGTGATTTGTTGCACAATGGCCCCCGAGTGGAACTCTTCTCCGAAGCTGAAGCAGAGCAATCCCGACAAGATGCAGTCAACCTCTTGGAGGAAGAACGTGAGATGGCTTTATTCCGGTCGACCATCTATCAACAGGACTTGCGCCGATTCCATGCTCGCAACATCCGAAGCCGAGCATTCCAGGAAGGAGACCTGGTTCTTCGAGTGCATCAGAAACGACCGCACAAACTCGCCCCGGCTTGGGAAGGCCCATTCATCGTCACCAAGGTACTGCACAATGGAGCGTATCACCTCTACAACGTCGCCAAGAAGAGAGATGAACCTCGTTCATGGAACGCGGACCTGCTCCGCCGCTTCTATACTTAAAGCACTCGAATAGTCAAGTTGTAATAAAGATTTTCCAGTTTGTTTCAAAGACAAGTTCGCAACAATTCCTTAATAATTGTTGGCTTCTAAGATGCTGGTCCTCAAAATCCCCCAGTGGGTGCTTAGCCGCGAACCCGATTCGCCTAAGTTACAAAAACCACTCCGAGTGAAGATCAACCCTCTCACTCGGGGGCTTAGCCCCGAACCCGATTCGCCTAAGTTACAAAAACCACTCCAAGTGAAGAGCAACCCTCTCACTCGGGGGCTTATCCGCGAACCCGATTCGCCTAAGTTACAAAAACCACTCCGAGTGAAGAGTAACCCTCTCGCTCGGGGACTTAGCCACGAACCCGATTCACCTAAGTTACAAATACTACTCCG
>LR738715.1:243202800-243253224 GCA_902687465.1 Secale cereale | reverse complement strand
AACGTGGCTCTGTCCTCCGAGCTCCACCACAAGTACAACGTAGCTCATAATCTCCTAAGTTACAAAAACTACTCCGAGTGAAGAGCAACCCTCTCACTCGGGGGCTTAGCTGCGGTCCTCCGAGCTACGCCACAAGTACAACATGGCTCTGTCCTCCGAGCTCCGCCACAAGTACAACATAGCTCGTAATCGCCTAAGTTACAAAAACTACTCCGAGTGAAGAGCAACCCTCTCACTCGGGGGCTAAGCTGCGGTCCTCCAAGCTACGCCACAAGTACAACGTCACCATCAAGTGGTTCGACCATCAGAGCCGTGCCACAGAAATGATGCCGACTCAAAATCCAAAGATCAGAAAGAGTCAAAAGCAAAACGAGCAAATGCAAAAGGAATCAAATTCAGATAAAGCCCCGCAAGATTCGGGCAGGAGTACTTGGGCACCAAGCCCATGAGAGTTTAACGATTACAGGATCACTCGGCATTCCGAGGCAAATTAAATCGAAGTTTCAGAGTTTATTTACTCCCCGGGAGGAGGTGGGCTCGCGGGCGTAACGAACTCATCCAGGTCGATCCCATCGGCGATGCGAGTAGCAGCCTCCAAGAACGTCTCCATAAACGACTGAAACTGGAGCTCCTTCGTGTTCGCGACCTTGAGCGCAGCCAGCCTATTCTCCTTCACCTCCTTGCAGTGCACCCGAACCAGAGACAGTGCTACGTCAGCTCCACAGCGAGCAGATGACTTTTTCCACTCCTGCACTCGACCGGGGATCTCATTGAGTCAAGTCATCAGGGACTCGAGGTCGTTCTCTTGCACGACTCCCCTCCAGAGTGCAGCATCGATCCGAGACATCACTGCTTTCAGTCGACCAAGATAGCCTGTGGCACTGGTGCGGCAAGACTCCAACCTCAAAATGTTCATGCCAGCTTCATCCTTGACAATGGAGTTGGCGGGGTCCAAACCAGGCTCGACCAGCCCGGTTTCCTCATCGAAGTTGCGGTAGAATTCTACACAAGAGAGAACACGACGAATCAACAAGCAAGTTATGAGTCGACCACCTTGACCCAGTCCACAGCACAAGAGGCATACCTTCAAGCACGAGATACCACTTCTTGGTGAGTTCACATAGAGAAGCCTCCAACTCGTTCTTCTTCTTGAAGAGGCCCTCATACTTCTCATTCAGGGCATTCTTGGCCCCCTTCAGTCGAGTCACTTCCTGGTTGGCTGCGTCGAGAGAGACCTTCAACCTGGTGATCTCTGCTTCGAGCGTGCCGGCTGAAGCCAGCTACTGCTCCACTAGTTCGGTCTTCTCCTGCGCCCTCTGCTGCGCCGCCGCCAGGTCAAGGACCTTCTGCTCCAGGGCTGCCTTCATTTGATCTACAAGAGACGTTACTAGACAGATGAACATAAGGATACACATGACGGATTTATCGAAGATCAGTTGACAAGTTGTTCGCGTTAATTACCAGCCGCTTCGTCCTGAGTCTTCTTCAAATGGTCCCGAGCCAGTTGCAAGTCAATATTGAGCTGGACATGTTTCTTCTCGAGATCCGCAAACTTGGCTCCGAACTCACAAGATCTCTACATCGACACAACAAATCAGAATTCTAAGACTACAGTCGAGTCAAACACCCAACCGCAGTCTCGGGGACTACACCGAGTGGGTGCATTGAGCGTGCCCCCACTGGTTCTCACTCGGCCAGATTAGTCTGACCAGAGCCAAAAGAAGAGAAGAAAGGTTCTGTTCTTAGACCATGGTCGACGACCAGCGGTCGACCACGGTCTCGGGGACTACACCCAGTGATTGCACTGAGCGTGCCCCCACTGGTTCTCACTCGGCCGGATCAGTCCTGCGCGCGTAAGAAAGGTTTGAAACAAATGGACAAGACACATTCTACAAAACCACGGTCGACTGACTTCAGTCGACCATGGCCTCGGGGACAACACCCACTAGGTGCACTGAGCGTGCCCCCACTGGTACTATCGTTTGGACTACAAAATCTAAAGCTACAAGAGAAGGCACCCAGTGGGTGTGGGTGTGGCATCATCTCACGAACAAGGCAGTAAATTTTTCAAAGTGAAGACTACAACAATACAGCAAACCAGATGAAAAGACAAACCTGGACATTGGTCCGAAGAGCTGAGCTAGCGTTGTAAGCAGCCATGCTAGCCTCATACGCCGCCTTCGTGCTCTCCACCATCAATCCTGCCTGACGAACGGCTTCTTGGGCCGCGCTCACGGGGTCCTACGGGAAGTGATGGGTGGAGAAGAGAATAGACGGTGGAGCAGGCGCTAGGTTGATGGCCGGATCAGTCGACGAAGAGGGGCGGACAGTCGACACAGGGACAGCGAAGGATACCGTGGTCCGAGCCACGTCCCCCTGTTGCTGGGCCTCAGAGCCGGAGGGTGTCTTCCGACCCCTCCTTCTTGTGCCTCGTCGAGTCGCTCCCGCGCGCTCCTCATCGTCGTCATCGTCGTCATCTGGGAGCTCTATGACTTGGCGTGGCACTTCAACAGACAACCATGAAGTTCAGTTGACCGTTAGTTCAAACAGACAAAAAGCAAAGTGCGATCTACAAGCCGCACCTGCGCGGGACGTAGCAGCATCGGCGGTCTCATTCTCGTCTCGACCCTTGTCGATATCCATCGAGGTCCAGAAGTAGCAGCACTAAAGATTTCATTGAAAGTGAGTCGACGAAGACAAAGTTGATTTCCGAAGAGCAGAGAGAAATGAAGCAGAGCAGCACTTACATGGAGGCGATTGGGACGTCCACCTTGATCTTGGGAAGGGCCTTCTGAGGCTTGACGGCGGTGACCTTAGGCTTCTTTGGTGCCTTTTCAGTCGGATCGGGAGTAGCCGTGCGAGCCTGCTTCTACACTTGGGAGCTGGAGGGGCCCGCCCTGGAGCGCATGACCTCTGGTTCATGCTTCTCCTTGGAGCGCTTTTCACCGCGAGGAGGTGACTCGACCTCCTCGCCGCTGCTGGAGTCTTCACTCTCCTCTCCAGTCTCCTCGTCGGACTTCCACTCGGTAGCCTCGCCCGCACCTTCTTCGCCCTCCTGGACCTGATCCCCGTTGGGCACCGAAAACATTTGGGTATAGATCCGCGGAAAAGAAGATGGATCAAACATCAGTCAGATTCATTAGACAGCCACAAACAAGAAACATGAAAACCACTCGGAAGTCAAGGCTAGACCTTGTCAGGTAGGTGGTCGGCGTCGAATGGAGGAACTCTTCCGAGCCCCCTAGGGTTGTCCTTGTTCCCCGTGATGCACTTCAGACACTGCGCCACCGTCTTCACCGCGGCCTGCTCTGGGTGGACCCGAGATGAGTCATCGACGCCGGAGTACAACCACACAGGATGGTCTCGAGCTTGGAGAGGCTGGATCCTCCTCATAAGGAACACCTCAAGCAGATCCAACCCCGTAACCCCGTCGCGGACCAACTGGACCACCCGCTCAACCAATATGTCTACCTCTACCCTCTTAGTCCTACTCACAAGCAACGACGGTGGCTGGCTGACTCGACCAAAAGAAAAGGGAGGAAGCCCATTCGACTGACCAGGAGTCGGAACGTCCCTACAGTAGAACCAAGTCGACTGCCAGCCCCGAACCGACTCTGAAAGGATCATAGCAGGAAAAGCACTCCTATTTCTAAGCTGGATACCCAGTCCGTCGCATATCTGGATGACGTGCGTCTTTTTGTTGCTCAGATTCGCTTTCTTGATGGTTTGAGAACGACAAGTGAAGATGTGCTTGAACAAACCCCAGTGCGGTCGGCAGCCGAGGAAGTTCTCACAGATCAAAATGAATGCAGCCAGGAAAGTGATGGAGTTGGGCGTGAAGTGGTGTAGCTGAGCGCTGTAGAAAGCTTAGAAAGCACGGAAGAAAGGGTGCGGAGGCAAGAAGAAACCTCAGTCGACGTGGGTCGCGAGGAGAACGCACTCGCCCTCCCGCGACTGAGGCTCGAGCTCGCCCCCTGGCAATCGCCAGGAGTCGCGGGCGACCAGGCCCTCCTCCTCCAGCTCCTCCATGTCCTCCACCATAATGGTGGACTTGATCCAGTCCCCCTGGATCCAACCAGGTGGGAGCCCGGACCTCGACGACGACCCCCCGCGGTTGGTCCACTTCGATTTCCCCGTCACCGCTGGCTTATTTGAGCGCTCCAGCGCCGCGGTCTTGTCCTTGCCCATGGCGAGCAAGCCAGCGTTGGCCGAGGAGAGGGAGACAGAGGCAGAAGCGCGGCGAGGGAATGGAGACGGAGAAGCAGAGGATGGGCGCAGAGTGCCCTCGCCTCGGCCGCGGCGCGCATTTATAGCGCAGCGGTCGAGTGGCTGACTGGTGGCCCCGAGCTATCCCGTGAAATCCTGCAACACGCGCACACGCGATACGTGGTGAAAAAGGTGGCGCAGAGATCGAGGCGTCCCGGGCATATCCGATCCGATTGCCGCGGCGCGGCCCGTCCCGCGTGCTTCCCCAAATTTCGAAATCCCGCAAAATCCGGAGAACAGAGAGCAGCCGATCCCGCCGAAAACTGTGTGCCCCAACGGCGCTCGGAGCCGCGCACAAGGTTTAGTCGACGGTCAGCACGAAGAAGTACACTCGGCGGTTCCTGAATCGATTAAGGTGACCAAGCCGAGGTTGAAGAGTCGGCCTGGTTCACAAGCTCGAACAAGATCGCCCCAGAGACATCCTATTCGAACTAGAGCCAATTTCAACACTCTCCTCTGCCCAAGCCTCAATCCATTCAGGGGCTACTGATGATGTTACAAACCTAGGGCAGGGTCACAGGCCTGACCAAGATACCCCACCCAAGGTCACTACCCAAGAAGCTCAAAAGACAAACCAAAGGCAACAAGAACAGCCGACTGACACGGCCCAAGGGGACATTCCACTCGACTGTACACCCCTGTTCAGACGACTCAACTTCACTCGACCCTTCTGAGACACTCGACCCATGAAGGTCAAAGGTCCCTTAGGACAACAATGGTCTGATATTCACTCTGCAACCATGAATGCCTTTATTACTATTTACTGCGGGCATTATCAGTAACGCCTGCCTTTATGTACATTGAACCCTTGGTAACGTGGAGCATGGCTGGGGTCCTGGCGCACTATATAAGCCACCCCCTCCTCCAGTACAAGGGTTCGCACCCTCTGTAACTCAAACACCCCTATACATTTCAGTCGACCACCTCCGGGCACCGAGACGTAGGGCTTTTACTTCCTCCGAGAAGGGCCTAAACTCGTATACATCTTGCATACAATCTCACCATAGCTAGGGCCTTGCCTCCTCTTACGTACCCCCTACTCGTACTGTCAGACTTTGAACCACGACAGCAACACAATAGCGTCAATATTTCCATCAGTTTTTGAGAACCAAGGTATCAATCCAGTAGGAGACCACGCGCGAGTCCCTCGCACCTGCACAAACAAATAAGAACTTCGGAGCCAACGCGATAAGGGGTTGTCAATCCCTTTACGGTCACTTACGAAAGTGAGATCTGATAGATATGATAGTTTGATATTTTTGGTATTTTTGGATATAAGAACAGAAAGTAAAAACAGAAAAGTAAAGTAGATTGTAGATTGATAAGTTGAGAATAGACCCGGGGGCCATTGGTTTCACTAGTGGCTTCTCTCATGATAGCAGAATTCTACGGTGAGTAAACAAATTACTGTCGAGCAATTGATAGAAAAGCGAATACTTATGAGAATATCTAGGCATGATCATTATATGTAGGCATCACGTCCGTAACAAGTAGACCGAAACAATTCTGCATCTACTACTATTACTCCACACATCGACCGTTGTCCAGCATGCATCTAGAGTATTAAGTTCATAAGAACAGAGTAACGCCTTAAGCAAGATGACATGGTGTAGAGGGATAAACTCAAGCAATATGATATAAACCCCATCTTTTTATCCTCGATGGCAACAATACAATACGTGCCTTGCTGCCCCTACTATCACTGGGAAAGGACACCGCAAGATTGAACCCAAAGCCAAGCACTTCTCCCATTGCAAGAACTATAGATCTAGTAGGCCAAACCAAACCAATAATTCGAAGAGACTTGCAAGGATATTATAATCATACATAAAAGAGTTCAGAAAAGAACCAAATATTTCTCATAGATAATCTTGATCATAGACCCACTATTCATCGGATCTCGACAAACACACCGCAAAAAGAGATTACATCGAATAGATCTCCCCGAAGACCGAGGAGAACTTGGTATTGAGATCCAAAGAGAGAGAAGAAGCCATCTAGGTACTAACTATGGACCCGAAGGTCTGTGGTAAACTACTCACAACTCATGGTGAGGCGATGGTGTTGATGTAGAAGCACTCTGTGGTAGATCCCCCATCCGGCGGAGCTCCGGAACAGGGCCCAAGATGGGATCTCACGGGAACAGAAGTTTGCAGCGGTGGAACTAGGGTTTTCTCTCATGTTCTGATGTTTTTGGGGTACATAGATATATATAGGAGGAAGGAGGGCACCGGGGGCCAGACGTGAGGCCCACGAGGCAGGGGGCGCGCCCTGTGGGGGGGGGGGGGTTGCGCCCCCACCCTCATGGATGCCACGTCAGCCCTATTCCGTGGTTCTCAAGTCTCCCGTGCAGATTTTGCTCCAAAAATATCTCTCCCGAAGGTTTCATTCCGTTTGGACTCCGTTTGATATTCCTTTTCTGCAAAACCCTGAAATAGGCAAAAAACAACAATCTGGATTGGGCCTTTGGGTTAATAGGTTAGTCCCAAAAATAATATAAAAGTGTATAGCAAATCCAATTAAACATCCAAAACATCATAAATAATAGCATGGAACAATAAAAAATTATAGATACATTGGAGACGTATCACAGGACCCTTCAGATAGTATGCCACAAAGGTGACATAGTTGGTAGTGTCTACTCCGGCAGACTCCAGCTCAAAAGTGATGTCACGGAGCCAGTCATCAACATCAAGTGGTTGGGTTGAGGTGCGGTAGACGGATGGGTTGAGATGATCAAAGTCATTCAGTGTCACTGCGCCAGGCTGCTGATTCATGTTGGGGCGAGGGAACTGGGCCATGACAGTCTCCATGAATTGGCGATTCAGCTTAAACTGTTGGATCATACCGGTCATGTATTCAGGCAGTGGTGGGGCGTTGCCACCACGACCACAGCCAACTGGTCTAACCATCCTGCTAATATATAAGAGGGGTAGTTCAGCATTGAGAAATTTGCAAAGACAAGAATCATTCATGAATGAAACATGCATAATGAAGGGAGCACATAAAATACCACATAGTAGTCGGCATATTTTTTTTTGACTATATACTGCAGGGCGAAAGCCCCACAGCCCACTTTATTGAATTATAAAAGAATCAAAATACAACAAAGTTAGAGATACTTACAAGGAGGGTATAGTAAACAGAAGGGCCTAAGGTAAGTTAGCTAACCAATACATAAAGCTATCTTTGTATTTACATTTTATCCTATGAGATAAGAGAGTCATGTCATGGATAAAATTGTGCCTCCATCTCCTGAAAAGAGGAGATTCGTTTCTGAAGACCTTTCCATTCCTGGTAATCCAGATGTTCCAGGCAGCAGTGAAAACCACTTCAGTAAAGAATGGTTGACCAAATTCAGTCCTTGCTTTGCAAGCCATTTGGTAGGTAGTCATACCAGGTGCAGGATCACATGAAATTTGCAAATAGTTCCAAACTCTTTGGCTGAATATGCAGGAGAAGAAAAGGTGGCTGACATCTTCATGTATATGACGAGGACATAGAACACAGGTTAGGTCATCCACATGCCAATGCCTGCGTTGAAGCATATCTCTGGTGTTTAACCTGTCTCTAAGGAGTAGCCAACCAAACATTTTAATCTTCATTGTGCATGCACTCTTCCATATCCAAGAAAAAATAGGGTCAGAAACTATTTGTTGATGAACCTGAGTGTAGTATGATTTGGGCCTAAAGGATCCTTTATTGAAAGGCCAAATCCAGCTATCAGTGTCTTGTGAAGTACCCTGAGAGCTCAGAGCATTCTGCAGGTGTTGCAGTTCATCAAAAGCATGTGTGGATAAAGGCATATGAAAAGAGCCCAGAAGATCCTGATCCATAACTTGAGCAACAGAAAGATGACCATCAATCACATAAGAGTATAACCTGGGGTAGTAATTGCTCAATGACTCTCCATTGATGGCAGACAGCCAGGGATCATGCCAGAAAAGGATGGAGGTGCCATTACCAAGGCAAGGTTTGGCAATAGACAAGTATTTGGCAGATAATTTGAAAACATCTCTCCACCAAAAAGAACCACAGAGAATAGTTGAATGAGGCACATAATCATGATAGTAAGAATCCCAGACCAAGCTTACCCAAGGGATATCTTGATGGTTGTAAAACTTATGGAGGAATTTCATCAACAGAGCTTCATTGTGCACTTTGAGGTTAAGCACCCCAAGACCCCCTTTATCCTTTGGTAAGCAGACCAATTTCCATGCAGCAAGAGACTGCTTTGGTGTGTCAGAATTGGCTCTCCACAAACACTGTCTCTGTATCCTTTCAATTTGTTTAAGAATGCCAATTGGGATGTCCAGAGAGCAAAAGAAATATATGGGCATAGAAGATAAGACAGACTGTAGAAGCTGTAGTCTGCAGCCTTGATTAAGAAAACAGGAAGATGCAGAAAGCCTTCTTTCAATTCTATGCACCAGAGGATGCAAGTCCTGAACTGTAGGTTTAGTTGTGCCCATAGGCAAACCTAAATAAGTAAATGGCATTGTTCCAAGCTGACAGCCTAATAGTGTGGATAATCTGTGTGCCTCATCAGCAGATAAATTAATGGGGATCATCATAGATTTAGCAAAGTTGACTGATAATCCGGTTGAGACTGCAAAAACATCTAACATGTCCTTCAGTGCAATTAGTTGCTGATCTATAGCAGGAAGAACAATTAAGGTATCATCTGCATATTGAACAATTGGGTAATGTGGACAATTTGTAGGGATCGGCAGAGTTAAGATTCCTCTACTGCACATGTCATTCACCACAGATTGCAGAAGATCAGCAGCAAGAACAAAAAGCAAAGGAGACATGGGATCCCCTTGTCTGACCCCTCTCTTACAATGGAAATGACTTCCAGGTATCCCATTCAGCAGAATTGATGAAGATCCAGAAGATAAAATGGTCCTGATCCATGAAATCCACTTCCCATTGAAACCCTTATATCTGAGGATTCTTAAAATAGCTTCATGTTCAATGGTGTCAAAGGCTTTAGTGAAATCCAGCTTTAGAAGCACAGTAGGCCTTTTTGATGCTTGGCATTGATGTATATATTCAAAACACCATGCCAAACAGTCCTGGATGGATCTAGACTTCAAGAACCCATACTGATTCTTGTGCAAACAAGATAGAATGACTCCTTGCAGCCTATTAGCTAAAAGTTTTGTTAAAAACTTTAGGCATGTGTTAGTCAGTGAAATAGGCCTATAGTCATTCATAGTTTCAGAGCTTGGTTTCTTTGGTATCAGAGTTATCAAGGAAGTGTTGATACATTCCAAGTTTAAAGACCCATCATAAAATTCTTGCACTAACTTCATGAAATCCTCCTTGATGATATTCCATCATTTTTTTAAGAATAGGCCAGTGAAACCATCAGGTCCAGGAGCCCTATCAGATGGCATCTGCTTAATGACCAGCTCAATTTCCTCCTGTGAAAAGGGCTTAGTTAAATCATCCAAACCCGCCACTTTTGTAATGATGGAATCCAGATCAAATCCCATATTGATACCATTTGAACAACCCATTCTATCTTTGAACTCTTGCAAGAAAAGTGCAGACATAGTAGCATGGTCAGAGATAACATCATTATCCACAGTGATACTGGAAATGGTGTTGGACTTGAATCTCTCAGTAGCCATAGCATGAAAGAACTTTGTATTGTCCTCCCCAACTTTGATATTTCTAATTGTGCACCTCTGTTTCCAGTAAATAAACTGCAATCTAAGAATCTCTTCCAGATGAAGCTTCACAATTCTTCTAAAATTAGCTTCAGGAGTGTATAAAGGTCTTAGCTCTTCTAGAGTATCCAACTGTAAGATTACCTTGTTGCAATCTTGGATTAGCCTCTTGATTTTTGACAGGTTAGTGTGCCAAACCTTGAGAGCATATCTGAGATTCTTAAATTTTGCAGATAAAGTAACAGCAGATGAAATCCTGTGAACAGGTTTAGACCAAGCTTGACTAACACAGTCCATAAAACCAGGCAGGTCAACCCAGTAATTTTCAAAACAAAATATCTTTGCCTTTGGGATCATGGTTTTGATTGAAACCACACAAGGAGTATGATCAGATGCAGATCTAGCTAGAGGCAGCACCAGGGTGTTTGGAAATTGACAAGTCCAATTGACTGTAGTAAAGAACCAGTCAATTTGTTCCAACAAAGGGACAGATTGCATATTAGACCATGTAAATCGTCTTCCTTTCAAAGGAAGCTCAATAAGACCAAGGTGTCCAATTACCTCATTAAATAAAAGCATATCATTAACATTACCACCATGCCTGTTTCTGTTGTCCATGGACCTAAGAAAATTAAAATCTCCAAGCAAAAGCCAGTTAGCATCTGTGGGAATGTCAAGATTATACAGCCATGAGATAAATGTGTCTCTAGCAGGGTTTTGGCAAGGGCCATAAACAGTAACCAAGGTCCAGACATCAGAACTGTATCTCGATTTAAATTCCACAGAAATACCAAAACGGAGAGATTCTATCAGCTTGCCAGTAAAAACAGCAGAGTTCCAAAGAACTATCATGCCACCAGAAGCCCCAACCGAGGGGACAAAGATAAAATGATCAAAACGTCGAGGGCAAAACTTGCAGATGAATCGTTGATCCATAATCTCACATTTTGTTTCCTGAAGACAAATAACAGAGCAGCCACTCTCCTCAATTTTCTGACGAACAGCACGTTGGCGATTTTCAGAGTTCAGTCCACGCACATTCCAGCATAGAACTTTCCAATCTCTAAAAGAAGTATTAGTCATTACAACCCCAAAATAGAAGTAGCAAAACAGGCATCACATAATGATGACCCTTCCAGAGCCGCAAGTTGCAACTAACTTCAAGTACTGAAAAGAAAAAACTAGCAAGATAGATGGTTTTAACAGGGGTTAACCATAAACCCAGCATGAAGAAAAGACTAAACATCATGCGCCGATGAAGAAGCGGACGAAGTTGCCGGATCAGCATTAAGCTTGTCGGCCGAGATCTTCTCCGGAGCGATGCCAAGGTGGTGCCCAATCTTCTGAAGAACTTGGATTGGCGTGGGAGGTGGAACTGCATCTGCTGCATCGTCAGACTTGCGCTCCTGCACTTTCCGCTTTTTCAAGGGCTTGGTGGATGGCTTCTTCAGTGGAGCTGGCTTCGGCAAACTGTGCCTGAAACCATCCCTGAGAGCAGAGAGTCTAGCGCTGCGCCTGACCTGAGATTCCACAACAGGAGAAAACTTTCTCCTCCGAGTCTTCTTGGTTGTTGCAGAAAAGCTAAAAGTATCCATTTCTACCTCAGTCAGAGGATCAGACACTGCCATTGCATCATTGGAAGCTGCAACCTCATCAAAACAGAGAGAGCGGACAACTTTTGATTTTTTGACTGCAGGCTCTAAAGAACAAAGAGCAGGCGGCAGGAACACCAGCTCATTGCATAGCCGCGAAGAGGAGAAAGAAACTTCCCAAGAATCCTTTGACAACACAAACGGCTGAAGAGGACTGAGCATAGGCATACCTTTAGGAATGTGCAAAGATTCCACAAAGGGCATCATTTGAGAAAAACAATGGGCCCAAAGCATTTGCGGGGGAATCTCAGGTCTATAAACAGTAAGAATGCGACCCACAAAAATCGGCGGCTGAAAAGCAGGTGGCTGGTACACTGCGAGGGCATGACTGTCACTGTCAGAGCTTTGACCTGGCCCAGAATTGTCCATCACCACAGATTCCTGCGAGACCTCATGCGGATTGTCATCTTGGACCCAGTCATCTACTACAACCTCATCATTGTTCTGCTGCTGTTCTGGTGGCTCGTTCCAAGCTAACTGGGGCTCATTCCATCCAAGCTGAGGAAATTCAGGCATAACAAAGTTGAAGTTGTCAAACTGAAGATTCCCTGGCAAAGGATGCGGATTGCCATTCACCGGCATAGGATCTTCATCCGCAGGGAGGATGTCAGCAAACTCCGCGGAGAGGACATAAACAGGAGCAGTCCAAGAGATTCTTGTGGCCCCGAAATCACCACTCTCGATAGACAATATCACGCGGAACTTGCTCAGGACAGGGAAAAGAAGCATAAACCAGGGTGCGAACCATGCGAGGGTCATCCTGGTGCCACTGATGATAGCGACCAAAGTTACTCACTGCATCAGAAATATATTTGGCGTTGCGGTAGTCCAATGGTATCCACAAGATCATGAGCCAGCCTCTACGAAATCCTTGGGTAGCTCTATAGTTGATGTCGTGGTTGTGCGGGATGAAACGAACAAAGTGCCCATTACCAAGATCATAAGGAGGATGATCCATGATGGCATGTCTAGAAGCAGCACTTCTAAACTCAAATAACCCAACACCTTCGATCCACTGCTGGTCACTAAGAACATCGCGATGAAGATGATTCATAACAAAGTCACTAACCAGCTGTCGAAATTGTAGATTCTGACCAGGCGGCGGAGGGGGCTCAACTATGCCGATTGCATACTGTTCGTGATGTTGATCTGGAGTGATCGCCGGAGAAAGAAACGTCCGCGGCAACCTCGTTGGCCCACCATCAAAAGAGGGCACACATAGAGTTCAGTACACAGAGTTCAGTACATAGACTAAGGACATCATAGGCGGCACACACGCTCGCGGCGAATGCATCTAATACTAATAAGTAAGAGTACATCAGTCGTAGGCGGAACTGTGGAGGTAGGTGTAGCCTGATAGCTGGTAGCGCTGCGATGAGAAGTCCTCCACGCCAGCAACCTGGGGGCCGTGGATACTCTGATGCAGAACTCGACATCCAGGTGGCAATAGAGGACCAAGTGCGGGAGCATAGCCTCCTGCCTCTTGCCAACCGACACCAGGAGGCATCACGGTCCTAGATGGGTAGATCGTAGTAGGAGGCAGCTCTCCAGATAGGACAAAGGGGTGCAACAACATCAAGGCGCAGTACAGGTGCCGACGGGTGGTGTACAACTCATGGCGAAGAGTTTGGTTAGCTCGATCTATCCCATCAGCATGCAGAACTAGGTTCTGATGATGAAAGGGGTCTCGGGTGACAGTGGAGTAGGCAACAGTGTAGTATCCCTCCACTCCCTCATTGGAGGCGATAGCAATGTGCCTGAAAGGGGAAGTATCCAACGCTAGATACTCTGCACGAAGGCATGTCAGAGCAGCGTAAGCAGCATCGTGAACTGCCATATCGATGGTCACTCCAACACCATGAGCGGTTTGAGCACCGTAGAGGAGTCCTCTTCAGGAGAGTAGAGGCGAACAATGGCATGGTACTGCCCCTGGTTAAAGTCTTGGTACTGCTCGTACACGGTATACTCAGGGTGCCAGCGATAACCCAGATAGGTCATCATCTCAGCTAGCACAGCAGGTGATCCTGAGGCTACAATGGCCTGTGTGTGGCGCACGACCTGCCTCGTGGGTTCAATCTGAAAACAACGATGTTTCAAACGAGTCAAATGACAGTGTGGGGATTATTCCAAATACTATTCTAAGTAATAACTATGGCTTATCCAACTTTGGGCTGAGTGTGGTCTCGGGATCCTAATGTTAGAGTTAGTAAATTCGTTTAACCTGAGTAGGAGAGAGTTCAGAGTCTCAGAGTAAAGATCGAGGAGTAAAAGAACCTAGTACCACCCAAATGGTGATGTGGGCCCGTAAACCACACAACCATGTTAGTAAAAGTTTTGCAATGTCTAGACTCGACTTCGGCCAAGGAGTGTGGAAGGGGGATTCCTACAGGCAGTCGGCTCTGATACCAACTTGTGACGCCCCCGATTTGACCGTACACTAATCATGCACGCAAATGTGTACGGCCAATATCAGGGACTCACTGGAAGATATCACAACACAACTCTAAAAGTAAAATAAGTCATACAAGCTTCATATTGCAAGCCAGGGGCCTCAAGGCCTCGAATACAAGTGCTCGATCATAGACGAGTCAGGGGAAGAAAGAAATATCTGAGTACAGACATAAAGTTAAACAAGTCACCATAAGATGGATAGCACAAACTGGGATATAGATCGAAAGAGGAGTAGGCCTCCTGCGTGGGATCCTCCTAAACTACTCCTGGTCGTCGTCGGCAAACTGCACGTAGTAGTAGGCACCTCCGGTGTAGTAGGAATCATCGTAGGTGGCGTCTGGCTCCTGGGCTCCACCATCTGGTTGCATCGTCCGAGAAGAAGGAACATAAGGGGGAAAAGGGGGAGCAAAGTAACCTTGAGTACTCATCCAAAGTACTCGCAAGCAAGGATCTATACTACATATGCAATGGTAACAATGATATGGGTAGTATCTGTGGACTGAACTGTAGGAAGCCAGAATAAGAGGTGGATAGCTAATCTTATCGAAGACTACGCTTCTGGCAGCCTCCATCTTGCAGCAGTAGAAGAGAGTAGATGGTAAGTTCCCCAAGTAACATTGTATAGCATAATCCTACCCGGCGATCCTCTCCGCATCACCCTGTGAGAAAGCGACCGCTGGGATATCTCTGGAAATTATCTGGGTGTATTTTATTTAAGTATCATGTTCTAGTTATCATGAGGTCGGAGTATAACTCTGGGTCGTCCTTTTACCGAGGGACACAACTATTCGAATAGATTAACTTCCCTGCAGGGGTGCAGCACATAACCCAACACGCTCGATCCCATTTGGTCGGACACACTTTCCTGGGTCATGCCTGGCCTCGGGAGATCAACACGTCGCAGCCCTACCTAAGCACAACAGAGAGATCAGCACGCCGGTCTAAGTCCCAAGCGCGCAGGAGTCTGGGCCCATCGCCCATTGCACACCTGCACATTGCGTACGCGGCCGATGAGCAGACCTAGCAACCTCCCTTACGAAGGAAGTTATGTTACGCGGTCCAACCCGGCGCGCGCCGCTAAGTCGCTGACGTCAAGAAGGCTTCGGCTGATACCACGACGTCGAGAGCCCATATATATTCCCACGTAGTTGGTTAGTGCGTATAGGCCAGAGGCCAGACTCAGATCAAATATCCAAACTCGTTAAGCATGTTATTATGAAACAAACACGAACAACGACCAGGGCCAGTTCCACCTGTCTCCTAGGTGGTCGTGACCTGCCCTGTCACTCCGCCACAAAGATCCACACAGAGGGCCGTTGGGAAAGTATGTCCTTTCAGCCCCCAATCCGTGAATCAACCGTGGGTACTCAACGAGCCGACCCAACTTTAGTCACAACATGTATCATGTATAACATGTATGTAGTATATACCCGTCATCATACCCAAAGTGATCACGACCCAATAGAATAGAGGGCAGACGGACAAGGGTATAGGGCCACTGATGGAAAACTAGCATCCTATACTAAGCATTTAGGATTGCAGGTAAAGGTATCAACAGTTGTACTGACAATGATAGGCTATGCAGCAGAATAGTATTATTCGTAAGTAGTAACATGCTACACTACTCTAATGCAAGCAGTAGAGAGAGGAATAGGCGATATCAGGTTGATCAAGGAGGGGGGGTGCTTGCCTGGAAGCTCGGCAGCGAAGGAGGGGTCTTCAATGATGACCCACAAGTATAGGGGGTCTATCGTAGTCCTTTCGATAAGTAAGAGTGTCGAACCCAATGAGGAGCAGAAGGAAATGACAGGTAGTTTTCCGTAAGGTATTCTCTACAGGCAGTGAAATTGTCGATAACAGATAGTTTTGTGATAAGGTAATTTGTAACGAGTAACAAGTAATAAAAGTAAATAAGATGCAGCAAGATGGCCCAATCCTTTTTGTAGCAAAGGACAAGCCTGGACAAACTCTTATATAAAGGAAAGCGCTCCGAAGGATACATGGGAATTATCGTCAAGCTAGTTTTGATCACGCTCATATGATTCGCATTCGTTACTTTGATAATTTGATATGTGGGTGGACCGGTGCTTGGGTACTGCCCTTCCTTGGACAAGCATCCCACTTATGATTAACCCCTATTGCAAGCATCAGCAACTACAAAAGAAGTATTAAGGTAAACCTAACCATAACATGAAACATATGGATCCAAAGCAGCCCCTTACGAAGCAACACATAAACTAGGGTTTAAGCTTCTATCACTCTAGCAACCCATCATGTACTTATTACTTCCCAATGCCTTCCTCTAGGCCCAAAAAATGGTGAAGTTTCATGTAGTCAACGTTCACATAACACAACTAGAGGAAAGACAACATACATCTCATCAAAATATCGAACGAATACCAAATTTACATGACTACTTATAGAAAGACGTCTCCCATGTCCTCGGGAACAAACGTAACTAGTCACAAATCATACTCATGTTCATAATCAGAGGGGTATTAATATGCATAAAGGATTTGAACTTATGATCTTCCACCGAATAAACCAACTAGCATCAACTACAAGGAGTAATCAACACTACTAGGAACCCACAGGTACCGATCTGAGGTTTTGGGACAAAGATTGGATACAAGAGATGAACTAGGGTTTGAGAGGAGATGGTGCTGGTGAAGATGTTGATGGAGATTGACCCCCTCCCAATGAGAGGATCGATCGTGATGACGATGGTGATGATTTCCCCCTCTCGGAGGGATGTTTCCCCAGCAGAACAGCTCTGTCAGAGCCCTAGATTGGTTCCGTCAAGGTTCCGCCTCGAGACGGCGGCGTTTCGTCCTGAAAGTTTCCCTTTGATTTTTTCCAGGGTAGAAGACACCTTATACCAGAAGATGGGCATCGGGGGGCTTCCAGGTGGCCCACGAGGCAGGGGCGCGCCCAAGGGGTAGGGCGCACCCTCCACCCTCATGGACGGTGGGTGGCCCCCTCTGGTGCTTTCTTCGCCCAATATTTTTAATATATTCCAAAACTGACTTTCGTGGAGTTTCAGGACTTTTTGAGTTGTGCAGAATAGGACTCTAATATTTGCTCCTTTTCCAGCCCAGAATTCCAGCTGCCGGCATTCTCCCTCTTCATGTAAACCTTGTAAAACAAGATAGAAAAGTCATAAGTATTGTGACATGATGTGCAGTAATAGCCCATAATGCAATAAATATCGATATAAAAGCATGATGCAAAATGTACGTATCAACTCCCCCAAGCTTGGACCTCGCTTGTCCTCAAGCAGAAGGTGATATCGAAAAAATATGTCCACGTGTTTAGAGATAAAGGTGTCGATAAAATAAAGTACGGACATGGCATCATGATCATTCTTATAACAGCAACATATGTATATATTGTCATGTGATTTCTTATGCTAAAGTAACAATCCATTCACAATGTCAAGTAATCAAAAACTTCATTGAAAACTAACAAACTATGACCTCGGTCATTGAAGCAATTGCAATTTTATAACATCGAAAAGAGTCAATATAAGAGCTTTTCAGCAAGTCCACATACTCAACTATCATTTAGTCTTTCAAAATTGCTAACACTCACGCAATACTTAAGGGTATGGAGTTTTAATCGGACACAGAGAAAGATAGGGGCTTACAGTATTGCCTCCCAACCTTTTACCTCAAGGGTAATGTCAACAATAATAGTTTATGATAACTTACATCCAATTGGGTATATATGTCAGGATCTTTCCAACACAATGTGCTTGCCGAAGGATAAAATGTAAAAGGGAAAGGTGAAGATCACCAGGACTCTTGTATAAGGTATATGACAAAGATAGGCCCTTCGTATAGGGAAGCAGAGGTTGTCATGTGCTTTTATGGTTGGATGCAGGAAATCTTAATGCGAAAGAGCGTCACTTTATATTGCCACTTGTGATAGGGACCTTTATTGTGAAGTCCGTCGCTTTTATTGCTTCCATATCACAAGATCGTATAAAGCTTATTTTCTCCACACCAATAGATCATACATATTTAGAGAGCAATTATTATTGCTTGAAACAATGACAACTTACTTGAAGGATCTTACTCAATCCATATGTAGATATGGTGGACTCTCATGGCACAAGTGGGTTTAAGGATATTTGGAAGCACAAGTAGTATCTCTACTTGGTGCAAGGAATTTGGCTAGCATGAGGGGGAAAGACAAGCTCAACATGTTGGATGATCCATGACAATATAATTTATTTCGGATATAAGAAAACATAACCCATTACGTTGTCTTCCTTGTCCAACATCAACCTTTTAGCATGTCATATTTTAATGAGTGCTCACAATCATAAAAGATGTCCAAGATAGTATATTTATATGTGAGAACCTCTCTTTCTTTATTACTTCTTGTTGATTGCAATGATGACCAAAACTATGTTTGTCAACTCTCAACAACTTTTATTCATCATACTCTTTATATGTGAAGTCATTACTCTCCATAAGATCAATATGATCTCTTTATTTCTTTTTATTCTGTCTTTTATTCCCTTAAGATCATAGTAAGATAATCAAGCCCTTGCCTCAAAACTAATCTTTATTATATATAGCTCACAGACTCAGATACATAGAAGGATTATAAAGCAAAGCTCAAAACTAGATCATACTAAACTTTATTCTACTAGATCAAGATATAACCAAAAGGATCGAACTAAGAAAAAGGTAAATATAGAGGTGATGATACGATACCGGGGCACCTCCCCCAAGCTTGGCAGTTGCCAAGGGGAGTGCCTATACCCATGTGTTTATGTCTCTTTCTTCGGAGGTGGTGATGATGGAGTTGTTGATGATGTAGGCTTGTCGTCCATCTTCCCAGGCATAAGCTCACCATCGTAGAAGGATGACCGAGTCTCCGGGATCCTCAAATTTGCAGCCAAACTCATCCTCTTGAATCTATATTCATACTCATAGTTTTGGTTTTGCAGGTCATAGATCTAGGCTTTGAGGTGCTCGATAATGTCGTGAAGCTTTAAGATGGTCTCCCCAACGCTCTTGGCATCCAGCTTGTGGTTTTTGGTGAACTTCGCGATCATCATGTGGTTGGCGTTGAGTCCGCGTTCCACCATCCCCTGACACTTGAAAACTTGTTGCTCCATTGCTTCGAGTCTTGTCTCCACGCTTCTGGTCCTCCTTGGTCCCTCAACATCGCGGATGTGCAGCACCCCCTCATGCATCTAAATGGTTTGAGGGTGTTGCAACACCTCCGCGAGGTAGGGGTTGATGACCTTCTCGAAAAACTAGTCCTTGGGGGCGCTTGAAGACGTCATGGTGATCTAGATCTGTCAGAAAACTAGCTCAAAACAAAAGCAGAGGATTTTGTCGTGGTACCGTGGTCAAAACCTTACGGAGGTTATATAATGAATTTTTACCATCTAAAAGAAGTATCGTGCAAGAAAACGGAGTCCAAAGGGCACACGAGGTTCCCGTGAGGCAGGGGGCGCCCCCTGATACGTCTCCAACGTATCTATAATTTTTTATTGTTCCATGCTATTATTTATGAAGTCTTGGATGTTTAATGGGCTTTATCATTCACTTTTATATCATTTTTGGGACTAACCTACTAACCCAAAGGCCCAGTCCAGATTGCTGTTTTTTTGCCTGTTTTAGGGTTTTGCAGAAAAGGAATATCAAACGGAGTCCAAACGGAATAAAACCTTCGCAGGAGATATATTTGGAGGAAATCACGCACGAAAGACTTCGGGGCCAAGCCAGAGGACAGGCGACCCACCCTCGAGGGTGGGGGGCGCGCCCCCCTACCTCGAGGGCAGCCCCTGGTGCCCCTCTTCTTCCTATATATACCTACGTACCCCAAAAACTCCATACGTAGAGAGAAAACCCTAATTCCACCACCGTAGCTGCTGTTCCCGTGGAGATCCCATCTTGGAGCCTGTTCCGGGAGGGGGATCCATCACGGAGGCCTTCATCATCATCATCATCACCCTCACCATGAGTTGTGAGTAGTTTACCTTAGACCTTCGGGTCCATAGCTAGTATCTAGATGGCTTCTTCTCTCTCTCTGGATCTCAATACAAAGGTCTTCGAGGAGATCTATTCGATGTAATATCTTTTTGCGGTGTGTTTGTCAAGATCCGATGAATTGTGAGTTTATGATCAAGATTATCTATGAAAGATATTTGGTTCTTCTCTAAACTTTTTATGTGTGCTCATAATATCCTTGCAAGTCTCTTCGAATTATTGGTTTGGTTTGGCCTACTAGAGCTATAGTTCTTGCAATGGGAGAAGTACTTGGCTTTGGGTTCAATCTTGCGGTGTCCTTTCCCAGTGACAGTAGGGGCAGCAAGGCACGTATTGTATTGTTGCCATCGAGGATAAAAAGATGGGGTTTTCATCATATTGCTTGAGCTTATCCCTCTACATCATGTCATCTTGCTTAAGGCGTTACTCTGTTCGTATGAACTCAATACACTAGATGCATGCTGGATAGCGGTCCATGTGAGAAGTAATAGTAGTAGATGCAGGCAGGAGTCGGTCTACTTGTCTCGGACATGATGCCTATATACAATGATCATGCCTAGATAGTCTCATAATTATTCGCTTTTCTATCAATTGCTCGACAGTAATTTGTTTACCCGCCGTAGAATATCGCTATCATGAGAGAAGCCACTAGAGAAAACTATGGCCCCCGGGTCTATCTTCATCATATTACTTTCCCGTCAATTTCGGTTGCCGTTGTTTATTTGCTGTTTTATTAAACTAAAAAATACCAAAAACACTATCTATCATCTCTATCAGATCTCACTATCGTAAGTGACCGTAAAGGGATTTACAACCCCTTATCGCGTTGGCTGCGAAGTTCTTATTTCTTTGTGCAGGTGCGAGGGACTGGCGCGTGGTCTCCTACTGGATTGATACCTTGGTTCTCAAAAACTGAGGGAAATACTTACGCTACTGTGCCGTATATCCCTTTCCTCTTCGAGGGAATACAACGCAAGCTCAAGAGGTAGCAAGAAGAATTTCTGGCACCGTTGCCAGGGAGACTCACGCAAAAGTCATATACCAAGTACCTATCACAAACCCATATCCTTCGCATTACATTTATTTGCCTCTCGTTTTCCTCTCCCCCACTTCACCCTTGCCGTTTTATTTGCCCTTCTTCTGCCGTGTGTTTACCGTTTGCTTGCCTCTTGTTTGCTTGTGTGCTATGTGCCCTCAATTAGCTTGAATCTTCGCTTGCTAAAGTATGGATCCTCATCCACTTGCTAATCTCTTTAAGAGATCCCATTATGTTGAACCTATTGCTAGTGAGTTGACTTCACTAGATTATCTTTATGGGGTTTTGCTTGAAATTTGTGAATCTACAAATTGTGACGAAGTAATGACAGAAAAACATAAATTGATTCATGATAGTTCCTTGAGTAAAAAGCATGATTGAAATGATGTTATTATAAATTCTATTAATGTCAATTGTGCTAATGATACACAAAACCCTAAGCTTGGGGATGCTAGTATTGCTATGTCCACTACTTGTTGCAATGATCATGATTGGGGTGATGCTTCTTACGATCTTGAAAATTTATTTCAACCGCATGATGAATATGAGATTGATAATAATGTTTGCAATAATATTGAAAGTGGGTTTGGAAGAGTGCCAACTTTAGATCCCACATATTTGGAGTATGATCAATCTTATGAATTTTTTGATAAAACTGGGTTTGGAGAGGTCATGACTTTAGTTAATATTGATCCCACTATTTTGGAAGAGTGTCAACTTCGTATGCATGAGGATCGTGTTGAAAATATGTGTTGAGATAGCTATATTGTTGAATTTGCTTATGATCCTACACGCAATTATTATGAGAGAGGGAAATATGGTTGTAGAAATTTTCATGTTACTAAATTACCTCTCGTTATGTTGAGATTGCTATTGTTTCTTTCCCTTCCTTGCATATGCTAGATCTTGCTTGTCTTGGTAATTTGTTTTCCTATAAGATTCCTATGCATAGGAAGTATGTTAGACTCAGATGTGTTTGTCACATGTCTTATGATGCTTTCCTTGTGCTTCAATCCTTGTCCTTTATGTGAGCATCATTGAATTATCGTGCCTAGCTAGGGGCGTAAAATAATAGCGCTTGTTGGGAGGCAACCCAATTTTATGTTTTTGCTTTTGTTGCTGTTAGGGAATAAATATTGCATCTAGCCTCTGATTATATCTGGTTTCATGTTTTGTTTAGTGTTTGTGCCAAGTACAACCTTTGGTAAGACTCGTGTGAAGTTTATATGATCTTGTTGTGAAAAACAGAATCGTTAGCGCTCGCTAAAGTAGTCTTCAGATTTTACTAGAGCGTGATTTTTTACTTGATTGTTTTGCTGATAATTGGTAGACAAATTTTGAAAATTTACGAATTTAGTTTGAATTTTTTGGAGTTCCAGAAGTAGGCGAACCCAGCAGATTACTACATACTATTCTGTTTTTGACAGATTCTGTTTTTCATGTGTTGTTTGCTTATTCCGATGCATCTATGAGTAATATTGGAGGATATGAATGTAATGCCCCGGATGTAACACTTTCCCTATATGGCAATATATAAACTATGGCTTCATCAATTCCATTCCGGGTTCTTCTTTCTTTTCGGGTTTCTTCATTTTATCGGGTGCGTGTGTGCATTTCATCCATGTCATGTTGTCATGTGCATTGCATTGCATTGTGTTGTCACTTGCATCCGGTCCCACTCGTCTCTTCCCATTGTCCGTTTCGAGTTCCGACGCTCTCACACGTGCCCGTGGCATCCCCGAGTCCTTCTTTCGTGTGTGGCCGTGTAACATTTCCGGAATGACGCGAGACTTGTCGTGCGATGTTGTTTTGGTACGTGTAGGCCGCCTGTCAAGTTTCGTCGCGTTTGGAGTTCGTTTGGTACTCCAACGGGTAACCTAGTGGGCTAAAAGAACTTCTTCTATGAGTCCCAAGACCCCCTCCACAACAGCCCACCAACCCAGCACAACCCTTCCCATCATCTCGGTCGTCGAATTGTGATCGCGTGGCCAAAAACCACTCCCCATTTGGACTCTCCTAGCTCCTTGTGCCTATAAAAAGGTCCCCCTTGCCATTTTCGTCCAAAAAAACCTAGTCTCCTTCCTCCTCCAGCCTCGCCTCGAAAATCGTGCCTGGCGGACGTGTCCGCCCGCCACCGGACACATCCGCCGCGCCAGCCGTCCGCCTCAGCCGTCGCGCGGGCCCAACTCCGGCCCTCCCGGCCCGGCGCGCCACCACCCGCTCCCAGCCGCGGATCACCGCACCGCTCCGCTCCCGGCCGCCGCCGGCCGCCGCGCTCGCCGGTGCCGGCCGCGTCGACCGCCGCCGCCCCGCGGATCTCACCGCCGGCCCTCCGCCGCGCCCTTCGAAGCCCTCCGTCGCGCCCTTCTTCAACCGCCGGCACCGTGGCCTCCTCCGGCGGGCTCCTCGCCACCGGGCCCCTCGCCGCCGGCCGCCGGTTGCCCCGCCGGGCCGCCTCCAGCACCGGAGCCGCCGGCCTCGACGGGATCGGCCCCGATCCAGCTTCGTCGAGCCGATCCAGAGCTCCCGCGGGCTGGAAACCCTAGCGGGTTCACGGGTCCGCGCGGGCGCCCGTTCGCCGCGACCCGCAACCCGTTTGACCCGACCCGATCCGTCATTGACCCGCGAGGAGGTTGACCCCGTTTCCTCCAAGTCCTTTTTGTATTTTATTGTCTGATGGCTTCTTGTGATGGCAATAACTTTTTGTGTGTATGTCCGATTTGTGCATATGATATGTCAAAATGATTGTGGTGATGTGTACTACGTTTTGTTCCATTGTGTCATGCTTGTTTGAGTCCATCTAGATGTCTTAATCTTCATGACAAGAGTTCTACTTGATATGAACTGCTGCTACTAGTTATTGTCATGCCATGTTTGAGATGTGATAACTTGGTGCATGTTTATCCAAATGAAGCAAATGATATGTCAAAATGTTCATCATGAGATGCTCTACATGTTGGTTGCTGTGGCGTGGATGTTAGAGTTCATATTGACATGTTTATCCCTGTTGCAAAAGTGCATGTGGCTGTTATGTTTTGAAACTTGTTACGAGATGCCTAGTTGAGGAGCTCGTTGCTATTGTTGTGTTTGTCCCCATGTTGCATGCTCATATGTTTTAGATTCTCCATCATGTGATCTTTGTTGTGGTGCAAACCATTTGCCATGTTATGCTTTAAGTTGACTTAAACATGCTTGCAAACATGCCATGATAATGTTACTGTTTTAACACTTAGTGAAATTTCACTAAGTCTGGAATCTGTAATATCCTGATGCAATGTTTGCTTGATGCTCTAGGCAAATCCATGTTAGTTTTGGGGTGGCCATTGATCATGCCTTGTTGTATATGTTGTTGTATATCCATTAGTGCCCTTACTTGCTCATTTGGCTTGTTGTAGCTTATTTAAATCTTGCTCCCAAGTTGCTATAAAATATTGCTGTCAGGTTTTTAGTGTCATGATCAAAATGTTGTAGCTTGTTGCTATTGATCCATGCCTTCTATGGAGATGCTCCAATGGAGTTGTTTGCTTCAGGATATGTCTACTTTATGTCCATGCTTCTTGTCACCATGTTTGAGTGCTGTAGAGTATATATTTCTTGCTCCAAAGTTGCTACGTGGCTGTTAATTTCAGCTTTGCATTGTTTCTTGTTTCAGGTGTATCTTTTAGTCCGTTGCTCCGTTTTGAGCAAGTCCTATATGAAACTTGTGTGATTTTGCATGTAGATTCATAATATAATCTTGTTTACATGTTTGGAGTATGTTTGCTTGATATTTGGGTGCATCTTGCACCGTTGCCATGCTTATCTTGTTTTGATCATATCTTCTAGACTGTAGCTCCGTTTTAAACAAACTTTATATGAAACTTGTCTAGATTTTCGTGTAGATTATCTTGGTGCATGTTAACTTGCTGTTTATAAACTTTAACTTAAGGTTTGAGCAGATCTGAACTAATTTCAAACTATGCATATGAGGACTTATCGGATTTGTCTTAAGTAGTTTCCGGCCTTATTTAAACCTGCTGTTTCTTGTGTTGTTTCTCTGTGCTTCCCACCTTGCCATGTTTTGCATCCTAAATAGAATTGTCTTGCATCCTACTTGCTTGAGTAAATTGTCTTGTTCTTGTGCAATTTCTCTGTCCTTCCTAGGTTGTCATGTTGTGCATCCTAAGTGCATCTGAAGTGCATCCTAAATGCATCATACATGCATCCTGTAGTTTGCGCATTGCACCTTGTTTTATTTCGTTCCACGTGTGTTCTTGTGTTGAGTAGAGCCGGAAGCCGAGACCGAGTACGAGAACGAGGGTACTACCAAGGTTGAGAACAAGGAGCCGTCTTACGATCCCATCGACGACTCGACAGGCAAGATGACCTGACCCAGATATCATTACTTTCTTTGCCTATTGCTAGAAGTCTCGCTCTTTAGCTCATTGCCTCGATGCACATGTTTGTTTGTCAGCCTCCTATTGTAACCATGAATCTATTTAACAACCCAACCTATACAAACCTTTGATTGGCTACGTAGGTGTAACATCCCAAATTTTCAATTTGGAATGTTATACATAGATCATAATTGCATTTGCATATTTGTGCATTTTGTTCGTGGAGTTCCTCGAAAATTCTAAGCAACTCAAGGACCTACGGAGAGAGTTGGGGTTTTTACCGTTTTCGTATTTGAGTTCGCTCGAATACCGGTACGAGGAACGTGTGATTCTAATTATTTTTCTCTCCTAAAAATATTTCTAAATAAAATAAATGAGCGGAGATAATATGACTTCTCCAAAATAATAGAAATATTGGAGGAAAAATATTAAAATCACTTTTGGTATTTTTCTGGATTTATTTTCGGATTTATTTGCATAGGAAAAATACGCGTTTTTCAAAATTGCATTTAGGACCGGGAAAAATGTTCACTTTGTCCTAAATATTATTAGAGGACGGTGAAAATTTATTTCGGGAATTTTGGAGTCCGTTTGATATTTATTTCGTTAGTTTTACTGTGCCGGGACTCTATTAAAAAAACGGGAACCGACTTAGTCTCGTACCGGATCGGGACTCCGGGCTTTAAATAGCGCTAGGCCGGCCCAAGTCGCACAGCCGCCCCGCGCCAACCCTAACACTAGCCCACCGCCGCCGCCGCCGCTGCCGCGCCCCGCCGCCGCTGCCGCCTCGCTGCTGATACGTCCAAAACGTATCTATAATTTCTACTTGCTCCATGCCTCTTTTGGGTGATATTGCTATGATATTTATACACTTCCATACACTTTTGATCATATTTGGACTAACCTATTAACTCAGTGCACCCCAGTGCCAGTTTATGTTTTCTGCTGTTTTTGTATTTCAGGTTTTCCCATTACGAGAACTGCCAGAAAAATCCCGGAAAAATTATATAAAAAATCAGCGTTCCAGAAGCTTCCCGGTAGCCAAAGTACAGCCGGAGGGGGGCCACCAGGGCTCCAGGAGCCCTGGTGGCGCGGCCCCCCTCCTGGCCGCGCCGAGGGGGGCGCCTGGGCCCCCCAGGCCTCCGCTGATGCCCCCCTTTGGCATATATTTATATCGTGTCCCGAAACCCTCGAGACGGGAACCCTTTTTCGCGATCTCATCTCTGTTCCGCCGCCGCCGCGCTTCCAAGATCGGGAGCGCCAGGAGAACTCTTCCCGGCACCCTGCCGGAGGGGAGGATCACCACCGGGAGCTTCTCCACCACCATGGACGCCTCCCGGATGAGTTGTGAGTAGTCTTCCTTGGACCATGGGTCCATGACCAGTAGCTATGTGATGTTCTCCTCCCGTTCTTGTGCTTCACTAATTAGTCCTCGTGAGCTGCCCTACATGATCGAGGCACATATGTAATCCTTATGCTGTTGCTATGTTGAGTTTGCTGGGATCCGATGGATTGTGAGATTATGTTCAGATTGTGTTTGAGTAATATATTTGATCTACCTCTTTTATATTTATGTTCGTAAGTAATTCTTGCATGTTCTCCGTTGCTATTTATTGCTTTGGCCAAGTAGTAGGTAGTGACTCCAAAAGGGAACGTTATGCTTGATTGTGGGTTCATGCCCCTCGATGACTAGCTTGAGTGACAGAAACACGAGTCTAGGGGATGTGTTGTTGCCACAAGGGGGAAACCAACAGTGCTTGTGCCCGCGGGTGCAAGGATTGTTTACTTTACGCAAAGTTCTTTTAATGCAGTTTTCTGTTGCTTTGAGTTTACACTATGGGTGGGACTCGCAACTTAATACCAGCGAGATGTTCTGGATAGATATCTCAAGGTGGATGATTAGTAGTAGATGCAGATGGATTTCGGTCTACTTGCCTTGGCGTACCGCCCATGCTTTGAACCTCTACCTTTCTTGCAACATAGTTAGCATTGGTTTGCGCACATAATTCTGTCAATTGCCGAGCTGTAATTCGTTTACCTCACATAGCTGTTTTATCGTCTTTTGGGAGAGAGACATCACTAGTGAACATCATGGGACCCCGATCCATATTACCATCACTGATCACATCCGCTATTTACTTTCCGCTTTTATTTACTATTTGCAGCAAAACCTATCACTATTATCACTTGCGTTTGATCCTTTGTAAACGACAAGGCCGGAGGGATTGACAACCTCTCTGTACTCGTTGGGAGCAAAGTTATTTGTATCTGTGTGCAGGTCGACGTTGATTGCTAATATCTGGCGCCGTTAGCAGTTGACACCTTCTTGTTGAAACTGGGAGTCTCAGGGGAAATCGATCCTTGGTATCTTTGCCAAGGGAAAACTTCCGCTACACTGCATCTCAAATCTTCCACTTGGGGTAACCAACGAGGGGCGAGAAGCCATCAAGCAAAGTTTTCTGGCGCCGTTGCCGGGGACTCCACTCTTCAGGATAGGGGAGTTGCATGCTATCTTTTACCTTTACTTTTTAGTCTTGTTAGTTTACCTTTCATTTTTCTTTATGTCTTTTCATTAGTTTTGCTTAATGGAAAACAACAAAAATATGAGAGAGCTTTATAAGCTCTACCTTGCTTTGGGACATGATGTGTTTGAAGAGAAAATTAAAAAACCTATGGAACTTTATTATTTGCATAACAATCATGATGGTGGTGATGTTATTAGTATGCTTTCTTTGAATATCAATATTGCTAATGACATGGAAAGCTCTAAGCTTGGGGATGACACGTTTGATGAACATGATATTCTCAGTCCCCCAACTTTTGAAGAGAAAATTTACTTTGATGACACTTTGCTTCCTATATATGATTACAATGATGAATATGATGTTTTCAGTCCATCTACTATTGAGGATAAAATTTATTATGATTATGATATGCCTCCTAAATACAATGATTACCATGATGGTTATGATTGCTTTACTCTCACTATTCCTAATAAGAAAGATTTTGCTTATATGAAGAGTAATGATACCTTTTTGCATGTGGATCATGGTAACAATGCTTTATGTGATGCTTATATTGTTGAGTTTATTCGTGATTCCACTGAAAATTATTATGAGAAGGGAACATATGCTTATAGATATTTCAATAATATCAAGTTCCCTCTCTTTATGTTGAAGGTTTTGAAGCTGCACTCGTTTTGTCTTCCTATGCTTATTGCTTTGTGCTTCAACGAATTATTGTATTGCAATATTCCTATGCATAGGAAGCATGTTAGGCTTAAATGTGTTTGATATTTGCTTCTTGATGCTCTCTTTTGTTCTTCAACTCTTATTCCTACAAGAGCATCATTAAAGTCTTAAGCCTATCTTTATGGCTATAAAGAAAGAGCTCTAGGAAGACAACCCTTGTTATCTTTGCTTTCAATTTGTTCTTTTAGTTTTTGTGGTCTTGATGTTTGTTACTACTGTAGCAACATCATTGTATCTTTTCTTTTTAGCTTTGTGCCAAGTTTAGCCTTTGATTGCAGGAAAGTTCAAAAGTTGTGACGTGTTGTCCAGGAAACAGATTTTGTCCTTGGATAGAAAAATTCGTATAAAATCACCAGATCATCTTTTTGGTCTGAATGGTTTCGACAGCGTGCTCTATACAATTGTCTTTCGTGCGTCTGTTCTGAGTTTTTTTATTAGAGTTGCAGAAGTGCCCCGAAAAAAATCATTTACTACATGCTGTTCTGTTTTTCACAGATTCTGTCCTGTTTTGCCTTTCCTTCATTTTGCAAACCTTGAGCTTGCTTTTCTTTGCAAAAACCTTTTGGCAATCTTGAGAAACAGTAGACCTTCAAGAATATCCTTATTTCTAGCAAGGAACAATTATTTTATTATGGGTACTAACCTCGCTAATCAAATTATGATGAGTTATGTATGAAGGGAGTTTTCAAGTGTGCGAGGGAAGATGATAAAAAGATTCAGGAGTGTCAAACGCTCAAGCTTGGGGATGCCCCCATGCACCCCAAGAAATATTCAAGGAGACTCAAGCGTCTAAGCTTGGGGATGCCCCCGTGCATCCCCTTCTCCATCAACATTATCAGTTCGTCTTTCGTTCCACTATATTTTTATCACTTCATGTGTTATGTGCTATGCTTGGAGCGTCTTGCTTCTAGTTTTCCTTTTTTGTTTTCTTTAGCTGTTCATAACGAGTCGGAACTCAGCTTTCTTTGTGTGGGAGAGAAACACGCTCCACTTCTACCTAGAACATAACATAGAATTTTCATGTCTATCTTTGCTGTGTGTGTTCTTTGTCTTTCAATAGCTACTATCATGTTCAGCTCTTAGTTTTCATGCTTATCTATTTAAAGAGCTTTTGTTTAGTTGGTTGCTTGAACTCTCTTTATTTATCATGCTTATCTTATTAAGAGAGTTTGCTTCTGTTGCATTGGTTGATATGTCTATGATAAAGATGCTACGTGCATAATGGTGCTTAGTAATTCATGTTTTCTTATGGTTAGTCTCAAATAGCTCGGGGGTTCCCAATGTGTTATTGGAATACCAACATGATTTGTTTGCCTATGATGTGGTATGGTTTAGTAATATCTTCCTTCAAGAATTTATTTTGATTGACTTGGCGTATGCTCACGCATATTTAAGACTGTAAAGAAAGTCTGTCAAGTCTTGATGATCTTTTGTTTCTGAGTAGCGATATAACTACCATGCCTGATTCAATGTTGCTTTGTCGCTCTGCATGATTATGACCGTCATTGCTCTCTTAGTTGGTCGCTCCCAGTCTTTTGCTAACCTCCACCTATACTAAGCGGACTGACTGCTTGTGCATCCAAATTCTTTTAAACCAGTTATGCCATATGAGTCCACCATACCTTCCTACATGGTATTTACCTGCCATTCCTAACGGAGACTTGCATGTACCATCTCGAAATTATTCAAAAAAAATGCATTCCTATTTTGTGCCTTTGTTTTAAGTTCATGAGGAAGTAGTAGTTAATTCATGATCTTTTTAAGCTGGACAAGCTTCACCCCGGGATTGCATGTATAATGTGCAAACCCATAACACAAGAAGGAACTGGCATTGAGTGAGCCCGGCTCAAAATTAATATAACAAACAAACCCTCCTTCACGCTTTGTTCATGAGAAATCAGAAAACTTTGGCAGTGATAAACAAAGGAGATTAAGAAGATGTGATCGTCCTCATTCGGGAGCCGTTCCTCGAAACTTGTCCATCTCAAGAAGTGATTGAGTTATCTGCTAGCATTCGTTGACGGAACATGCATAATCAAAAATAATAATTATTACCTCTGTTTTCAAAACCAAGAGCTCTGGTACATGTTTTGTCTTTGTTTCCGACTACGGGTTTTCAACCTTGCCCACAAAAGCCATGGTTCGAGAGTCTCCACCTTCTTTTAAAGCACCAACTACTGAGAGCATGATTGTCATTCTGAGTGTAATGTGCATTGTCCCAAAGTAGCATTGTCTTTCGCATGATTATGATATCGTTCATTATGAAATTATTGTATCTAGTCATCACTTAAACCTTGGAGGTGCCCCTGCATTTATGTTTTGCTTCACTAAAGGGGGCAAGCGAGATATCACTTTATCATATTTGCACACCATGTTCATTACAAATCTATTTGATGTTTCAGTATCATATTGTAAAACTTTCAGTTCTTTGTGATTTTCTCATGAGGCAACTTAATTACTACAGATTCATTATCTCAGAGAGCTTTTGTCATATGATTATGAAAAATCCTTATATGGTTAATAGCATGTCACCACAGAAATTATTCTTGTTATCATTTACCTACTCGAGGACGAGCAGGAATTAAGCTTGGGGATGTTGATACGTCCAAAACGTATCTATAATTTCTGCTTGCTCCATGTCTCTTTTGGGTGATATTGCTATGATATTTATACACTTCCATACACTTTTGATCATATTTGGACTAACCTATTAACTCAGTGCACCCCAGTGCCAGTTTCTGTTTTATGCTGTTTTTGTATTTCAGGTTTTCCCATTACGAGAACTGCCAGAAAAATCCCGGAAAAATTATATAAAAAATCAGCGTTCCAGAAGCTTCCCGGTAGCCAAAGTACAGCCGGAGGGGGGCCACCAGGGCTGGCCCCCCTCCTGGCGGCGCCGGGGGGGCGCCTGGGCCCCCCAGGCCTCCGCTGATGCCCCCCTTTGGCATATATTTATATCGTGTCCCGAAACCCTCGAGACGGGAACCCTTTTTCGCGATCTCATCTCTGTTCCGCCGCCGCCGCGCTTCCAAGATCGAGAGCGCCAGGAGAACTCTTCCCAGCACCCTGCCGGAGGGGAGGATCACCACCGGGAGCTTCTCCACCACCATGGACGCCCCCGGATGAGTTGTGAGTAGTCTCCCTTGGACCATGGGTCCATGACCAGTAGCTATGTGATGTTCTCCTCCCGTTCTTGTGCTTCACTAATTAGTCCTCGTGAGCTGCCCTACATGATCGAGGCACATATGTAATCCTTATGCTGTTGCTATGTTGAGTTTGCTGGGATCCGATGGATTGTTAGATTATGTTCAGATTGTGTTTGAGTAATATATTTGATCTACCTCTTTTATATTTATGTTCGTAAGTAATTCTTGCATGTTCTCCGTTGCTATTTATTGCTTTGGCCAAGTAGTAGGTAGTGACTCCAAGAGGGAACGTTATGCTTGATTGTGGGTTCATGCCCCTCGATGACCAGCTTGAGTGACAGAAACATGAGTCTAGGGGATGTGCTGTTGCCACAAGGGGGAAAACAACGGTGCTTGTGCCCGCGGGTGCAAGGATTGTTTACTTTACGCAAAGTTCTTTTAATGCAGTTTTCTGTTGCTTTGAGTTTACACTATGGGTGGGACTCGCAACTTAATACCAGCGAGATGTTCTGGATAGATATCTCAAGGTGGATGATTAGTAGTAGATGCAGATGGATTTCGGTCTACTTGCCTTGGCGTACCACCCATGCTTTGAACCTCTACCTTTCTTGCAACATAGTTAGCATTGGTTTGCGCACATAATTCTGTCAATTGCCCAGCTGTAATTTGTTTACCTCACATAGCTGTTTTATCGTCTTTTGGGAGAGAGACATCACTAGTGAACATCATGGGACCCCGGTCCATATTACCATCACTGATCACATCCGCTATTTACTTTCCGCTATTAATTACTATTTGCAGCAAAACCTATCACTATTATCACTTGCGTTTGATCCTTTGTAAACGACAAGGCCGGAGGGATTGACAACCTCTCTGTACTCGTTGGGAGCAAAGTTATTTGTATATGTGTGCAGGTCCACGTTGATTGCTAATATCTGGCGCCGTTAGCAGTTGACACCTTCTTGTTGAAACTGGGAGTCTCAGGGGAAATCGATCCTTGGTATATTTGCCAAGGGAAAACTTCCGCTACACTGCATCTCAAACCTTCCACTTGGGGTAACCAACGAGGGGCGAGAAGCCATCAGCCGCCGCCGCCGCCGCCCCGCCGCCCCGCCGCCCCCTCGCCGGAGCCGCCCCCGCCAGAGTTGAGGTAGCCGCCTCGGTAGATAATTTTTTTTTGAAAGATCAGATCGTTTTTTTAAAAAAAAACCTAGATCCGTTTTTTCTGGTTTAGATCGGTTTTTCGACGGTTTAGTTAAACAGCGGATGTTCGTCCGTACATTCGTTTTAACGAACGGTTTTTCGTTAGTCAATCGCAGACAGCGAACGTTCGTTCGTTAGCCTGTTCGTCGTTTTTCTTTTTCGGGGTATTTTATCCGCGATTTTTCCGATCGCGATTTCTGCCCTGATCTTATTTTTCGTTTTTCTTTTCGCTCGAGAGTCGGAATCAGGTGATTCAAAATCCGAGATCTTCGTCTCGAAGCCCTCTTTACGTTTAACCAACTTGAACAAAGTTTTGGCTACTGTAAAATTTTACTTTAGGCCAACTAGTAATTCGGAGCTCGTTTCTTTTGCAGTTTGAGTTTCGTTGCTTCTTTCGAGTTGATTCTTTTTGCCAACCGGAGTTCTTAAGTTGAACTTTCTGGTTAGATCTCTTATTTGAGTTTTACCCGTGCATTAGTTAAGTACTTATTGTATGCTTGTTGTTTGATTGCGATAGAGTACTCGGAGTGCGCCGCTTGCTACTTTGAGTCTCCAGGTTTTGCGGATCATCAGCAAGGCAAGTAACACTTTGATCATGCTTTCCAATTACCCAGTTTTCATTGCATTAGCCAAACCCCTCACACATTGCATGAGTAGGATCAATTAACTTCTGGGATTGGGAAGTAGATTGAGGTAGTACCTATTACCTGCATTACATTCAAACCCTTGGGAGTTACTCTATGTTTGCTGTTAGGACATGCTATGCTCGTAGACGTGGTTTGGGTCTGAGTGAAATCCATGACAGATGTGAGTTGTTAATTAATGGTTCAACTTAAGGTGGCAACTTTAATACACATCTGGGTGGATTGAGGCATCTGGGTATTCCAGGATTGCCTGTTTTTCTTTTGGACCGCCACCCAGGCTCAAAGGGATCATGAGATTTTTCATGCTAGAAACTTCTGTGTGCAGCCACATGCCAATATGGGCTCTGGCATAGTTGAGTAAGTTGTGGGAAACCTTTCCATGATGGGCTAGCAGATGTAGTTGGGTTTTGTAGGTGTACCGGCCTATCTATCTGGTTAAGGGGACCTCTTCGAAAAGACTGTGTCTCGGTCATCCGTTTCTCAAACACCATGCAGTGCGAGAAACGAAACGGAGGCGATCGAGTCTTGTGGGGAAAGTGCACAAACCTCTGCAGAGTGTACAAACTGATCATGATTAGCCGTGTCCCCGGTTATGGACATCTTGAGTATCTGGTATTTGGATTATCATGTGCATCTCAACATGTTACTCTAATTTAATTTTGTTGGGTTTAATGATTACTTTTAATTGGGGTTGAGAGGATGTCTATCTTCTCAATGATGTTTCAACTACCATGATAGTTAATTAAAATACATTCCTTTGAAGTAGGGAAAAATTGGCTTTACGCAAAAACTTAACCATAGAGCTTTCCACCAGCCATATTGCATATAGTATAGCCTTCCTTTCATTGCATCTCTTGTGTTATCTTGCCAGCATATTCCATGTGCTGACCCGTTTTTCGGGCTGCAACGTTTTATGTTGCAGACTTTTCAGACGACGAGTAAGATGCCCTTTTTAGGTCGTGGTTCTATACTCAGTGATGCCGCTGGAGTTGATGGACTCACTTATCTTCCAAACCTTCCGATGTTATCATATTAGATGGCCTTCAGCCATGATTTTTGTAATAAATTCATCGTTGGACTATCGATGTAATAAGTGTGTGATTGCTACTCTGTTATAAATCCTTCGAGTACCATGCGTGTCAGCATTACTGATCCAGGGATGACACTAAGGCATGGAGATCAGACTGTTTGAGGTCTGGTCGCTACAAAGATGGTATCAGAGCACACGCTGACTGTAGGACACGACCACTAAGACAAGCCCTAGAACACATTCCACTCTTTCTATTCTGACTCCTCATCTTTTCTATTCTTTAGGATGGTGGAAGCAAAGCACAAGTTCATGCAACCGGATGATGATACACCTTTTGGACGACACCTGAAGGAGGTCACAGATATCTACATATTGGATTACCAAGTTTCACTGGAACCTACAATGCCACTCTACCAGAGGAGGAGCGTTGGTTGATTCAAGCTCAAGTTCCAGGAAGGACGTATGCACCCGTCACCCCACTCATAGCATTTTCCTTTAATGCACCTACATGGAGCGTAGGAAGGAGTATGGCAGCCCACATTGCTATGGGAAGGATTGGAGAAGTCTACAAACAGGAGCTAAAGGACACAATCTACGAGATTTGTGGACGCCGAGATGAGAACTGGGATATGATCAGCACTAGGAAGGGTATATCCATAGCAGCATTCATCCAGGAGTTGAACCATCACATTCGTCGCCAGGAGCACTAGATGTGTGCTGGGATGATAGATTTGAAGAAGGCCCTGAATAGGAATTTGGAGTTAGAGGAAGAACTCAAGTCTACACGCGACGGATATGAGGAGGAGATGAAGATACTTGTGGAGAAAAATGATGATTTGACTCGGAAGTTAGGGATACTCATGGGAGAAGAAGACGAGGAAGAAGAACCCAAGGAGATTCCACCGGAAGATTATATCATCATAGATGACACGGATTCGGAAGCTGAGGGTAGCAAGGATGAAGATTATGAAGATGAAGCTGGGGCAGATATTATGGAATCCTATTCCGATCAATATTTTTAGATGACCACCCTATGACTAGTAGTTTACCACCAAGTATTAGATTAGATCACTTTTGTAACGATCGTTAGATTTGTAAGACCTTGTTTGAAATTGATTGGTGTGATATGATTGTGTGTTTGTCTCATGTGCATATGGGTAGTGATTTTCCCTTAGACCTCTATTATATTCTAATCTCTTCCCTCTACACCCATCAGATGCCTCCAAGACGTGAATTCGAGTTTCCCCCTGAGCTCACCCAGTTGATCCAGCAGCAGAACACCCTGATGCAACTTCTTGTCCAGAACACCCAGAACAACCAGAACAACAACAACAACAACAACAACCCTCCACCACCACCACCTGTGGACAACCTGACACGTTTCTTAAGGTTGCAACCACCTGTGTTTGCTAGCAGCATCGAACCAATTGTGGCTGATGACTGGCTACGCAAGATTGGAAGGGATTTGACCACCGCCAATTGCTCGGATGCGGAGAAGGTGCGATTTGCCGCACACCAGTTGTCTGGACCAGCCGCAGCATGGTGGGAGAATTACACAACCACTTACCCCGTAGCCAATGTGACTTGGGATCAGTTTCAGCAAGCTTTTCGTACTGCCCATGTCTCGACTGGAGCCATGAGTATGAAGAAGCAGGAGTTTCGCAATTTGCGCCAAGGGAATCGTACAGTAGCCCAGTACGTGGATGAGTTTAGTACCCTATCTCGTTGTGCCCCAGATGATGTGGCTACGGATGCCAAGAAGCAGGAGAGATTTATGGAAGGGCTGAATGATGAGATGAGTGTACAGCTGATGGTGGCAATTTTCAATAACTATCAGGAGTTGGTTGACCGAGCCCTGATGATTGAAAGGAAGCATCAACAGATTGAGAGTCGCAAGAGGAAGTATGGGCAAGGGAAGTATAATTCTGGAGCTCAGCAGAAGCCTCGCTTTACCCCTAAAGCAGTAGGACAGTTTCAGCATACCCATGGAGGAAGTAGCTCACACAACCACAATGGCACCAAGAATGGCAATGGTAATGGGAGTGGGAATGGAGCCAATGGAAACCAGAACCGCCCTGCACCGTCCACACCCAACAAGAGGGATTTTAGCCATGTCACTTGTTACAAGTGCGGGAAGACTGGACATTATGCTAATGAATGCCCAGAAGTTAAGAAGGGAATGGCAATGGAAGCGCCGGGAAGAAGCCCAACCCGTTCAACAAAGGACAAGTGAACCACGTGACCGTGGAGGAGGTAGAAGAGCAACCAGATGTTGTTGTCGGTAAGTTTTTGGTTAAAACATTTACCGCAATAGTCCTTTTCGATACTGATGCATCGCATTCATATATTTCAAGGGGATTCGTGAATAAACATAGGATGTCCACCCGAGTTCTAAAGACCCCCATGTTAGTAAGTTCACCTGGAGCAGATTATATGGCACACCAAGGATGTTTTCAGACGCCATTGACCATAGGACGCCATACTTTCCCCTCTGACCTAATAGTTCTGGAGTCACAAGGATTGGATGTGATATTAGGTATGGATTGGCTATCGCAGTATGGAGGTAACATTGACTGTGCCAGTAAGTCTATTTTGCTCACCACCCCGGAGGGAAAAAGGATTAAGTATGTATCTAGGCATTCGCCTATAAGGACTCAAGTATATTCTCTCATGGGAGTTGTTCAGGAGGAAGTGCCGGTAGTGAAGGATTATCCGGATGTGTTTCCAGAGGAGTTACCTGGCATGCCACCGGATAGAGATATAGAGTTTTTGATTGAACTTTTGCCAGGCACTGGGCCAATTTCTAAGAGACCATATAGGATGCCCGCAAAGGATTTGGAGGAAATTAAGAAGCAGATTAAGGAGTTACTGGATAAAGGATTCATACGCCCAAGTTCTTCGCCTTGGGGTTCGCCAGTACTTCTAGTGGAGAAGAAGGATGGATCGTTAAGAATGGTTGTTGATTACCGGGGATTGAATGAAGTAACGATCAAGAATAAGTACCCACTGCCAATGATCAATGATCTGTTCGATAGATTGCACGGAGCTAAGGTATTTTCGAAGATCGATCTACGATCAGGGTACCATCAATTGAAGATTCGAGAGCAAGATATCCCTAAGACGGCCTTTACCACTAGGTATGGGTTGTATGAGTACACCGTTATGTCGTTTGGTCTGACAAACGCACCGGCATACTTTATGAACCTGATGAACAAAGTGTTTAAGGAGTATTTGGATAAGTTCGTCGTAGTGTTCATAGATGATATTTTGATCTTCTCGAAGGATGAAGAGGAGCATGAAGAGCATTTGCGTTTGGTATTGGAGAAGCTCAGAGAGCACCAGTTGTATGCCAAGTTTAGCAAATGTGAGTTTTGGTTGAAGGAAGTCGGATTCCTCGGACATGTTATATCCGGAGAAGGAATAGCAGTAGATCCCGCCAAGGTGGTGACTGTGACCAATTGGGAAGCACCGACGACCGTTGGAGAGATCCGGAGTTTTCTTGGACTCGCAGAATACTACCGGAGGTTTATCGAGAATTTCTTGAAGATTGCAAAGCCAATGACGGAGTTGTTGAAGAAGGAAACCAAGTTCAGTTGGACCGAAGAATGTGAGACTAGTTTCCAGGAGTTGAAGAAAAGGTTGGTATCATCCCCTGTGTTGATTCTGCCAGATCAACATAAGGATTATGAGGTGTACTGCGACGCTTCTCGTCGAGGACTTGGAGTAGTTCTTATGCAGGAAGGAAGAGTTGTTTCGTACGCTTCACGACAACTGAAACCTCATGAGATGAACTATGCCACCCACGATTTGGAGTTAGCAGCCGTAGTGCATGCGTTGAAGACGTGGAGACATTTTCTCATAGGAAACCATTGTGATGTATATACGGACCATAAGAGTCTGAAGTATATATTCACTCAGAAGGAGTTGAATCTTAGGCAAAGGAGATGGCTGGAACTCATTAAGGATTATGACATGAGATTGCATTACCATCCCGGAAAGGCTAACGTAGTAGCGGATGCGCTAAGCCGTAAGAGCCATATCAATACCCTAATGATGGAATAGTTTCGAAAGGAGCTAGCCGAGGACCTACGAGAACTACGTTTGGAGATAGTTCCGAGAGGCTATGTAGCAACACTAGAAATCCAGTCTACCTTGATGGATATAATCAGAGAAGCTCAGAAAGCTGACAAGGAGATTGTCGCTATAAAGGAGAGGATGAGCAAAGGAAAAGCTAAAGGTTTTCGTGAGGATGAGCACGACACCTTGTTGTTTGAGGATCGAATCTATGTGCCCAATGACCCGGAGATTAGGAAGTTGATTTTACAGGAGGCCCATGATTCGCCATACTCGATTCACCCAGGAAATACTAAGATGTATTTGGATTTAAAGGATACTTTCTGGTGGACCGGTATGAAGAAGGATATTGCGGAGTATGTAGCAGTTTGCGATGTATGCCAAAGAATAAAGGCAGAACATCAGAAGCCAGCAGGATTGCTACAACCTATGCCAATTCCCGAATGGAAGTGGGAGAAGCTTGGTATGGATTTTATCACCAGATTGCCCAGGACCAAAGCAGGGTATGATTCAATCTGGGTAGTAGTAGACCAATTGACTAAGGTAGCCCACTTTATCCCGGTGAAAACCACATATTCTAGTGCGAAGTTGGCTAAGATATACATGACCAGAATTGTATGTCTGCATGGAGTTCCGAGGAGTATTGTATCTGATAGAGGAACCCAGTTTACCTCAAAGTTCTGGAATCAGTTACATGAAACCTTGGGTACCAGGCTAGAGTTTAGCACAGCGTTTCATCCTCAGACCGATGGACAGACGGAGAGAGTCAATCAGATTCTGGAGGATATGTTGAGAGTCTGTGCATTAGATTATGGATCTAGTTGGGATGACAACTTGCCTTACACGGAGTTCTCATACAAAAATAGTTACCAGGCCAGTTTGAAGATGGCGCCGTTCGAGGCATTATATGGAAGGAGATGCCGAACACCGTTATCGTGGGATGAAGTTGGAGACCGACAGTTGTTTGGACCAGACTTAATCAAAGAGTCTGAGGAGAAAGTGAAGTTAATCCGAGATAGACTGAAGGTAGCTCAGTCCAGGCAGAAGAGTTACGCCGACTCGAAGCGCAAGGAGATAGACTATGAGATCGGAGACAGAGCGTACTTGAGGGTATCGCCTCTGCGAGGAGTTAAACGTTTCGGAGTTAAAGGGAAGTTAGCCCCGAGATTTGTTGGAACTTATCGTGTTTTGGAACGCATGGGAGAGGTTGCCTATAAGTTGGAGTTGCCCGAAGGATTGTCAGGAGTGCACGACGTGTTTCACGTTTCGCAACTGAAGAAGTGCCACGCGGAGATGGCCGATATACCACTAAGAGACACAGTACCCCTGGAAGCAATTCAGTTGGATAGTGACCTGACCTACGAGGAGAAGCCCGTTAAGATTCTCGAATTTTCGAGTAGAGTTACCCGTAGAAAGGTTATCAAGTTTTGCAAAGTTCAGTGGAGTCACCACACCGAGGAAGAAGCCACCTGGGAACGAGAAGATGATCTACGCAAGGACCACCCACACCTGTTCTCTAGCCAAGCCGAATCTCGAGGGCGAGACTCATTCTAAGGGGGTAGGTTTGTAACATCCCAAATTTTCAATTTGGAATGTTTTACATAGATCATAATTGCATTTGCATATTTTTGCATTTTGTTCGTGGAATTCCTCGAAAATTCTAAGCAACTCAAGGACCTACGGAGAGAGTTGGGGATTTTACCGTTTTCGTATTTGAGTTCGCTCGAATACCGGTACGAGGACAGTGTGATTCTAATTATTTTTCGCTCCTAAAAATATTTCTAAATAAAATAAATGAGCGGAGATAATATGACTTCTCCAAAATAATAGAAATATTGGAGGAAAAATATTAAAATCACTTTTGGTATTTTTCTGGATTTATTTGCATAGGAAAAATACGTGTTTTTCAAAATTGCATTTAGGACCGAAAAAATGTTCACCTTGTCCTAAATATTATTAGAGGACGGTGAAAATTTATTTCGGGAATTTTGGAGTCCGTTTGATATTTATTTCGTTAGTTTTACTACGCCGGGACTCTATTTAAAAAAAACGGGAACCGACTTAGTCTCGTACCGGACCGGGACTCCGGGCTTTAAATAGCGCCAGGCCGGCCCAAGTCGCACAGCCGCCCCGCGCCAACCCTAACCCTAGCCCGCCGCCTCCGGACGCCGCCGCCGCCGCCGCCGCGCCCCGCCGCCGCCCCGCCGCCGGACACAGCCGCCTGGCCGCCCCCTCGCCGGAGCCGCCCCCGCCGGAGTTGAGGTAGCCGCCTCGGTAGATATTTTCTTTTAGAAAGATCAGATCGGTTTTTTTTTAAAAAGAACCCTAGATCCATTTTTTTCGGTTTAGGTCGGTTTTTCGACGGTTTAGTTAAACAGCGGACGTTCGTCCGTACGTTCGTTTTAACGAACGGTTTTTCGTTAGTTAATCACAGACAGCGAACGTTCGTTCGTTAGCCTGTTCGTCGTTTTTCTTTTTCGGGGTATTTTATCCGCGGTTTTTCCGATCGCGATTTCTGCCCTGATCTTATTTTTCGTTTTTCTTTTCGCTCGAGAGTCGGAATCAGGTGATTCAAAATCCCAGATTTTCGTCTCGAAGCCCTCTTTACGTTTAACCAACTTGAACAAAGTTTTGGCTACTGTAAAATTTTACTTTAGGCCAACTAGTAATTCGGAGCTCGTTTCTTTTGCAGTTTGAGTTTCGTTGCTTCTTCCGAGTTGATTCTTTTTGCCAACCGGAGTTCTTAAGTTGAACTTTCTAGTTAGATCCCTTATTTGAGTTTTACCCGTGCATTAGTTAAGTACTTATTGTATGCTTGTTGTTTGATTGCGATAGAGTACCCGGAGTGCGTCGCTTGCTACTTTGAGTCTCTAGGTTTTGCGGATCATCAGCAAGGCAAGTAACACTTTGATCATGCTTTCCAATTACCCAGTTTTCATTGCATTAGCCAAACCCCTCACACATTGCATGAGTAGGATCAATTAACTTGCGGGATTGGGAAGTAGATTGAGGTAGTACCTATTACCTGCATTACATTCAAACCCTTGGGAGTTACTCTACGTTTGCTGTTAGGACATGCTATGCTCGTAGACGTGGTTTGGGTTTGAGTGATATCCATGACAGATGTGAGTTGTTAATTAATGGTTCAACTTAAGGTGGCAACTTTAATACACATCTGGGTGGATTGAGGCATCTGCGTATTCCAGGATTGCCTGTTTTTCTTTTGGACCGCCACCCAGGCTCAAAGGGATCATGAGATTTCTCATGCTAGAAACTTCCGTGTGCAGCCACATGCCATTATGGGCTCTAGCATAGTTGAGTAAGTTGTGGGAAACCTTTCCATGATGGGCTAGCAGATGTAGTTGGGTTTTGTAGGTGTACCGTCCTATCTATCTGGTTAAGGGGACCTCTTCGGAAAGACTGTGTCTCGGTCATCCGTTTCTCAAACACCATGAAGTGCGAGAAACCAAACGGAGGCGATCGAGTCTTGTGGGGAAAGTGCACAAACCTCTGCAGAGTGTACAAACTGATCATGATTAGCCGTGTCCCCGGTTATGGACATCTTGAGTATCTGGTATTTGGATTATCATGTGCATCTCAACATGTTACTCTAATTTAATTTTGTTGGGTTTAATGATTACTTTTAATTGGGGTTGAGAGGATGTCTATCTTCTCAACGATGTTTCAACTACCATGATAGTTAATTAAAATACATTCCTTTGAAGTAGGGAAAAATTGGCTTTACGCAAAAACTTAACCATAGAGCTTTCCACCAGCCATATTGCATATAGTATAGCCTTCCTTTCATTGCATCTCTTGTGTTATCTTGCCAGCATATTCCATGTGCTGACCCATTTTTCGGGCTGCAACATTTTATGTTGCAGACTTTTCAGACGACGAGTAAGATGCCCTTTTTAGGTCGTGGTTCTATACTCAGTGATGCCGCTGGAGTTGATGGACTCACTTATCTTCCAAGCCTTCCGCTGTTATCATATTAGATGGCCTTCAGCCATGATTTTTGTAATAAATTCATCGTTGGACTATCGATGTAATAAGTGTGTGATTGCTACTCTATTATAAATCCTTGGAGTACCATGCGTGTCAGCATTACTGATCCAAGGATGACACTGAGGCATGGAGATCAGACTGTTTGAGGTCGCGTCGCTACAGTAGGCTTCGCTCAGCCCCTCTTATAGCATTGCTAGTTGCAGGAGAAGATTTGAAGATTCTTGCTTCATGTTGAAGTTTGTTGGGATATCACACTATATAAATTCTTAACTAAATCATCTATATATTGGTAATGGGTGGAAGGCTAAGCCTCTTGCTTAGTGATTTGTTCCACTCATGCCGTCCTAGGAACCGTATAAACCGGTGTTATGTTCCTTGATTTTGCGTTACTCACACGGTTGGGGTTATGGGACCCCCTCGATAAACCGCTTAGCGCTAAGTCTTTTCCAGCAAGTCCCAACATTGGTACTCCATTTGCCTAAACAACTAAAAACTTGCATAGGGAGTTATAAACCCTCTTCTTAATCAACAACCCGGGCCAGTGCTCCACATGAGTGTTGGTCCAACTGGGGGTTACGCGGGGCCACCTTGGAGGAACCCGAGGGCTGGTAAAAACCTGTGGGATCACCCATCCGGTCGTGGCCTGAGACGAGATACTCGCGGCTACTATCAGGGTGTCGGCACGCCGGGAGGATTTGCTGGATTAGCCTTACCTTAGTTGGAGTATCTTGAGCACGGGATTCCGAGAATACTCGGGCCTTCCCACCTTGGAGTTGCGACTCCGCGGATCGTGGGCTTGTAATGGGCCAAGTTGGAACACCCCTGCAGGGTTTTGAACTTTCGAAAGCCGTGCTCGTGGTTATGTGGTAGATGGGGATTTGTTAATATCTGGTTGTAGAAAACTTGAGACCATGCTCAGAAAACACTACCAGCGTGAGTAACCGTGACGGTCATTTTCCGAAAGGGGTTCGGGAAGTGAACACGGTAGGGTTATGTCTGACGTGCTTCAATAGGATCACTTCGTGATCACTTTGTCGCTCGTGGCACTTCTCTTCTCTCTCTTAACACGTAAGCTAGTGCTAGTGCAGCTGCAACCTTTTATCTTTCTTCCGCCTTGTTCCACACCCAAGGCTGAGATAGTTTTACTACCCGGGAACGGGATTGCTGAGTCCTTCGTGGCTCACAGATTCTACACCACACTAGATGCAGGTACCATGATGAATTACTCAGGTGACGGCACAGAGCTGTACTGGGAGTATGATGAAGAACGTAGTCGATACTATGTGCACTATCCCGATGATCAGTAGTGGTTTCTACTAGGGGCGATTCGGACCTGTGGCTTTATGTATTTGGTATCTTTCATTTGGATCTTCACCCGTAGTCGGGTTGTGATGTTATTTGGATGATGTTTTGCTATGTAATGTATTGTGTGACGTGGCGAGTGTAAGCCAACTATCTCTTTTGCTTTCATCCCTATTTTTACATGAGATGTGCAAAGATACCGAACTTGAGATCATTCCAGAATGGGCTTATACCTTTAAGTCGTGCCTCGACAGGTCGGAGGTATAGTCCCATCCTGGGCATTACAAGTTGGTATTCAGAGCCTTCTCCGACCTAGAAGCCCCCACTGATTGATCGAATCGTTGATGGTTGAGTCTAGGCACGCACACTTAAAATGTTTTGAGTCCTATATATATATCGGAGAGTAGGATTTCTTTTGCTCCTCATCTCTTTTCACTCTGGTGAGGACTCCTGACGATTACTCTTGTCTCTTCTACTCTCAAAATTTCACCAAATTTTTTTTAGGAATCTCGCGAGTATTGTTTGGATTGTTCCGCTGGCTTTGTGACGAGAACATTGTTCTCGATGCCTCCTGTCATTTAGGGGTTGTGGCAGTGTCCCGGGGAGTTGAGCTCCGATGTGTTGTCGTCACAAATATATCGCATCAGTTCTGGAATACTTAAGACGGCCGACATCGAAAACTCTCCTATACAGTTAGTGGCAAGATAACCCCGACATCACCCAGTACTGGGGAGGTAGTTCGGGAGTATTGCCATAGCTTGTATAGTAGATGCGTTTCGAAGGTCCGAGGCCGATGGTTTCCGGAAATAACTGGTTATGTGTTGAAGGATGGATACAGCTGGAAGTAGGATTAGAGTTGAGTGCGCGATGCTTCCCCTGTATCCCCAAAACCTGATTGCATAACTGGAAACTTTCGGAAATTAATAGGTGGTTTCATCTAGTAGCTCATAGGCATTCTTCCAACGAATGCATGATATGGAGTTCTGATACGTCCACAACGTATCTATAATTTCTGCTTGCTCCATGCCACTTTTGGGTGATATTGCTATGATATTCATACACTTTTGATCATATTTGGACTAACTTACTAATCCAGTGCACCCCAGTGCCAGTTTCTGTTTTCGGCTGTTTTTGTATTTCAGGTTTTCACGTTTCGAGAACTGCCCAGAAAAATACAGAAAAAATATATAAAAAATCAGCGTTCCGGGAACGACACTGCTTCCGAAGGGGAGCCTGGGGGGCCACAGGGGCTCCAGGCGGCTGGGCGCCCCCCCCCTGGGCCGCGCCGGGGGGGCGCCTCGGCCCCCCGAGAGCCCCCCGGTGCCCTACTTTGGCAGATATTTAAAGGGTCCCCCGTAACCCTTGAAACAGGACTTCTTTTCGTGATCCCATATCTGTTCCGCCGCCGCCGCCGCTTCCAAGATCGGGAGCACCAGGAGAACTCTTCCCGGCACCCTGTCGGAGGGGAGGATCACCACCGGGAACTTCTCCACCACCATGGACGCCTCCCGGATGACTCGTGAGTAGTCTCCCTTGGACCACGAGTCCATGACCAGTAGCTATTTGATGTTCTCCTCCCGTTCTTGTGCTTCACTAATTAGTCCTCGTGAGCTGCCCTACATGATCGAGGCACCTATGTAATCCTTATGCTGTTGCTATGTTGAGTTTGCTGGGATCCGATGGATTATGAGATTATGTTCAGATTGATCTTGAGTAATATATTTGATTCACCTCTTTTATATTTTAGTTCATAAGTAATTCTTGCATGTTCTCCATTGTTATTTATTGCTTTGGCCAAGTAGTAGGTAGTGACTCCAAGAGGGAACGTTATGCTCGATTGTGGGTTCATGCCCCTCGATGACTAGCTTGAGTGACAGAAACATGAGTCTAGGGGATGTGCTGTTGCCACAAGGGGGAAAACAACGGTGCTTGTGCCTGCGGGTGCAAGGATTGTTCACTTTACGCAAAGTTCTTTTAATGCAGTTGTCTGTTGCATTGAGTTTACACTATGGGTGGGACTCGCAACTTAATACCAGCGAGATGTTCTGGATAGATATCTCAAGGTGGATGATTAGTAGTAGATGCAGATGGATTTCGGTCTACTTACTTTGGCGTAGCGCCCATGCTTTGAACCTCAACCTTTCTTGTAATGTAGTCAGCATTGGTTTGCGTTCGTGGTCCTGTCAATTGCCCAGCTGTAATTTGTTACCTCACATAGCTGTTTTATCGTCTTTTGGGAGAGAGACATCACTAGTGAACATCATGAGACTCCGGTCCATATTACTATCATTGATCACATACACTGTTTTACTTTTTGCTATTTTACTTACTATTGCAAAACACTATCTATCACTACTATCATATTGCTTTTAACCCTTTGTGAACTACAAGGCCGGAGAGATTGACAACCTCTCTGTACTCGTTGGGAGCAAAGTTATTTGTATCTGTGTGCAGGTCCACGTTGATTGCTAATTGCGCCATTAGCGGTTGACACCTACCTGTTGAACCTAGGAGTCTTTGGGGATTCGATCCTTGGCATCTTTGCTAGGGGAAAACACTTCTACTTACTACATCTTACACCTTCCAGATGGGGTAATCCAACGAGGGGTTCGAGGCCCATCAAGGAGTATTTTCTGGCGCCGTTGCCGGGGACTCCACTCTTCAGGATAGGGGAGTTGCACGCTATCTTTTACCTTTGCTTTTAGTCTTGTTAGTTTACCTTTCAGTTTTCTTTATGTCTTTTCACCAGTTATGCTTATGGACAACCTTGTTATTGGATCGTTACTTGCGGGAAGACGCCCCACACCTGTGGTGGTTGCTCCTCCCCCTACTGAAATTGTGCCCTATAAAATACCAGCTGGTATTATCAATTATATCTTGGCTAATCGTTATGTAGGAGACAGACATCCCGGTGAACACTTGCTATACCTGTCACAACTATGTTCATTATTTAAGCTTGCAGGTGTATCAAGGGAGTTTGTCATGAGGAAATTGTTCGCCGTATCACTTATAGATAAAGCTTCAGATTGGTATAAGCTTCTCGATAACTCGCACTTGCTTGATTGGCAAGAGCTTATGTCTCTCTTTTATAATAAGTTTTATCCTCTTCATGATGCTTATGTGGAGAGTAAGAGTACCTTTTTGCGTGTGGATCATGGTAACAATGCTTTATGTGATGCTTATATTGTTGAGTTCATCCATGATGCCATTGAAATTTATAATGAGAGAGGGAGACATGGTTCTAAATGTCTTAATAATATCAAGTTCCCTCTCTTTATGTTGAAGGTTTTGAAGCTGCACTTGTTTTGTCTTCCTATGCTTATTGCTTTATGCTTCAATAATTTATTTCTTTACAAGATTCCAATGCATAGGAAGAGGGATAGACTTAAATATGATTTATATGTGCTTCTTGATGCTCTCTTTTGTTCTTCAACTCTTATTCCTACGAGAGCATCATTTTTGCATTATGCCTAGCTTAAAGGCATAAAAGAAAGCGCTTTTGGGAGGCAGCCCACATGAATAAAATTTTTGCTTTTGTTGTGTCTTGATGTTGTTTACTGCTGTAGCATCATCATTGTATCTTTGATTTTCATATTTGTGCCAAGTATAGCCTCTGATTGCTAGAAAGTTCAAAAGTTGTGAGGTGCTGTCCAGGAAACAGATTCTGTCCTTGGATGGAAAAATTCGTATAAAATCACCAGATCATCTTTTTGGTCTGAATTTTTCCGACAGCGTTCTCTATATAATTGTATTTCGTGCGTCAGTTCTGAGTTTTTTGATTTGAGTTGCAGAAGTATCCCGAACAGGTCAATTACTGCCTGCTGTTCTGTTTTTCACAGATTATGTCCTGTTTTGCCTTACCTTCACTTTGCGAATTAAGAACTTGCTTTTTCTTTGCAAAAACCTTTTGGCAATCTTGAGAAACAATAGAAATTCAACAATATCCTTATTTCCAGCAAGGTATAATTATTTTATTAAGGGTACTAACCTCGCTAATCAGTTTATGAATGAGTTATGTATGAAGGGAGTTTTCAAGTGTGCGAGGGAAGATGATAAAAAGATTCAGGAGTGTCAAGCGCTCAAGCTTGGGGATGCCCCCGTGCACCCCCAAGAAATATTCAAGGAGACTCAAGCGTCTAAGCTTGGGGATGCCCCCCGTGCATCCCCTTCTCCATCAACATTATCAGTTCGTCTTTCGTTTCGCTATATTTTTATCACTTCATGTGTTATGTGCTATGCTTGGAGCGTCTTGCTTTTAGTTTTCTTTTTTGTTTTTCATAACGAGTCGGAACCCAGCATTCCTTTATGTGGGAGATAAACACGCTCCACCTCTACCTAGAACATTACATAGAATTTTCATGTATATCTATGCTGTGTGTGTTCTTTGTCTTTTAATAGCTACTATCATACTCTGCTCTTAGTATTCATGCTATCTTTTTAAGAGCTTTTATTTAGTTGGTTGCTTGAACTCTCTTTAATTACCATGCTCACCTTATTAAGAGAGTTTGCTTCCGTTGCATGGGTTAATGTGTCTATGATAAAGATGCTACTTTCATGATGGTGCTTAGTAGTTCAGGTTTTCTTTTGGTTATCTCAAATAGCTGGGGGGTTCCCAATGTGTTATTGGAGTACCAACTTGGTTTGTTTGCCTATGATGTGGTATGGTTTAGTAATATCTTCCTTCGAGAATTTATTTTGATTGACTTGGCGTATGCTCACGCATATTCAAGACTGTAAAGAAAGTCTGTCAAGCCTTGATGATCTTTTGTTTCTAAGTAGCGATATAACTACCATGCCAGATTCAATATTGCTTTGTCGCTTTGCATGATTATGACCGTCATTGCTCTCTTAGTTGGTCGCTCCCAGTCTTTTGCTAACCTCCACCTTCACTAAGCAAACTAACCATGCAATACATAGCTCATGGGAAAGTAGCCTAAAAACTATTGTGGTAAAGAATATGTTGCCTATGTATCTTATTTCTTATGAGTTGCTTGCTGAGCGGTAACCATGTTTCTGGGGACGCCATCAACTGTCACACTTTTGTTGAATATCATGTGAGTTACTATGCATGTTCGTCTTGTCTGAAGTAAGGGTGATTTACCGTGGGTTGAATTAATATGCATATTGTTAGAGAAGAACATTGATCCGCCAACCAAAGCCATGCATCATGGTGGAAGTTTTAGCTTGGACCTTAATCCTCAATCTCTCATGAGAATATGCTTATGCATTAAAGAGGAGTCCATCATCTATTTTCTATGTTGTCCCGGTATGGATGTCCTCAAGTTGAGATTTATCAAAAACGAGAAATCAAATGCGATCTATCTCTTTGGACCTTTGTACAGGTGGCATAGAGGTACCCCTTTGTGACACTTGGTTAAAACATATGCAATGCAATGATAACCCATGGGATCCGAGCTAATTAGGACAAGGAGCGAGCACTATTGGTATTCGATGCATGAGGTTTGCAACTTATAAGATGTTTTATACATGACACATATGAAGTACTACTACCGTTGACACAATTGCTTCCATGTTTCATAATAAAAAGCTCTAGCACTTCAAGCATCAACTACTGAGAGCATGATTGTCATTCTGAGTGTAATGTGCATTGTCCCAAAGTAGCATTGTCTTTTGCATGATTGTGATATCGTTTATTCTGAAATGATTGTATCTAGTCATCACTTAAACCTTGAAGGTGCCCTTGCATTTATGTTTTGCATCACTAAAAGGGGCAAGCTAGATATCACTTGATCATATTTGCACATCATGTTCATTGCAAATCTTTTTGATGTTTCAGTTTCATGTTGTAAAACTTTCAGTCATTTGTGATTTTCTCTTGAGACAACTTAGTTACTTTAGAATCATTGTCTCAGTAAGCTTTTGTCATATGACTATGAGAAAGTCTTATATGGTTAATAGCATGTCACCACCGAAATTATTCTTGTTATCATTTACCTACTCGAGGACGAGCAGGAATTAAGCTTGGCGATGTTGATACGTCCAAAACGTATCTATAATTTCTGCTTGCTCCATGCCACTTTTGGGTGATATTGCTATGATATTCATACACTTCCATACACTTTTGATCATATTTGGACTAACTTACTAATCCAGTGCACCCCAGTGACAGTTTCTGTTTTCGGCTGTTTTTCTATTTCAGGTTTTCACGTTTCGAGAACTGCCCAGAAAAATACAGAAAAAATATATAAAAAATCAGCGTTCCGGGAACGACACTGCTTCCGAAGGGGAGCCTGGGGGGGCCACAGGGGCTCCAGGCGCCCCGTGGGCCCCCCCCC
>LR738715.1:243170433-243202767 GCA_902687465.1 Secale cereale | reverse complement strand
GGCCCCCCGAGAGCCCCCCGGTGCCCTACTTTGGCAGATATTTAAAGGGTCCCCCGTAACCCTTGAAATAGGACTTCTTTTCGGGATCCCATCTCTGTTCTGCCGCCGCCGCCGCTTCCAAGATCGGGAGCACCAGGAGAACTCTTCCCGGCACCTTGCCGGAGGGGAGGATCACCACCGGGAGCTTCTCCACCACCATGGACGCCTCCCGGATGACTCGTGAGTAGTCTCCCTTGGACCATGAGTCCATGACCAGTAGCTATGTGATGTTCTCCTCCCGTTCTTGTGCTTCACTAATTAGTCCTCGTGAGCTGCCCTACATGATCGAGGCACCTATGTAATCCTTATGCTGTTGCTATGTTGAGTTTGCTGGGATCCGATGGATTATGAGATTATGTTCAGATTGATCTTGAGTAATATATTTGATTCACCTCTTATATATTTTAATTCATAAGTAATTCTTGCATGTTCTCCGTTGTTATTTATTGCTTTGGCCAAGTAGTAGGTAGTGACTCCAAGAGGGAACGTTATGCTCGATTGTGGGTTCATGCCCCTCGATGACTAGCTTGAGTGACAGAAACATGAGTCTAGGGGATGTGATGTTGCCACAAGGGGGAAAACAACGGTGCTTGTGCCCGCGGGTGCAAGGATTGTTTACTTTACGCAAAGTTCTTTTAATGCAGTTGTCTGTTGCATTGAGTTTACACTATGGGTGGGACTCGCAACTTAATACCAGCGAGATGTTCTGGATAGATATCTCAAGGTGGATGATTAGTAGTAGATGCAGATGGATTTCGGTCTACTTACTTTGGCGTACCGCCCATGCTTTGAACCTCAACCTTTCTTGTAATGTAGTCAGCATTGGTTTGCGTTCGTGGTCCTGTCAATTGCCCAGCTGTAATTTGTTACCTCACATAGCTGTTTTATCGTCTTTTGGGAGAGAGACATCACTAGTGAACATCATGAGACTCCGGTCCATATTACTATCATTGATCACATACACTATTTTACTTTTCGCTATTTTACTTACTATTGCAAAACACTATCTATCACTACTATCATATTACTTTTAACCCTTTGTGAACTACAAGGCCGGAGAGATTGACAACCTCTCTGTACTCGTTGGGAGCAAAGTTATTTGTATCTGTGTGCAGGTCCACGTTGATTGCTAATTGCGCCGTTAGCGGTTGACACCTACCTGTTGAACCTAGGAGTCTCTGGGGATTCGATCCTTTGCATCTTTGCTAGGGGAAAACACTTCTACTTACTGCATCTTACACCTTCCACTTGGGGTAATCCAACGAGGGGTTCGAGGCCCATCAAGTTCGGGGTTCTACATTGAGTGAAGTAGCTTTATGGCCATTGTTCCGATCGGGAGTTGTATCTTAAAGGGTCCTTGGCTATGCTGATCCGGGGATTGCGAAACCCTTTTGTAACACGTTCCATAAGCTTTCAGCACGAATATGTCGAACGAAGCTTCTATCTTATATTTGTTCTATCTACTCCTTGTTGTTTTTTATTTACCTTTTGTTCTCCCAAGTGGCTTCTCGTGAAGATTGTTGTTATCATTAAACTGTGGATTACATTCGTTCATTGTTGTTCCAATGTTCTTGTGAAGACTATGTAGCAATTTCTAGCCGTTGATTCAGCTTATATGTTCTTTCAATCAATGGCTAATAGTTGTCATCTCATTCAGGATGGCTCCTAAAAAGGTTCCCAACGCTAACCCAGAGGGTGAAGAGGTTCCTGATCGTCCTCCTTCCCCTCCTCCTCCGTCTGAGGCCTGGAGAGCAATTATGCAAGCGACAAACCAGAACACCCGGATGCTTATGCAAATGATGCAGAACATTCAAGCAAATCAAGCAAATCAGGGTGCTCATGGGAACCAAGGCCAAGACAATTTGTTCAACCAACCTCACTTTGCTACGCTCAACCAGTTCCTGGCAAACCAACCAAAGGCATTCAGTTACTGTGTGGACCCTCTAGATGCTGAAGACTGGATAACAGATATCAAGAAGCATTTCGAGTGCAGTAACGTCAGGCCCGAGGATTATGTGAAGTTTGCAGCCTTCCAACTCAAGGACCAAGCCGCTGATTGGCGGCAGCAGTACAAAGATTCTAGAGAGGGACGTGTAATCTCCTGGGATGACTTCTGCAAGGACTTTCGTTCTCACCACATTCCAACAACTGTCATCGGGGGTATGCGTGAGCAATTCCGCAACCTGAAGCAAGGCTCAATGACTGTCTACCAATATAATGTCAAGTTCCAGAACCTTGCCCGCTATGCCAAGCAAGACATCCCAGATGCCAAGAGCAAGATCTATCAGTTTCGCGGTGGTCTGAAGGATGAACTCCAACTAGCTCTCACCTTGTTCGAGCCTGATGAGTTTGATCAATTCTATAACATGGCACTTAAGCAAGAGGCAGCCCAGCTCAAGTTGGAAGCTTCCAAAAAGAGGATCAGAGACGCTGTTCACTCCTCCTCATCTTCTCAAGTGGTCGCAAAGCAACAGAAGTTTTGGCTTCCACCTCCTCCAGTGATCCGAGCTCCCAACAACAACAACAAAAATTCTGGTGGCTGTGGTTTCTCCCACCCACCCAACCCAAGCAATCAGTCAAAGAATCATTTTCAAGCTTCCAAGTCAAGTGCTCCTTATCACCGTCCTCTCTCAGAAGTGGTTTGCAACAAGTGCACTCAGAAGGGTCATTATGCTAACAAGTACCCCAACCCAAGGCGCCTTCCGCCTCCTCCACCTGTCATCACTGCTATTGTCAAGCATAATCCAAAGTCAGCAAGAGTGAATCTGATGAATGCAGCTCAAGCAGAGAATTATTCAGATGTGATACTTGGTTATCTTCCAGTCAACCTTAAACCTGCTAAAGTCTTGTTTGATTCGGGTGCATCATGTTCTTTCATGTCTCAACCTTTTGCATCCAAGCATAATGTTGACATCAAAAGTTTGCCAAGGGAATTATCAGTTGTTTCTCCGGGTAAACTAATGCATTCAAAAATATTTGCTCCGGATGTATCTATTCGCATGGGTGATTACCGCTTTCTGGCTTCTCCGGTTGTTCTCGGCAACTCCGACATTGATCTTATTCTTGGGATGGATTGGCTTTCTCAACATGATGCTCACATTGATTGTGCAAACAAGGAAGTCAAGCTTACTCATTCCAACGAAGACGTGATTATCTTCGCCTCTCAGGATAACACAATTAGGCTATTCTCTCTCAATGACAAGGGCGAGTTTAATGCCATCTCTAAAATTCCGGTGGTCAATGAATATGAAGATGTTTTCCTTGAAGAGCTTCCAGGCATGCCTCCGCATCGTCAAGTTGAATTTGTCATTAAACTCGAGCCCGGTACTGAGCCAGCATGCCGGCGTCTGTACAAGCTCCTCCCTGAAGAGTTGAAGGAGTTGAAGAAACAGCTCGATGAGCAAGAGCGTTTGGGCCTAATCAGACCTAGCACTTCTCCTTGGGGTTGTGGTGTCTTATTTGTCAAGAAGAAGGATGGCACGGAGCGCCTTTCCGTTGATTATCGGCCATTGAACAAGAAGACAATAAAGAACAAGTATTCACTCCCCAACATCAATGAATTGTTCGAGCAGCTCAAAGGAGCAAAAGTGTTCTCTAAGCTCGATCTCCGGATGGGTTATCACCAGATCCGCATCCGCGAAGAAGATATTCACAAGACTGCATTCAGAACAAGCTACGGCTCCTATGAATATACAGTCATGTCATTTGGCCTCGCAAATGCTCCTCCCACCTTCTCGAGAATGATGCACTACATTTTCAACCCCTACACCAACGAATTTGTGCTTGTGTATCTGGATGACATCTTGGTATTCTCCAAGAATGAAGAGGATCACGAAAAGCACCTCCGTTTGGTTCTCGACAGACTCCATGAACATAAGTTCTATGCCAAGTTCTCCAAGTGCGAATTCTGGCTCGATAAGGTCTTGTATCTGGGCCATATCATCTCCGCTGACGGTATTGCGGTCAACCCCGAGAAAGTTGAAGCGATTGTCAACTGGGAACCTCCTCGGAACGTCAAGCAACTCCGAAGCTTTCTTGGTCTTGCTAGCTATTGTAGAAGGTTCGTTGAGAACTTCTCCAAGATTGCCAAGCCTCTCTCCAACTTGCTGCAGAAGAATGTCAAGTACAATTGGTCTCCGGATTGTGATGTGGCATTCAAAACTCTCAAAGAAAATCTCATCTCTGCTCCGGTTCTTACTCCTCCAGATGAGTCCAAGCCCTACGAAGTTTTCTGTGATGCTTCTCTTTGAGGACTTGGTGGTGTGCTAATGCAGGACAAGAAAATTGTGGCATACACTTCTCGTCAATTTAAGCCAAGTGAGAAGAACTACCCCACACATGATCTCGATCTAGCAACTGTGGTACACGCCTTGATCACGTGAAGACACCTTCTGTTGGGCAGAAAAGTCGACATATTCACCGATCACAAGAGCTTGAAGTACATCTTCACACAGCCGAACCTGAACCTTCGCCAGACTCGTTGGGTCGAGATGATCCAAGAGTATGATCCAAGCATCGAATACACACCTGGCAAGGCCAATGTCATTGCAGATGCCTTGAGCAGAAAGGCATATTGCAACAGTCTCCTTATCAAGCCGTTTCAGCCTGAGCTTTGTGAAGCATTCAGGAAGCTCAACCTCTAAGTTGTTCCCCAAGGCTTTCTTGCAAATCTTCAAGTTGCTCCTACCTTGGAAGATCAGATCCGTCAGGCCCAACTAAGTGATGCTATGGTGCAGAAAGTGAAACATGGTATTGCGAAGGGTACTCCCATATACAAGTGCTATCGCATTGATGAGAAAGATACCTAGTTCTTTGAGGACAGACTTGTGGTTCCCAAGGGTGATCTCAGGAAGCTCATAATGAAAGAAGCACATGACTCCCTCCTCTCGATTCATCCTGGAAGTTCCAAGATGTACCAAGATCTCAAGCAATCTTACTGGTGGAATCGCATGAAAAGGGAGATTGTCCAATTCATGAATGAATGTGATGTCTGCAGAAGAGTGAAGGCAGAGCATCAACGTCCAGCCGGTCTTCTCCAACCTCTTCCTATTCCCGAGTGGAAATTCGACCACATTGAAATGGATTTCGTCACTGGATTTCCCAAGTCCAAGAAGGGGAATGATTCTATCTTTGTGGTGATTGACAAGATTACCAAAGTAGCTCACTTCCTTCCAGTCAAAGAATCCATCAATGCAGCTCAACTGGCAGAGTTGTGCACTTCCAGAATTGTGTCCCCACATGGCATTCCTCAAGTTATCTCCTGAGACCGTGGAAGTTTGTTCACATCCAACTTCTGGGACTCCTTTCAGTCTGCCATGTTCACTAAGATCCCTTTTAGCACTGCGTTTCACCCTCAGAGTAGTGGTCAGGTCGAGAGGGTGAACCAGATTCTAGAAGACATGCTCAGAGCTTGTGTCATATCTTTTGGCATGAAGTGGGAAGATTGTCTTCCGTTTGCCGAGTTCTCTTACAACAACAGTTTCCAAGCAAGTGCCGGCAAAGCTCTGTTTGAAATTCTCTATGGCAGAAAGTGCCCTACTCCTCTCAACTGGTCTGAGACTGGTGAACGTCAACTTCTTGGCAATGACTTGATCTCAGAAGCCGAAGAAATGTGCAAAGTCATACGTGAGAATCTCAAGGCCGCTCAGTCGCGTCAAAAGAGCTACTATGACGACAAGCATCGTGATTTGTCCTTCAACATTGGTGATCATGTCTGTCTCCGTGTTTCTCCTATGAAAGGCACCCAAAGATTGTTGGGGAACGTAGTATTTTAAAATTTTCCTACGATCACGCAAGATCTATCTATCAGATGCATAGCAACGAGAGGGAAGAGTGTGTCTACGTACCCTCGTAGACCGGGAGCGGAAGCGTCAAGTGACGCGGTTGATGTTGTCGAACTTCTTCGCGATCCAACCGGTCAAGCACCGAACGTACGACACCTCCGCGTTCAGCACACGTTCAGCTTGATGACGTCCCACGAGCTCTTGATCCAGTTGAGCTTCACGGGAGAGTTTCGTCAGCACGACGGCGTGGTGACGGATATGATGTGTTCACCGGCGCAGGGCTTCGCCTAAGCTCCGCGACGGTATGACCGAGGTGTGATTCTGTGGAGGAGGGCACCGCACACGGCTAAAACAATTCAACTTGTGTGTCTTTGGGTGCCCCCTGCCCCCGTATATAAAGGAGCAAGGGGGGGAGGCCGGCCGGCCCTTCCTGGTGCGGCTAGGGAGTGGACTCCTACTAGGAATAGGATTGCAATCCTATTCCTAGTAGGATTCACCAAAAAAAGGAAGGGGGAAAGGAATAGGAGAGGTGGCGTGTAATGCCCAGGATGGGACTATACCTCCTACGTGTCGAGGCACGACTTAAAGGTATAAGCCCATCCTAGAATGATCTCAGGTTTGGTATCTTTGCACAACTCATGTAAAAGAGGGATTAAATTGCAAAAGGAGATAGTTGGCTTACACTCGCCACTTCACACAATACATTACATAAGCAAGACATCATTCAAAACATCACAACCCGACTACGGGTGAAGATCCAAAAGAAAGATACCAAAACAACATAAAGCAACAGGTCAGGATCGAATCCTAGTAGAAACCACTACTGATCGTCGAAACGCCATAAGCAAACGATCACTCTCTTCAACGAACTCCAAGTGAAGAACTTGGACCAGCTCCTGCATCAAGCTCGGCTGAACCTGCATCTGGTGTTGTAGTAACTGTGAGCCACAGAGGACTCAGCAATCCCGTTCCTGGGTAACATGACCATTTAAGCCTTGGGTGAGGACAAGGCTGGAGAAAGAATAAGGGGGTGAAGGAACAACAAGAGTCTGCAGCAGCAACTAGCACTAACTTACGTAATAGAGAGCGAGAAGAGAAGAGCCTCGGTCGAAAGATGATCACGAAGTGATCCTAACTAAAGCCGGTCAAACATAACCCCACCGTGTTCAACTCCCGAATCCCTATTCGGAAATTGACAGTCACGGTACACACGCTGGTAGTGTATTAGAACATTGTGTCAAGTTATCTACAACCGGATATTAACAAGCTCCCATCTGCCACATAACCGCGGGCACGGCTTTCGAAAGTTCAAACCCTGCAGGGGTGTTCCAACTTGACCCATTACAAGCCCACGATCCGCGGAGTCGCAACTCCATAGGTGGGAAGACCCGAGTATTCTCGGAATCCCGTGCTCAAGTTAAACCGAACTAAGGTAAGGCTAATCCAGCAAATCCTCCCGGCGTGTCGACACCCTGATAGTAGTCGCGCGTATCTAAGTCTCAGGACACGACCGGATGGGCGATTCTACAGGTTATACCAGATACCTCGGGTTGCCCCAAGGCGGCCCTGCAGGACCCCCGTTTGGGACCAACACCATCAGCGCTGGCCCCCCTGCTATGTAGAATTAAGAATCCTCGGGGACGCGACCCCCTATGCAATTTTAATTAATTAATTAAGTTGTTATTATGAGGCAAATAGTACCAAATGTTGGGACTTACTGGAAAAGACTTAGCACTTAGCGGTTTATCGAGGGGGTCCCATACACCCCAACCGTGTTAGGAACGCATAATCAAGGAACATAACACCGGTTTATACGGTTCCTAACGGCATGAGTGGAACAAAACACCAAGCAAAAGGCTTAGCCTTCCACCCTGCCAGTATATAGATGATTTCATTTTTAAGCATTTATATAGTGTGATATAACCCAACCAAACTTCAACATGAAGCAAGCATCTTCAATCTTCACCTGCAACTAACAATGCTATAAGAAGGGCTGAGCGAAGCGTACTTAGCCAAGCAACGGTTTGCGTAGGTAGGGTGGTTAAACATGGTCATGGTTACAAGTAGGAGGCTGACAAGAAGAACATGGGCATCGAGGCAAAACTATAGAGCGGAACTACTAGCAATAGGCAAAGATAGTAATGATATCCGGGTTCGGTCATCTTGCCTGGGATTCCACAAGGAAGAAGAACGGATCCACGAAGAAGACGGAGCAACACAGTCGAGAGAAGAAGCCTCACAACTCCGGAACGAAACCGAAGCTAACAAGAGAAGCAACCGGAAAGAAGCAAAACAATACGGTAAACATACAAGCATAAACATGGCACGATGCACAAACAATATGATGCATGTCTGGTTAAAATATGCAAGGCATGGCAAAGTGCACAAACAACACTACAAGTTAAGTGGAGCTCAATATGCAACGAGTTGCCTATTGACGAAACACCACATTATAATTATTTAATCGACTCTTGTTATTTACAAGACAAGGTTAAATGTTTTTAACATGGCAAGAGGTGAAGCATAATAAAACTACACTAACTAGGCAATTTAAATGAGGCCGGAGAATAACAACAACATATCCGGAAAATCCTCATGAGCATGTTTAATAATTATAAAGCAACAACAATTAAACATTTTAGTGTTGTTAACATGATGCGGATGACATGATCAAGTTTATGCAATTTTATTAAAAGGTTGACATGAAGAAGATAAGAAGATGATACGGAGTTTTCGTCACCGTGGTGGAAAGAAAGGGTGCCACGGCAACAATCCGAAATTGATGCAACGCAACATATCGGTTCTGGTAACTCGTTGAGAGACCGGTGCAAAAGGTAAGATGGCGTGAGCGAGTCAAACGAGATGAAGGTGGGGCGATCCCGTTGCCGGGTTCCCACGAGTCGGCGACGAGGCAACCGAGGAACATGACAAAAGGTCGGAACGGGCACGGAGCACACAAGGGAGCAACTCATACAACACAACATTCATCCACGGGTCATCGTCTCGGGGTTATACCTTCGGAACGATCGTTCTCGGGGGGGTTCGAGTTCGAAGAGGGACGTAGCCGTAGTAGTGGAAGTAGTGGTACACGAGTCGTGGTACACGGGGCGACGGTAGTGGTACATGCCGTAGAGGGAAGTAGTTGTTCTTGTAGCGGTAGTTGTACTCGGGCGACGGTAGTGGTACTCGCGGTCGTCGAGCGACGGTAGTGGTACACGTTCATCGGAGAGGTACTCGCCGGCGGGGTACTTGTTACATCGCGATCGTAGTGGTACTTGTCGAGCCGGTCGTCGTGGTACTTGGGGGTTCTCGATCTCGCGACGGTAGTGGTACTTGATTCGAGTAGTCGTTCGTTCGTAGTCGTTCATGTCATCGATGTCGGGGTACTTGGTCGTATCGTCGTGTAGCCGAACTTGCCGAAACTTGAGGTCCTCGTGCACTTGACGAAAACAAAAACAAAAACAGCAGCAGACATGGCAATACAACAAAACAACATCAACAGCACGACGGGACAGTCCAAGGAGGCATGAGGCCACGGGCGGAGCTGCGGGGCGGCTCGCGGAGGAAGGTCGACGCGAGGGTGAGCGCTTGCTGCGTCCATGGGGCGATGCGGGGCTAGAGGACCTGGCCTTGGCGAACGCTGAGGCAGGGACGGTGTCGCGCTGGCGGACGCGTCCAGAGGAGGGAGGTCGCGAGGCGACGCGGCCACCTGGCGATGCGGGCGCGGAGGGGCTCGGCCCTCCTGGGCCGACGGAGGCGGGAGGCCATGGCACGAAGGAGGCGAGGCCGCGGGAAGACTCGGCGACGAGAGGGAGCGAGGCAGAGGGAAAATCCGGCCTCGGTCGTAGATCGAAGGGGAGAGAGAAGGGGAGATCGGGCATCGTCCCTGGAGCGATGTGAGGAGGTGCGAGGGAGAGGAGCGAAGGCGACGGGAGGACGAGCGGGTTCGATCTGGCGGCGCGAGGGAACGGAGGGACTGAGTGCGAGCGCTGGGAGCTGCGAGCTAGGGTTACAAGGGGGGAACGGGCCTTGGGCCAGAAGGAGAGATGAGGGAAGCTGGGCCGGCTGGGGGGAAAAAGGCCAGGAGTGAGATGGAGTGGGCCTAGAGGCCTGGGAACGAGGGAGATGGCCTAGGGAAAACTGCGGCTGCACTACTTATTTCTCTTTTAAAACAAAAGAGAAAAGGAGAAGAAATGAAAGAGAAGGTAGGGGAGGAATTAGTGCATGGGGATAAATTCCCTGGACTCGCATAAATGCAGGGAATTTAAATAAAATAGAAGGAGGGTTTTTGAGGATCCTCGAAACAACGGAAAAGAATTATAGGGAGGGTTTTTAAGGTGAAGCTAAAAATTAAGAGACATGGGGAAAATTATGCAAGTGTGTTTGAGTAATTCCAAAGAATGGAATATTATTATATAGCTCCCTAAATATAATGAGAGACTTTTATATGTTATAAAGAGAAGTCATCTTCCCTCGATTTAAATGGACCGAAGGCCCACACGATTTATTAAGGTTGAGATGCAAAATAAAAAGACATGATGGCATGATGACATGATGCAATGCAAAAATAAATAACACAAGCAAAATAAAACACACGGGAGAACCCAAAACATCTGGAATCTTTTGGAATCTTCTGGGACGTCGGTCTCGGGCGTCACAACTCTCCCACACTAACAGAGGATCTCGACCCGAGATCCTAGAGATATCACCGGGTAAAATCGGAAGAGGAAGAGGTAAAACAAAGTTGCTTCTTTGACAGACGAGTGAAACCAATGAACCTTGAGAGGTTGAACAAGTAGAAAGAACAAAACAACATAGATGAACGAAGTTAAGTGCACTCCGGTAAAAGGAGGAGCAAGGAGCATTAAGAGAACCTTGAAGGTTGAAAGACATGAAGCAAGAGCTTACGAACCAAAAGAATATGAAACTGCAATGGTATAGCCAAGAAATAAGAATGACAGAATTTGGACAGCACTCCGTCTGAAAATGGAAGGAATTAACAAGAACTAGCCAAGTTGGAATGATACTTGATGAAAACAACAACATATTGCCTCCGAAACAATTAAAAGAATGGCACAAGGTGCAAGAAAAGATTCAGACAGCACTCCGGTTAAAAGATAGGCAAAACTAGATAAGATGAGGGAACTAGAATGTAGGTGACAACATTCCAGTTAAATGATAAGCAAGGAAAAGAACAAGATCTTGATAAAAACGAGATGATGGTACGAAGAGAGCAATATTATAGTGCCTCCGGAATGAAAGAATAGCATATAGATCAACGAAAGAAATGAACGGAGAGAAAAAGACAACTTCTCCCACGAATGAATTTGAGAGAGCATCCTTACGAAGAAGGGTAGAACGGAGTTGTTGGAAAAAAATCAACAACGAAAAGAATAAGCTTGATGTGGGCTTATGGAAAAACATCTCAAAATTAAGAGGTGACAACTAGCCACTGACGGAAATATTTGATTGGATTGAGATCAACAAGGAGACGAAGAACTTATTTCACCGGAAGGATAAATGAAGAACTTGGGTCATTTATAAGCACCATAATAGCAACAATCCTCGGGGAAAGCTTTTAGGTGAAATACAACCCAAGATAACTCCAAGGAATAAATTGAATGGTTGGAAAGATCTCCTGAACAAGGAAAATGATGGGTTTAAATATCTCATTCCTGACAACTTGTGAATCATAAAACATGAAGGAAAATTGACAAGAATGACATAACACCATCTCAAAGATAAGGTGGAAAGGATTGCAATTTTAATGCATGATGAAAATGCTTGAGCTCCAACAAGAATCTTGATGAAGCCTTCGAGAATGAATTAAAACATGATGAACCACCATGAAGAACTCCGGTAATGAAAGCATGAGAAGTGAAAGATGAAAAGAATAAGATTCAAGGCCTGCGATGAATTAGATGGAGCTTTAAATGATAATTGAAATAACTTGGAGCTCCGGAAAACAAGATGAACAACTTAGAAGCGAGAATATGATATGATGAACAAGCTCCGGAAAAAGAATTAAATCACCTTGAAGGAATAAGAATAAGAATTATGTTATGCATCTCCTTCACCAATTTAAATTGATGACAACCAAAGGATTTGGCATACTACTTATTCTCGTTGGAAAGGATTAAAGCGAGATCTAGCACAAGCTTGGGTAAATCTTCAACGAAGCACCGGTAGGATTATGAAAAGAACGAGTGAATTAAAACGATAACAACGGAAGAGAAAACTTGAATGAACCACCATAAGGAATGAAATTGAACGATGCAAGAGGACAAGCCACCGTAAGAAAATGAATCGAGTGAATACAAGAGAATGAATCTCCGGGAAGAATATGGAGACGAACGAAGAGACATCAATGAAGAATATTTGGAGGACGAAGTTGAAAACTGAGAACGAAGAAATATTCTGAAATGATGGCCTTCGGAGGATCACAAAGAAAAGAGTTCATAAAAAGCTTCGGATGGTATAAAAGAATTCCTCACGATCGAAACAATAATGAGGATGGCATGAAGGTAGAACCACAACTCTTGAGAGAACGGGCCAAGATTTAAGAGAAACACTTCTCCGGTCTACAAATGCTGAGAATGAAGATGAGAAATGCCATGAAGAATTGTTGAGCACTCCGGAATGAAGAATTAAAAAGGTTGAACCAATGATGAACAAGAATTTGAAAACGATCTTGGCGAAGGACTGTGACTGATGGAATTCATTCTTACGTCACACTTGAAAAGAATTTCAGAATAACTCCGGAAAAGAAGAGTCAGGTAAGATCCTGGGAAAGACCTGTGGGTTAGGGCCCACTCGAAGAAATCACCGTTGGAAAAGATTGCTGAAGAGATATTGCACCGGTTGAATGAAATGGCTTGAATAAGAAGACAATGCTCAAAATAGCTTGAACGGATTAAGAATGGAATATGAATCTTCAGCACTCCGGATATGAATAACAAGAGGAGAATGATTAATTGGTGCACCGGAATAAGAAAGCATTGTGAAATGAGGAAAAGGATAAGATCAACACCGAAATCTTGAATTACATCCACCGGCAGAATTAGAGAACAAAAGGAATGATGAACTTGAAGCTCTTGAGCATCTTCACGATAAAGCACCGGATAAGAACATTGAAGGAAAAGAATGAAGAAATATCACATGAATAAAATGGATATTTGATTAAGAATTCCAGCTCCATAAAGAAAAGGGAGGGAGGGTGGGGAAAAACAAAGACGACTTGGGATGAACAAAATGGACACCGGTTGAAAAGAATTTAACATGACCATCTTGATGGTTAAGAAGGACTAGCACTCCCATATAAATATGAGAACACCGATTAGGAAGGTGTGGAATCAACATTTGACATCGAAGCAACTCGAATACTAGAATCAAAACAAAACAGAGGATAGATATGCAACATGATCTTCACAATATCATCCGAACAGAGAATTGAACGAATGAATTCCGCAGGTACATCAACTTGACGAGAAGCCACTTGGAGAACAAAAGGTAAATAAAAAGGAACAAGGATCAGATAGAACAAATACAAGATAGAAGCTTCGTTCGACATCTTCGTGCTGAAAGCTCATGGAACGTGTTACAAAAGAGTTTTGTCATCCCCGGATCAGCATAGCCAAGGACCCTTTAAGATGCAACTCCCGATCAGAACAAGTCCATAAAACCACTTCACTCAATGTAGAACCCCGAACTTCATATCGAGCATCCGTTGGAAGAATGCCTAGAACTACTAGATGAACCCACCTATAGATTTCCGAAAGTTTCCAGTTATGCAATCAGGTGTTGGGGATACACGGGAAGCACCGCGCAATCAACGCTAAACCTACATCCAGGTGTATCCATCCTTCAACACATAACCAGTCTTTCTCGGAAACTGTTTACCTCGGACCTTCGAAAAGCATCCACTATACAAGCTATGGCAATACTCTCGAACTACCTCCCCAGTACTGGGTGATGTCGGGGTTATCTTGCCACTGGCCGTATAGGAGAGATTTTCGATGTCGGCCGTCTTAAGTATTTAGTACTGCCGCGATATGCTTGTTACAATGATACCCCGAAGCTCAACTCCTCGGGAACAAGAGGCATCGAGAACAATATCCTTGTCACAAGAACATCGAAACAATCCCAGAATACTCGCGGGATCCTAAAAAAAATTTGGTGCAATTTTTGAAAGTAGAAGAGAAAAGAGTAATCGTCAGGAGCCCTCACCAGAGTGAAAAGAGATGAGGAGCAAAAGAAATCCTACTCTCCGATATATATATAGGACTCAAAACATTTTTCAGTGTGTGCGTACACTCAACCGTCAACGATTCGATCAATCAGTGGGGGCTTCTAGGTCGGAGAAGGCTCTGAATACCAACTTGTAATGCCCAGGATGGGACTATACCTCCTATGTGTCGAGGCACGACTTAAAGGTATAAGCCCATCCTAGAATGATCTCAGGTTTGGTATCTTTGCACAACTCATGTAAAAGAGGGATTAAATTGCAAAAGGAGATAGTTGGCTTACACTCGCCACTTCACACAATACATTACATAAGCAAGACATCATTCAAAACATCACAACCCGACTACGGGTGAAGATCCAAAAGAAAGATACCAAAACAACATAAAGCCACAGTTCAGGATCGAATCCTAGTAGAAACCACTACTGATCGTCGAAACGCCACAAGCAAACGATCACTCTCTTCAACGAACTCCAAGTGAAGAACTTGGACCAGCTCCTGCATCAAGCTCGGCTGAACCTGCATCTGGTGTTGTAGTAACTGTGAGCCACAGAGGACTCAGCAATCCCGTTCCCGGGTAACATGACTATTTAAGCCTTGGGTGAGGACAAGGCTGGAGAAAGAATAAGGGCGTGAAGGAACAACAAGAGTCTGCAGCAACAACTAGCACTAACTTACGTAATAGAGAGCGAGAAGAGAAGAGCCTCGGTCGAAAGATGATCACGAAGTGATCCTAACTAAAGCCGGTCAAACATAACCCCACCGTGTTCAACTCCCGAATCCCTATTCGGAAATTGACAGTCACGGTACACACGCTGGTAGTGTATTAGAACATTGTGTCAAGTTATCTACAACCGGATATTAACAAGCTCCCATCTGCCACATAACCGCAGGCACGGCTTTCGAAAGTTCAAACCCAGCAGGGGTGTTCCAACTTGACCCATTACAAGCCCACGATCCGCGGAGTCGCAACTCCATAGGTGGGAAGACCTGAGTATTCTCGGAATCCCGTGCTCAAGTTAAACCGAACTAAGGTAAGGCTAATCCAGCAAATCCTCCCGGCGTGTCGACACCCTGATAGTAGCCGCGCGTATCTAAGTCTCAGGACACGACCGGATGGGCGATTCTACAGGTTATACCAGATACCTCGGGTTGCCCCAAGGCGGCCCTGCAGGACCCCCGTTTGGGACCAACACCATCAGCGCTGGCCCCCCCTGCTATGTAGAATTAAGAATCCTCGGGGACGCGACCCCCTATGCAATTTTAATTAATTAATTAAGTTGTTATTATGAGGCAAATAGTACCAAATGTTGGGACTTGCTGGAAAAGACTTAGCACTTAGCGGTTTATCGAGGGGGTCCCATACACCCCAACCGTGTTAGGAACGCATAATCAAGGAACATAACACCGGTTTATACGGTTCCTAACGGCATGAGTGGAACAAAACACCAAGCAAAAGGCTTAGCCTTCCACCCTGCCAGTATATAGATGATTTCATTTTTAAGCATTTATATAGTGTGATATAACCCAACCAAACTTCAACATGAAGCAAGCATCTTCAATCTTCACCTGCAACTAACAATGCTATAAGAAGGGCTGAGCGAAGCGTACTTAGCCAAGCAACGGTTTGCGTAGGTAGGGTGGTTAAACATGGTCATGGTTACAAGTAGGAGGCTGACAAGAAGAACATGGGCATCGAGGCAAAACTATAGAGCGGAACTACTAGCAATAGGCAAAGATAGTAATGATATCTGGGTTCGGTCATCTTGCCTGGGATTCCACAAGGAAGAAGAACGGATCCACGAAGAAGACGGAGCAACACAGTCGAGAGAAGAAGCCTCACAACTCCGGAACGAAACCGAAGCTAACAAGAGAAGCAACCGGAAAGAAGCAAAACAACACGGTAAACATACAAGCATAAACATGGCACGATGCACAAACAAGTATGATGCATGTCCGGTTTAAATATGCAAGGCATGGCAAAGTGCACAAACAACACTACAAGTTAAGTGGAGCTCAATATGCAACGAGTTGCATATTGACGAAACACCACATTATAATTATTTAATTGACTCTTGTTATTTACAAGACAAGGTTAAATGTTTTTAACATGGCAAGAGGTGAAGCATAATAAAACTACACTAACTAGGCAATTTAAATGAGGCCGGAGAATAACAACAACATATCCGGAAAATCCTCATGGGCATGTTTAATAATTATAAAGCAACAACAATTAAACATTTTAGTGTTGTTAACATGATGCGGATGACATGATCAAGTTTATGCAATTTTATTAAAAGGTTGACATGAAGAAGATAAGAAGATGATACGGAGTTTTAGTCACCGTGGTGGAAAGAAAGGGTGCCACGGCAACAATCCGAAATTGATGCAACGCAACATATCGGTTCCGGTAACTCGTTGAGAGACCGGTGCAAAAGGTAAGATGGCGTGAGCGAGTCAAACGAGATGAAGGTGGGGCGATCCCGTTGCCGGGTTCCCACGAGTCGGCGACGAGGCAACCGAGGAACATGACAAAAGGTCGGAACGGGCACGGAGCACACAAGGGAGCAACTCATACAACACAACATTCATCCACGGGTCATCGTCTCGGGGTTATACCTTCGGAACGATCGTTCTCGGGGGGGTTCGAGTTCGAAGAGTAGTAGTGGAAGTAGTGGTACACGAGTCGTGGTACACGGGGCGACGGTAGTGGTACATGCCGTAGAGGGAAGTAGTTGTTCTCGTAGCGGTAGTTGTACTCGGGCGACGGTAGTGGTACTCGCGGTCGTCGAGCGACGGTAGTGGTACACGTTCATCGGAGAGGTACTCGCCGGCGGGGTACTTGTTACATCGCGATCGTAGTGGTACTTGTCGAGCCGGTCGTCGTGGTACTTGGGGGTTCTCGATCTCGCGATGGTAGTGGTACTTGATCCGAGTAGTCGTTCGTTCGTAGTCGTTCATGTCATCGATGTCGGGGTACTTGGTCGTATCGTCGTGTAGCCGAACTTGCCGAAACTTGAGGTCCTCGTGCACTTGACGAAAACAAAAACAAAAACAGCAGCAGACATGGCAATACAACAAAACAACATCAACAGCACGACGGGACAGTCCAAGGAGGCATGAGGCCACGGGCGGAGCTGCGGGGCGGCTCGCGGAGGAAGGTCGACGCGAGGGTGAGCGCTTGCTGCGTCCATGGGGCGATGCGGGGCCAGAGGACCTGGCCTTGGCGAACGCTGAGGCAGGGACGGTGTCGCGCTGGTGGACGCGTCCAGAGGAGGGAGGTCGCGAGGCGACGCGGCCACCTGGCGATGCGGGCGCGGAGGGGCTCGGCCCTCCTGGGCCGACGGAGGCGGGAGGCCATGGCACGAAGGAGGCGAGGCCGCGGGAAGACTCGGCGACGAGAGGGAGCGAGGCAGAGGGAAAATCGGGCCTCGGTCGTAGATCGAAGGGGAGAGAGAAGGGGAGATCGGGCATCGTCCCTGGAGCGATGTGAGGAGGTGCGAGGGAGAGGAGCGAAGGCGACGACAGGACGAGCGGGTTTGATCTGGCGGCGCGAGGGAACGGAGGGACTGAGTGCGAGCGCTGGGAGCTGCGAGCTAGGGTTACAAGGGGGGAACGGGCCTTGGGCCAGAAGGAGAGATGAGGGAAGCTGGGCCGGCTGGGGGGAAAAAGGCCAGGAGTGAGATGGAGTGGGCCTAGAGGCCTGGGAAGGAGGGAGATGGCCTAGGGAAAACTGCGGCTGCACTACTTATTTCTCTTTTAAAACAAAAGAGAAAAGGAGAAGAAAAGAAAGAGAAGGTAGGGGAGGAATTAGTGCATGGGGATAAATTCCCTGGACTCGCATAAATGCAAGGAATTTAAATAAAATAGAAGGAGGGTTTTTGAGGATCCTCGAAACAACGGAAAAGAATTATAGGGAGGGTTTTTAAGGTGAAGCTAAAAATTAAGAGACATGGGGAAAATTATGCAAGTGTGTTTGAGTAATTCCAAAGAATGGAATATTATTATATAGCTCCCTAAATATAATGAGAGACTTTTATATGTTATAAAGAGAAGTCATCTTCCCTCGATTTAAATGGACCGAAGGCCCACACGATTTATTAAGGTTGAGATGCAAAATAAAAAGACATGATGGCATGATGACATGATGCAATGCAAAAATAAATAACACAAGCAAAATAAAACACACGGGAGAACCCGGAACATCTGGAATCTTCTGGAATCTTCTGGGACGTCGGTCTCGGGCGTCACATGGCGCCCCCCCCCAATCCTAGTCCAACTAGGAACCCTAGGTGGGGGCGCCGGCCAGCCCTATGGGCTGCCTCTCTCTTTCCCTTTAGGCCCACTATGGACCACCCTCTCTCGTAGGGGGTTCCGGTAACCCCCTCCGGCAATCCCGATAAATCCGAAACTTTTCCGGAACACTTCCGGTGTCCGAATATAGTCATCCAATATATCAATCTTTATGTCTCGAACATTCTGAGACTCCTCGTCATGTCCGTGATCTCATCCGGGACTCCGAACTACCTTCGGTACATCAATACTCATAAACTCATAATACCGATCGTCATCAAACGTTAAGCGTGCGGACCCTACGGGTTCGAGAACTATGTAGACATGACCGAGACTCATCTCCGGTCAATAACCAATAGCGGAACCTGGATGTTCATATTGGCACCTACATATTCTACGAAGATCTATTATCGGTCAGAACCGCATAACAACATACGTTGTTCCTTTTGTCAAACGGTATGTTACATGCCCGAGATTCGATCGTCGGTATCTCTATACCTAGTTCAATCTCGTTACCGGCAAGTCTCTTTACTCGTTCTGTAACACATCATCTCGTGACTAACTCATTAGTCTTTTGCTTGCAAGGCTTATTGTGATGTGTTTACCGAGAGGGCCCAGAGATACCTCTCCGACACTCGGAGTGACAAATCCTAATCTTGATCTATGCCAACACCACGAATACTTTCGGAGACACCTGTAGAGCATCTTTATGATCACCCAGTTACATTGTGACATTTGATAGCACACAAGGTGTTCCTACGGTATTCGGGAGTTGCATAATCTCATAGTCATAGGAACATGTATAAGTCATGAAGAAAGCAATAGCAGTTAAACTAAACGATCATAATGCTATGCTAACGGATGGGTCTTGTCCATCACATCATTCTCCTAATGATGTGATCCCGTTGATCAAATGACAACTCATGTCTATGGCTGGGAAACATAACAATCTTTGATCAATGAGCTAGTCTAGTAGAGGCATACTAGGGACATACTGTTTTGTCTATGTATTCACACATGTACTAAGTTTCCGGTTAATACAATTCTAGCATGAATAAAAGACATTTATCATGATATAAGGAAATACAAATAACATCTTTATTATTGCCTCTAGGGCATATTTCCTTCAGTCTCCCACTTGAACTAGAGTCAATAATCTAGATTACAAAGTGATGATCCTCACACCCATGGAGTCCTGGTGCTGATCATGTTTTGCCCGTGGAAGAGGCTTAGTCAACGGGTCTGCAACATTCAGATCCGTATGTATTTTGCAAATCTCTATATCTCCCTCCTTGACTAGATCGCGGATGGAATTGAAGCGTCTTTTGATGTGCTTTGTTCTCTTGTGAAACCTGGATTCCTTCGCCAAGGCTATGGCTCCAGTGTTGTCACAAAAGATTTTCATTGGACCCGATGCACTAGGCATTACACCTAGATCGGATATGAACTCCTTCATCCAGACTCCTTCATTTGCTGCTTCCGAAGCAGCTATGTATTCCGCTTCACACGTAGATCCCGCCACGACGCTCTGCTTGGAACTGCACCAACTGACAACTCCACCGTTCAATAAAAATACATATCCGGTTTGTGACTTTGAGTCATCCGGATCAGTGTCAAAGCTAGAATCGACGTAACCGTTCACGACGAGCTCTTTGTCACCTCCATATACGAGAAACATATCCTTTGTTCTTTTCAGATACTTTAGGATGTTTTTGACCGCTGTCCAGTGATCCACTCCTGGATTACTTTGGTACCTCCCTGCTAGATTTATAGCAAGGCACACATCAGGTCTGGTACACAGCATTGCATACATGATAGATCCTATGGCTGAGGCATAGGGAATGACTTTCATTTTCTCTCTATCTTCTGTAGTGGTCGGGCATTGAGTCTTACTCAACTTCATACCTTGTAAAACAGGCAAGAACCCTTTCTTTGACTGATCCATTTTGAACTTCTTCAAAATCTTATCAAGGTATGTGCTTTTTGAAAGTCCAATTAAGCGTCTTGATCTATCTCTATAGATCTTGATACCTAATATATAAGCAGCTTCACCGAGGTCTTTCATTGAAAAACTCTTATTCAAGTATCCTTTTAAGCTATCCAGAAATTCTATATCATTTCCAATCAACAATATGTCATCTACATATAATATTAGAAATGCTACAGAGCTCCCACTCACTTTCTTGTAAATACAGGCTTCTCCAAAAGTCTGTATAAAACCATATGCTTTGATCACCTCATCAAAGCGTATATTCCAACTCCGAGATGCTTGTACCAGTCCATAGATGGATCGCTGGAGTTTGCATAATTTGTTAGCACCTTTTGGATCGACAAAACCTTCTGGTTGCATCATATACAACTCTTCTTTGAGATATCCATTCAGGAATGCAGTTTTGACATCCATTTGCCAGATTTCATAATCATAAAATGCGGCAATTGCTAACATGATTCGGACAGACTTAAGCATCGCTACAGGTGAGAAAGTCTCATCGTAGTCAACTCCTTGAACTTGTCGAAAACCTTTCGCAACAAGTCGAGCTTTGTAAACAGTAATATTACTGTCTGCGTCGGTCTTCCTCTTGAAGATCCATTTGTTTTCGATGGCTTGCCGATCATCGGGCAAGTCAACCAAAGTCGACACTTTGTTTTCATACATGGATCCCATCTCAGATTTCATGGCTTCAAGCCATTTTGCGGAATCTGGGCTCATCATCGCTTCCTCATAGTTCGTAGGTTCATCATGGTCTAGTAACATGATTTCCAGAACTGGGTTGCCGTACCACTCTGGTGCGGAACGTACTCTGGTTGATCTACGACGTTCAGCAGAAACTTGATCCGAAGTTTCATGATCATTATCATTAACTTCCTCACTATTTGGTGTAGGAATCACTGGAACAATTTCCTGTGATGTACTACTTTCCAATCCGGGAGAAGGTACAATTACCTCATCAAGTTCTACTTTCCTCCCACTCACTTCTTTCGAGAGAAACTCTTTTTCTAGAAAGGATCCGTTCTTAGCAACGAATATTTTGCCTTCGGATCTGTGATAGAAGGTGTACCCAACAGTCTCTTTTGGGTATCCTATGAAGACACATTTTTCCGACTTGGGTTCGAGCTTATCAGGTTGAAGTGTTTTCACATAAGCATCGCAGCCCCAAACTTTAAGAAACGACAACTTTGGTTTCTTGCTAAACCAAAGTTCATAAGGTGTCGTATCAACGGATTTAGATGGTGCCCTATTTAACGTGAATGCAGCTGTCTCTAAAGCATAACCCCAAAACGATAGTGGTAAATCGGTAAGAGACATCATAGATCGCACCATATCTAATAAAGTACGGTTACGACGTTCGGACACACCATTACGCTGTGGTGTTCCAGGTGGCGTGAGTTGTGAAACTATTCCACATTGTTTCAAATGAAGACCAAACTCGTAACTCAAATATTCTCCTCCACGATCAGATCATAGGAACTTTATTTTCTTGTTACGATGATTCTCTACTTCACTCTGAAATTCTTTGAACTTTTCAAATGTTTCAGACTTGTGTTTCATTAAGTAGATATACCCATATCTGCTCAAATCATCAGTGAAGGTCAGAAAATAACGATACCCGCCGCGAGCATCAACACTCATTGGTCCACATACATCAGTATGTATGATTTCCAACAAATCTGTTGCTCGCTCCATTGTTCCAGAGAACGGAGTTTTAGTCATCTTGCCCATGAGGCATGGTTCGCAAGCACCAAGTGATTCATAATCAAGTGATTCCAAAAGTCCATCATTATGGAGTTTCTTCATGCGTTTTACACCAATATGACCTAAACGGCAGTGCCACAAATAAGTTGCACTATCATTATTAACCTTGCATCTTTTGGTTTCAATATTATGAATATGTGTATCACTACAATCGAGATCCAATAAGAATAGACCACTCTTCAAGGGTGCATGACCATAAAAGATATTATTCATTAAAATGGAACAACCATTATTCACTGATTTAAATGAATAACCGTCTCGCAATAAACAAGATCCAGATATAATGTTCATGCTCAACGCTGGCACCAAATAACAATTATTTAGGTCTAAAACTAATCCCGAAGGTAGATGTAGAGGTAGCGTGCCGACGGCGATCACATCGACTTTGGAACCGTTTCCCACGCGCATCGTCACCTCGTCCTTAGCTAATCTTCATTTAATCCGTAGTCCCTGTTTCGAGTTACAAATATTAGCAACCGAACCGGTATCAAATACCCAGGTACTACTACGAGCATTAGTAAGGTACACATCAATAACATGTATATCACATATACCTTTGTTCATCTTGCCATCCTTCTTATCCGCCAAATACTTGGGGCAGTTCCGCTTCCAGTGTCCAGTCCCCTTGCAGTAGAAGCAGTCAGTTTCAGGCTTGGCTCCAGATTTGGGTTTCTTCGTGGAAGTAGCAACTGACTTGCTATTCCTTTTGAAGTTCCCTTTCTTTCCCTTGCCCTTTTTCTTGAAACTAGTGGTCTTGCTAACCATCAACACTTGATGCTCCTTTTTGATTTCTACCTCCGCAGCTTTGAGCATAGCGAAGAGCTCGGGAATTGTCTTTTGCATCCCTTGCATGTTATAGTTCATCACGAAGCCTTTATAGCTTGGTGGCAGTGATTGAAGAACTCTATCAATAACACTATCCTCGTCAACTTTGCAACCAAGTTGAGTCATGTGATTGTAGTACCCAGACATTCTGAGCAAGTGTTCACTGATAGAACTATTCTCCTCCATCTTGCAGCTGTAGAACTTATTGCAAATCTCATATTTCTCAATTCGGGCATTTGCTTGAAATATTAACTTCAACTCCTGGAACATCTCATATGGTCCATGACGTTCAAAACGTCGTTGAAGTCCCGGTTCTAAGCCGTAAAGCATGGCACACTGAACTATCGGGTAGTCATCAGACCGCGACTGCCAGACGTTCAAAGCGTCTACATTAGCGTAGGGGGCTTGTCACCTAGCGGTGCTTCAAGGACATAATTCTTCTGTGCAGCAATGAGGATAATCCTCAGGTTACGGACCCAGTCCGTGTAATTGCTACCATCATCTTTCAACTTAGCTTTCTCTAGGAATGCATTAAAATTCAAAGGAACGGTAGCACGGGCCATTGATCTACAACGACATAGATATGCAAAACTATCAGGACTAAGTTCATGATAAATTAAAGTTCAATTTAATCATATTAATTTAAAGAACTCCCACTTAGATAGACATCCCTCTGGTCATCTAAATGATCACGTGATCCAAATCAACTAAACCATGTCCGATCATCACGTGAGATGGAGTAGTTTCAATGGTGAACATCTTATGTTGATCATATCTACTATATTATTCACGCTCGACCTTTCGGTCTCCAGTGTTCCGAGGCCATATCTGTATATGCTAGGCTCGTCAAGTTTAACCCGAGTATTCTGCGTGTGCAAAACTGGCTTACACCCATTGTATTTGAACGTAGAGCTTATCACACCCGATCATCACGTGGTGTCTCGGCACGACGAACTTTCGCAACGGTGCATACTCAGGGAGAACACTTATACCTTGAAATTTAGTAAGGGATCATCTTATAATGCTACCGTCGATCTAAGCAAAATAAGAAGCATAATAAGATAAACATCACATGCAATCAAAATATGTGACATGATATGGCCATCATCATCTTGTGCTTTTGATCTCCATCTCCAAAGCACCGTCATGATCACCTTCGTCACCGGCGCGACACCTTGATCTCCATCGTAGCATCGTTGTCGTCTCGCCAACTATTGCTTCTACGACTATCGCTACCGCTTAGTGCTAAAGTAAAGCAATTACATGGCGATTGCATTTCATACAATAAAGCGACAACCATATGGCTCCTGCCAGTTGCCGATAACATTACAAAACATGATCATCTCATACAAAACCGTATAACTCATCATGTCTTGACCATATCACATCACAACATGCCCTGCAAAAACAAGTTAGACGTCCTCTACTTTGTTGTTGCAAGTTTTACTTGGCTGCTACGGGCTTAGCAAGAACCGTTCTTACCTACGCATACAAAACCACAACGATGTTTCGTCAAGTATGTGCTGTTTTAACCTTCACAAGGACCGGGCGTAGCCACACTTGATTCAGCTAAAGTGAGAGAGACAGACACCCGCCAGTCACCTTTAAGCAACGAGTGCTCATAACGGTGAAACCAGTCTCGCGTAAGCGTACGCGTAATGTCGGTCCGGGCTGCTTCATCTCACAATACCGCCGAAGCAAAGTATGACATGCTGGTAAGCAGTATGACTAGTATCGCCCACAACTCATTGTGTTCTACTCGTGCATATCATCTACGCATAGACCTGGCTCATGATGCCACTGTTGGGGAACGTAGTATTTTAAAATTTTCCTACGATCACGCAAGATCTATCTACCAGATGCATAGCAACGAGAGGGAAGAGTGTGTCTACGTACCCTCGTAGACCGGGAGCGGAAGCGTCAAGTGACGCGGTTGATGTTGTCGAACTTCTTTGCGATCCAACCGATCAAGCACCAAACGTACGGCACCTCCACGTTCAGCACACGTTCAGCTTGATGACGTCCCACGAGCTCTTGATCCAGTTGAGCTTCACGGGAGAGTTTCGTCAGCACGATGGCGTGGTGACAGATATGATGTGTTCACCGGCGCAGGGCTTCGCCTAAGCTCCGCGACGGTATGACCGAGGTGTGATTCTGTGGAGGGGGGCACCGCACACGGCTAAAACAATTCAACTTGTGTGTCTTTGGGTGCCCCCCTGCCCCCGTATATAAAGGAGCAAGGGGGGGAGGCCGGCCGGCCCTTCCTGGTGCGGCTAGGGAGTGGACTCCTACTAGGAATAGGATTGCAATCCTATTCCTAGTAGGATTCACCAAAAAAGGAAGGGGGAAAGGAATAGGAGAGGTGGCGCCCCCCCCCCTCCAATCCTAGTCCAACTAGGAACCCTAGGTGGGGGCGCCGGCCAGCCCTATGGGCTGCCTCTCTCTTTCCCTTTAGGCCCACTATGGACCACCCTCTCTCGTAGGGGGTTCCGGTAACCCCCTCCGGCAATCCCGATAAATCCGAAACTTTTCCGGAACACTTCCGGTGTCCGAATATAGTCGTCCAATATATCAATCTTTATGTCTCGGACATTCCAAGACTCCTCGTCATGTCCGTGATCTCATCCGGGACTCCGAACTACCTTCGGTACATCAATACTCATAAACGCATAATACCGATCGTCATCAAACGTTAAGCGTGCGGACCCTACGGGTTCGAGAACTATGTAGACATGACCGAGACTCATCTCCGGTCAATAACCAATAGCGGAACCTGGATGTTCATATTGGCTCCTACATATTCTACGAAGATCTATTATCGGTCAGAACCGCATAACAACATACGTTGTTCCTTTTGTCAAACGGTATGTTACTTGCCCGAGATTCGATCGTCGGTATCTCTATACCTAGTTCAATCTCGTTACCGGCAAGTCTCTTTACTCGTTCCGTAACACATCATCTCGTGACTAACTCATTAGTCTTTTGCTTGCAAGGCTTATTGTGATGTGTGTTACCGAGAGGGCCCAGAGATACCTCTCCGACACTCGGAGTGACAAATCCTAATCTTGATCTATGCCAACACCACGAATACTTTCGGAGACACCTGTAGAGCATCTTTATGATCACCCAGTTACGTTGTGACGTTTGATAGCACACAAGGTGTTTCTACGGTATTCGGAAGTTGCATAATCTCATAGTCATAGGAACATGTATAAGTCATGAAGAAAGCAATAGCAGTTAAACTAAACGATCATAATGCTATGCTAACGGATGGGTCTTGTCCATCACATCATTCTCCTAATGATGTGATCCCGTTGATCAAATGACAACTCATGTCTATGGCTGGGAAACATAACCATCTTTGATCAATGAGCTAGTCTAGTAGAGGCATACTAGGGACATACTGTTTTGTCTATGTATTCACACATGTACTAAGTTTCCGGTTAATACAATTCTAGCATGAATAAAAGACATTTATCATGATATAAGGAAATACAAATAACATCTTTATTATTGCCTCTAGGGCATATTTCCTTCAAAGATTTGGTATCAAAGGCAAGCTTGCTCCTAGATACGTGGGCCCTTTCAAGATCCTTGGCAAAAGAGGCGATCTAGCCTATCAACTTGAGATCCCTTCCAACTTCGCTAATGTTCATGATGTGTTTCATGTGTCTCAACTCCGCAAGTGCTTCAAGGATCCTGAACGCACTATTCCGTTTGAGGAGATTGATCTTCAACAAGACATGTCTTACCGAGAGCACCCCGTTGCTATTCTCGAAGAAACCGAGCGCAAGACCCGCAACAAGTCAATCAAGTTCTTGAAAGTTAAGTGGTCACACCATACCGACCGAGAAGCTACGTGGGAACGAGAAGATCACCTTCATTCCGAGTATCCTTCCTTCTTCCAGTCCTAGATCTCGGGATGAGATCTTTTCGTAGTAGAGGAGAGTTTGTAATGCCCCGGATGTAACACTTTCCCTATATGGCAATGTATAAACTTTGGCATCATCAATTCCTTTCCGGGTTCTTCTTTCTTTTCGGGTTTCTTCGTTTTGTCGTGTGCGTGTGTGCATTTCATCCATGTCATGTTGTCATGTGCATTGCATTGCATTGTGTTGTCACTTGCATCCGGTCCCACTCGTCTCTTCCCGTTGTCCGTTTCGAGTTCCGACGCTCTCACACATGCCCGTGGCATCCCCGAGTCCTTCTTTCGTGTGTGGCCGTGTAACATTTCCGGAATGACGCGAGACTTGTCGTGCGATGTTGTTTTGGTACGTGTAGGCCGCCTGTCAAGTTTCGTCGCATTTGGAGTTCGTTTAGTACACCAACGGGTAACCTAGTGGGCTCAAAGAACCTCTTCTTTGAGGCCCAAGACCCCCTCCACAACAGCCCACCAACCCAGCACAACCTTTCCCATCATCTCGGTCGTCGAATTGTGATCGCGTGGCCGAAAACCACTCCCCATTTGGACTCTCCTAGCTCCTTGTGCCTATAAAAACGCCCCCCCTTGCCATTTTCATCCAAAAAAAACCTAGTCTCCTTCCTCCTCCAGACTCGCCTCGAAAACCGTGTCGGGCGGACGTGTCCGCCCGCCACCGGACACATCCGACGCGCCAGCCGTCCGCCTCAGCCGCCGCGCGGGCCCGCAGGCCCAACTCTGGCCCTCCCGGCCCGGCGCGCCACCGCCAGCTCCCAGCCGCGGATCGCCGCGCCGCTCCGCTTCCGGCCGGCGCCGACCGCCGCCGCCCCGCGGATCTCACCGCCAGCCCTCCGCTGCGCCCTACGAAGCCGTCCGCCGCGCCCTTCTTCAACCGCCGGCACCGCGGCCTCCTCCGGCGGCCTCCTCGCCGCCAGGCCCCTCGCTGCCGGCCGCCCCGCCGGGCCGTCTCCAGCGCCGGAACCGCCGGCCTCGACGGGATCGACCCCGATCCAGCTTCGTCGAGCCGATCCAGAGCTCCCGCGGGCTGGAAACCCTAGCGGGTTCTCGGGTCCGCGCCCGCGCCCGTTCGCCGCGACCCGCAACCCGTTTGACCCGGCCCGATCCGCCGTTGACCCGCGAGGAGGTTGACCCCGTTTCCTCGAAGTCCTTTTTGTATTTTATTGTCTAATGGCTTCTTGTGATGGCAATAACTTTTTGTGTGTATGTCCGATTTGTGCATATGATATGTCAAAATGATCGTGGTGATGTGTACTACGTTTTGTTCCATTGTGTCATGCTTGTTTGAGTCCATCTAGATGTCTTAATCTTCATGACAAGAGTGCTACTTGATATGAACTGCTGCTACTAGTTATTTTCATGCCATGTTTGAGATGTGATAACTTGGTGCATGTTTATCCAAATGAAGCAAATGATATGTCAAAATGTTCATCATGAGATGCTCTACATGTTGGTTGCTGTAGCATGCATGTTAGAGTTCATATTGCCATGTTTATCCCTGTTGCAAAAGTGCATGTGGCTGTTATGTTTTGAAACTTGTTACGAGATGCCGACTTGAGGAGCTCGTTGCTATTGTTGTGTTTGTCCCCATGTTGCATGCTCATATGTTTTAGATTCTCCATCATGTGATCTTTGATGTGGTGCAAACCATTTGCCATGTTATGCTTTAAGTTGACTTAAACATGCTTGCAAACATGCCATGATAATGTTACTGTTTTAACACTTAGTGAAATTTCACTAAGTCTGGAATCTGTAATATCCTGATGCAATGTTCGCTTGATGCTCTAGGCAAATCCATGTTAGTTTTGGGGTGGCCATTGATCATTCCTTGTTGTATATGTAGTTGTCTATCCATTCATGCCCTTACTTGCTCATTTGGCTTGATTTAGCTTATTTAAATCTTGCTCCCAAGTTGCTATAAAATATTGTTGTCAGGTTTTTAGTGTCATGATCAAAATGTTGTAGCTTGTTGCTATTGATCCATGCCTCCTATGGAGATGATCCAATGGAGTTGTTTGCTTTAGGATATGTCTACTTTATGTCCATGCTTCTTGTCACCATGTTTGAGTGTTGTAGAGTATATATTTCTTGCTCCAAAGTTGCTATGTGGCTGTTAATTTCAGCTTTGCATTGTTTCTTGTTTCGGATGTATCTTTTAGTACGTTGCTCCGTTTTGAGAAAGTCCTATATGAAACTTGTGTGATTTTGCATGTAGATTCATAATATCATCTTGTTTACATGTTTGGAGTATGTTTGCTTGATGTTTGGGTGCATCTTGCACCGTTGCCGTGCTTATCTTGTTTTGATCATATCTTCTAGACCGTAGCTCCGTTTTAAACAAACTTTATATGAAACTTGTCTAGATTTTCGTGTAGATTATCTTGGTGCATGTTAACTTGCTGTTTATAAACTTTAACTTAAGGTTTGATCAGATCTGAACTAATTTCAAACTATGCATATGAGGACTTACCGAATTTGTCTTAAGTAGTTTCCGGTCTCATTTAAACCTGCTCTTTCTTGTGTTGTTTCTCTGTGCTTCCTACATTGCCATGTTTTGCATCCTAAATAGACTTGTCTTGCATCCTACTTGCTTGAGTAAATTGTCTTGTTCTTGTGTTGTTTCTCTGTGCTTCCTATGTTGTCCTGTTGTGCATCCTAAGTGCATCTGCAGTACATCCTAAGTGCATCATACATGCATCCTGTAGTTTGCGCATTGCACCTTGTTTGATTTCGTGCCTCGTGTGTTCTTGTGTTGAGTAGAGCCGGAAGCCGAGACCGAGTACGAGAACGAGGGTACTACCGAGGTTGAGAATGAGGAGTCGTCTTACGATCCCATCGACGACTCGACATGCAAGATGACCAGACCCAGATATCATTACTATCTTTGCCTATTGCTAGAAGTCTCGCTCTTTAGCTCATTGCCTCGATGCCCATGTTTGTTTGTCAGCCTCCTATTGTAACCATGAATCTGTTTAACCACCAAACCTATGCAAACCTTTGATTGGCTACGTAGGCTTCGCTCAGCCCCTCTTATAGCATTGCTAGTTGCAGGAGAAGATTTGAACATTCTTGCTTCATGTTGAAGTTTGTTGGGATATCACACTATATAAATTCTTAAATAAATCATCTATATATTGGTAATGGGTGGAAGGCTAAGCCTTTTGCTTGGTGATTTGTTCCACTCATGCCGCCCTAGGAACCGTATAAACCGGTGTTATGTTCCTTGATTTTGCGTTCCTCACACGGTTGGGGTTATGGGACCCCCTCGATAAACCGCTTAGCGCTAAGTCTTTTCCAGCAAGTCCCAACATTGGTACTCCATTTGCCTAAACAACTACAAACTTGCATAGGGAGTTATAAACCCTCTTCTTAATAAACAACCCGGGCAGTGCTCCACATGAGTGTTGGTCCAACTGGGGGTTACGCGGGGCCACCTTGGGGGAACCCGAGGGCTGGTAAAAACCTGTGGGATCACCCATCCGGTCGTGGCCTGAGATGAGATACGCGCGGCTACTATCAGGGTGTCGGCACGCCGGGAGGATTTTCTGGATTAGCCTTACCTTAGTTGGAGTATCTTGAGCACGGGATTCCGAGAATACTCGGGCCTTCCCACCTTGGAGTTGCGACTCCGCGGATCATGGGCTTGTAATGGGCCAAGTTGGAACACCCCTGCAGGGTTTTGAACTTTCGAAAGCCGTGCTCGTGGTTATGTGGCAGATGGGGATTTGTTAATATCTGGTTGTAGAAAACTTGACACCATGCTCAGAAAACACTACCAGCGTGAGTAACCGTGACGGTCATTTTCCGAAAGGGGTTCGGGAAGTGAACACGGTGGGGTTATGTCTGACGTGCTTCGATAGGATCACTTCGTGATCACTTTGTCGCTCGTGGCACTTCTCTTCTCGCTCTTAACACGTAAGCTAGTGCTAGTGCAGCTGCAACCTTTTATCCTTCTTCCGCCTTGTTCCACACCCAAGGCTTAGATAGTTTTACTACCCGGGAACGGGATTGCTGAGTCATTCGTGGCTCACAGATTCTACACCACACCAGATGCAGGTACCATGATGAATTACTCAGGTGACGGCACAGAGCTGTACTGGGAGTATGATGAAGAACGTAGTCGATACTATGTGCACTATACCGATGATCAGTAGTGGTTTCTACTAGGGGCGATTCGGACCTGTGGCTTTATGTATTTGGTATCTTTCATTTGGATCTTCACCCGTAGTCGGGTTGTGATGTTATTTGGATGATGTTTTGCTATGTAATGTATTGTGTGACGTGGCGAGTGTAAGCCAACTATCTCTTTTGCTTTCATCCCTATTTTTACATGAGATGTGCAAAGATACCGAACTTGAGATCATTCCAGAATGGGCTTATACCTTTAAGTCGTGCCTCGACAGGTCGGAGGTATAGTCCCATCCTGGGCATTACAAGTTGGTATTCAGAGCCTTCTCCGACCTAGAAGCCCCCACTGATTGATCGAATCGTTGATGGTTGAGTCTAGGCACGCACACTTAAAATGTTTTGAGTCCTATATATATATCGGAGAGTAGGATTTCTTTTGCTCCTCATCTCTTTTCACTCTGGTGAGGACTCCTGACGATTACTCTTGTCTCTTCTACTCTCAAAATTTCACCAAATTTTTTTTTAGGAATCTCGCGAGTATTGTTTGGATTGTTCCGCTGGCTTTGTGACGAGAACATTGTTCTCGATGCCTCCTGTCATTTTGGGGTTGTGGCAGTGTCCCGGGGAGTTGAGCTCCGATGTGTTGTCGTCACAAATATGTCGCATCAGTTCTGGAATACTTAAGACGGCCGACATCGAAAACTCTCCTATGCAGTTAGTGGCAAGATAACCCCGACATCACCCAGTACTGGGGAGGTAGTTCGGGAGTATTGCCATAGCTTGTATAGTAGATGCGTTTCGAAGGTCCGAGGCCGACGGTTTCCGGAAATAACTGGTTATGTGTTGAAGGATGTATACAGCTGGAAGTAGGATTAGAGTTGAGTGCGCGATGCTTCCCCTGTATCCCCAACACCTGATTGCATAACTGGAAACTTTCGGAAATTAATAGGTGGTTTCATCTAGTAGCTCATAGGCATTCTTCCAACGAATGCATGATATGGAGTTCTGATACGTCCACAACGTATCTATAATTTCTGCTTGCTCCATGCCACTTTTGGGTGATATTGCTATGATATTCATACACTTCCATACACTTTTGATCATATTTGGACTAACTTACTAATCCAGTGCACCCCAGTGCCAGTTTCTGTTTTCGGCTGTTTTTGTATTTCAGGTTTTCACGTTTCGAGAACTGCCCAGAAAAATACAGAAAAAATATATACAAAATCAGCGTTCCGGGAACGACACTGCTTCCGAAGGGGAGCCTGGGGGGGCACAGGGGCTCCAAGCGCCCTATGGACGCCCCCCCTGGGCCACGCGGGGGGGGGGGGGG
>LR738715.1:243105142-243170260 GCA_902687465.1 Secale cereale | reverse complement strand
GGGCGCCTCGGCCCCCCGAGAGCCCCCCGGTGCCCTACTTTGGCAGATATTTAAAGGGTCCCCGTAACCCTTGAAACAGGACTTCTTTTCGCGATCCCATCTCTGTTCCGCCGCCGCAGCCGCTTCCAAGATCGGGAGCACCAGGAGAACTCTTCCCGACACCCTGCCGGAGGGGAGGATCACCACCTGGAGCTTCTCCACCACCATGGACGCCTCCCGGATGACTCGTGAGTAGTCTCCCTTGGACCATGAGTCCATGACCAGTAGCTATGTGATGTTCTCCTCCTGTTCTTGTGCTTCACTAATTAGTCCTCGTGAGCTGCCCTACATGATCGAGGCACCTATGTAATCCTTATGCTGTTGCTATGTTGAGTTTGCTGGGATCCGATGGATTATGAGATTATGTTCAGATTGATCTTGAGTAATATATTTGATTCACCTCTTTTATATTTTAGTTCATAAGTAATTCTTGCATGTTCTCCGTTGTTATTTATTGCTTTGGCCAAGTAGTAGGTAGTGACTCCAAGAGGGAACGTTATGCTCGATTGTGGGTTCATGCCCCTCGATGACTAGCTTGAGTGACAGAAACATGAGTCTAGGGGATGTGCTGTTGCCACAAGGGGGAAAACAACGGTGCTTGTGCCCGATGGTGCAAGGATTGTTTACTTTACGCAAAGTTCTTTTAATGCAGTTGTCTGTTGCATTGAGTTTACACTATGGGTGGGACTCGCAACTTAATACCACCGAGATGTTCTGGATAGATATCTCAAGGTGGATGATTAGTAGTAGATGCAGATGGATTTCGGTCTACTTACTTTGGCGTACCGCCCATGCTTTGAACCTCAACCTTTCTTGTAATGTAGTCAGCATTGGTTTGCGTTCGTGGTCCTGTCAATTGCCCAACTGTAATTTGTTACCTCACATAGCTGTTTTATCATCTTTTGGGAGAGAGACATCACTAGTGAACATCATGAGACTCCGGTCCATATTACTATCATTGATCACATACACTATTTTACTTTTTGCTATTTTACTTACTATTGCAAAACACTATCTATCACTACTATCATATTGCTTTTAACCCTTTGTGAACTACAAGGCCGGAGAGATTGACAACCTCTCTGTACTCGTTGGGAGCAAAGTTATTTGTATCTGTGTGCAGGTCCACGTTGATTGCTAATTGCGCCATTAGCGGTTGACACCTACCTGTTGAACCTAGGAGTCTCTGGGGATTCGATCCTTGGCATCTTTGCTAGGGGAAAACACTTCTACTTACTGCATCTTACACCTTCCACTTGGGGTAATCCAACGAGGGGTTCGAGGCCCATCAAGGAGTATTTTCTGGCGCCGTTGCCGGGGACTCCACTCTTCAGGATAGGGGAGTTGCACGCTATCTTTTACCTTTGCTTTTAGTCTTGTTAGTTTACCTTTCAGTTTTCTTTATGTCTTTTCACCAGTTATGCTTATGTACAACCTTGTTATTGGATCGTTACTTGCGGGAAGACGCCCCACACCTGTGGTGGTTGCTCCTCCCCCTACTGAAATTGTGCCCTATAAAATACCAGCTGGTATTATCAATTATATCTTGGCTAATCGTTATGCAGGAGACAGACATCCCGGTGAACACTTGCTATACCTGTCACAACTATGTTCATTATTTAAGCTTGCGGGTGTATCAAGGGAGTTTGTCATGAGGAAATTGTTCGCCGTATCACTTATAGATAAAGCTTCAGATTGGTATAAGCTTCTCGATAACTCGCACTTGCTTGATTGGTAAGAGCTTATGTCTCTCTTTTATAATAAGTTTTATCCTCTTCATGATGCTTATGTGGAGAGTAAGAGTACTTTTTTGCGTGTGGATCATGGTAACAATGCTTTATGTGATGCTTATATTGTTGAGTTCATCCATGATGCCACTGAAATTTATAATGAGAGAGGGAGACATGGTTCTAAATATCTTAATAATATCAAGTTCCCTCTCTTTATGTTGAAGGTTTTGAAGCTGCACTTGTTTTGTCTTCCTATGCTTATTGCTTTATGCTTCAATAATTTATTTCTTTACAAGATTCCAATGCATAGGAAGAGGGGTAGACTTAAATATGATTTATATGTGCTTCTTGATGCTCTCTTTTGTTCTTCAACTCTTATTCCTACGAGAGCATCATTTTTGCATTATGCCTAGCTTAAAGGCATAAAAGAAAGCGCTTTTGGGAGGCAGTCCACATGAATAAAATTTTTGCTTTTGTTTTGTATTGATGTTGTTTACTGCTGTAGCATAATCATTGTATCTTTGATTTTCATATTTGTGCCAAGTATAGCCTCTGATTGCTAGAAAGTTCAAAAGTTGTGAGGTGCTGTCCAGGAAACAGATTCTGTCCTTGGATGGAAAAATTCGTATAAAATCACCAGATCGTCTTTTTGGTCTGAATTTTTTTCGACAGTGTTCTCTATATAATTGTCTTTCGTGCATCAGTTCTGAGTTTTTTGATTTGAGTTGCAGAAGTATCCCGAACAGGTCAATTACTGCCTGCTGTTCTGTTTTTCACAGATTCTGTCCTGTTTTGCCTTACCTTCACTTTGCGAATTAAGAACTTGCTTTTTCTTTGCAAAAACCTTTTGGCAATCTTGAGAAACAGTAGAACTTCAAGAATATCCTTATTTCCAGCAAGGTATAATTATTTTATTAAGGGTACTAACCTCGCTAATCAGGTTATGAATGAGTTATGTATGAAGGGAGTTTTCAAGTGTGTGAGGGAAGATGATAAAAAGATTCAGGAGTGTCAAGCGCTCAAGCTTGGGGATGCCCCCGTGCACCCCCAAGAAATATTCAAGGAGACTCATGCGTCTAAGCTTGGGGATGCCCCCCGTGCATCCCCTTCTCCATCAACATTATCAGTTCGTCTTTCGTTTCGTTATATTTTTATCACTTCATGTGTTATGTGCTATGCTTGGAGCGTCTTGCTTTTAGTTTTCTTTTTAGTTTTTCATAACGAGTCGTAACCCAGCATTCCTTTATGTGGGAGAGAAACACGCTCCACCTCTACCTAGAACATTACATAGAATTTTCATGTATATCTATGTTGTGTGTGTTCTTTGTCTTTTAATAGCTACTATCATACTCTGCTCTTAGTATTCATGCTTATCTTTTTAAGAGCTTTTATTTAGTTGGTTGCTTGAACTCTCTTTAATTACCATGCTCACCTTATTAAGAGAGTTTGCTTCCATTGCATGGGTTAATGTGTCTATGATAAAGATGCTACTTTCATGACGGTGCTTAGTAGTTCAGGTTTTCTTTTGGTTAATCTCAAATAGCTGGGGGGTTCCCAATGTGTTATTGGAGTACCAACTTGGTTTGTTTGCCTATGATGTGGTATGGTTTAGTAATATCTTCCTTCGAGAATTTATTTTGATTGACTTGGTGTATGCTCACACATATTCAAGACTGTAAAGAAAGTCTGTCAAGCCTTGATGATCTTTTGTTTCTAAGTAGCGATATAACTACCATGCCTGATTCAATATTGCTTTGTCGCTCTGCATGATTATGACCGTCATTGCTCTCTTAGTTGGTCGCTCCCAGTCTTTTGCTAACCTCCACCTGCACTAAGCAAACTAACCATGCAATACATAGCTCATGGGAAAGTAGCCTAAAAACTATTGTGGTAAAGAATATGTTGCCTATGTATCTTATTTCTTATGAGTTGCTTGCTGAGCGGTAACCATGTTTCTGGGGACGCCATCAACTGTCACACTTTTGTTGAATATCATGTGAGTTACTATGCATGTTCGTCTTGTCTGAAGTAAGGGTGATTTACCGTGGGTTGTATTAATATGCATATTGTTAGAGAAGAACATTGGGCCGCCAACCAAAGCCATGCATCATGGTGGAAGTTTTAGCTTGGACCTTAATCCTCAATCTCTCATGAGAATATGCTTATGCATTAAAGAGGAGTCCATCATCTATTTTCTATGTTGTCCCGGTATGGATGTCCTCAAGTTGAGATTTATCAAAAACGAGAAATCAAATGCGATCTATCTCCTTGGACCTTTGTACAGGTGGCATAGAGGTACCCCTTTGTGACACTTGGTTAAAACATATGCAATGCAATGATAACCCATGGGGATCCGAGCTAATTAGGACAAGGAGTGAGCACTATTGGTATTCGATGCATGAGGCTTGCAACTTATAAGATGTTTTATACATGACACATATGAAATACTACTACCGTTGACACAATTGCTTCCATGTTTCATAATAAAAAGCTCTAGCACTTCAAGCATCAACTACTGAGAGCATGATTGTCATTCTGAGTGTAATGTGCATTGTCCCAAAGTAGCATTGTCTTTTGCATGAGTGTGATATCGTTTATTCTGAAATGATTGTATCTAGTCATCACTTAAACCTTGAAGGTGCCCTTGCATTTATGTTTTGCATCACTAAAAGGGGCAAGCTAGATATCACTTGATCATATTTGCACATCATGTTCATTGCAAATCTTTTTGATGTTTCAGTTTCATGTTGTAAAACTTTCAGTCATTTGTGATTTTCTCTTGAGACAACTTAGTTACTTTAGAATTATTGTCTCAGTAAGCTTTTGTCATATGACTATGAGAAAGTCTTATATGGTTAATAGCATGTCACCACAGAAATTATTCTTGTTATCATTTACCTACTCGAGGACGAGCAGGAATTAAGCTTGGGGATGTTGATACGTCCAAAACGTATCTATAATTTCTGCTTGCTCCATGCCACTTTTGGGTGATATTGCTATGATATTCATACACTTCCATACACTTTTGATCATATATGGACTAACTTACTAATCCAGTGCACCCCAGTGCCAGTTTCTGTTTTCGGCTGTTTTTGTATTTCAGGTTTTCACGTTTCGAGAACTGCCCAGAAAAATACAGAAAAAATATATAAAAAATCAGCGTTCCGGAAACGACACTGCTTCCGAAGGGGAGCCTGGGGGGGCCACAGGGGCTCCAGGCGCCCTGTGGGCGCCCCCCCCTGGGCCACGCGGGGGGGGGGGCGCCTCGGCCCCCCGAGAGCCTCCCGGTGCCCTACTTTGGCAGATATTTAAAGGGTCCCCCGTAACCCTTGAAACAGGACTTCTTTTCGCGATCCCATCTCTGTTCCGCCGCCGCCGCCGCTTCCAAGATCGGGAGCACCAGGAGAACTCTTCCCGGCACCTTGCCGGAGGGGAGGATCACCACCGGGAGATTCTCCACCACCATGGACGCCTCCCGGATGACTCGTGAGTAGTCTCCCTTGGACCATGAGTCCATGACCAGTAGCTATGTGATGTTCTCCTCCCGTTCTTGTGCTTCACTAATTAGTCCTCGTGAGCTGCCCTACATGATCGAGGCACCTATGTAATCCTTATGCTGTTGCTATGTTGAGTTTGCTGGGATTCGATGGATTATGAGATTATGTTCAGATTGATCTTGAGTAATATATTTGATTCACCTCTTTTATATTTTAGTTCATAAGTAATTCTTGCATGTTCTCCATTGTTATTTATTGCTTTGGCCAAGTAGTAGGTAGTGACTCCAAGAGGGAACGTTATGCTCGATTGTGGGTTCATGCCCCTCGATGACTAGCTTGAGTGACAGAAACATGAGTCTAGGGGAAGTGATGTTGCCACAAGGGGGAAAACAACGGTGCTTGTGCCCGCGGGTGCAAGGATTGTTTACTTTACGCAAAGTTCTTTTAATGCAGTTGTCTGTTGCATTGAGTTTACACTATGGGTGGGACTCGCAACTTAATACCAGCGAGATGTTCTGGATAGATATCTCAAGGTGGATGATTAGGAGTAGATGCAGATGGATTTCGGTCTACTTACTTTGGCGTACCGCCCATGCTTTGAACCTCAACCTTTCTTGTAATGTAGTCAGCATTGGTTTGCGTTCGTGATCCTGTCAATTGCCCAGCTGTAATTTGTTACCTCACATAGCTGTTTTATCGTCTTTTGGGAGAGAGACATCACTAGTGAACATCATGAGACTCCGGTCCATATTACTATCATTGATCACATACACTATTTTACTTTTTGCTATTTTACTTACTATTGCAAAACACTATCTATCACTACTATCATATTGCTTTTAACCCTTTGTGAACTACAAGGCCGGAGAGATTGACAACCTCTCTGTACTCGTTGGGAGCAAAGTTATTTGTATCTGTGTGCAGGTCCACGTTGATTGCTAATTGCGCCGTTAGCGGTTGACACCTACCTGTTGAACCTAGGAGTCTCTGGGGATTCGATCCTTGGCATCTTTGCTAGGGGAAAACACCTCTACTTACTGCATCTTACACCTTCCACTTGGGGTAATCCAACGAGGGGTTCGAGGCCCATCAAGTTCGGGGTTCTACATTGAGTGATGTAGTTTTATGGCCGTTGTTCCGATCGGGAGTTGCATCTTAAAGGGTCCTTGGCTATGCTGATCCGGGGATTGCGAAACCCTTTTGTAACACGTTCCATAAGCATTCAGCACGAATATGTCGAACGAAGCTTCTATCTTATATTTGTTCTATCTACTCCTTGTTGTTTTTTATTTACCTTTTGTTCTCCCAAGTGGCTTCTCGTGAAGATTGTTGTTATCATTAAACTGTGGATTACATTTGTTCATTGTTGTTCGAATGTTCTTGTGAAGACTATGTTGCAATTTCTAGCCGTTGATTCAGCTTATATATTCTTTCAATCAATGGCTAATAGTTGTCATCTCATTCAGGATGGCTCCTAAAAAGGTTCCCAACGCTAACCCAGAGGGTGAAGAGGTTCTTGATCGTCCTCCTTCCCCTCCTCCTCCGTCTGAGGCCTGGAGAGCAATTATGCAAGCGACAAACCAGAACACCCGGATGCTTATGCAAATGATGCAGAACATTCAAGCAAATCAAGCATATCAGGGTGCTCATGGGAACCAAGGCCAAGGCAATTTGTTCAACCAACCTCACTTTGCTACGCTCAACCAGTTCCTGGCAAACCAACCAAAGGCATTCAGTTACTGTGTGGACCCTCTAGATGCTGAAGACTGGATAACAGATATCAAGAAGCATTTCGAGTGCAGTAACGTCAGGCCCGAGGACTATGTGAAGTTTGCAGCCTTCCAACTCAAGGACCAAGCCGCTGATTGGCGGCAGCAGTACAAAGATTCTAGAGAGGGACGTGTAATATCCTGGGATGACTTCTGCAAGGACTTTCGTTCTCACCACATTCCAACAACTGTCATCGGGGGTATGCGTGAGGAATTCCTCAACCTGAAGCAAGGCTCAATGACTGTCTACCAATATAATGTCAAGTTCCAGAACCTTGCCCGCTATGCCAAGCAAGACATCCCAGATGCCAAGAGCAAGATCTATCAGTTTCGCGGTGGTCTGAAGGATGAACTCCAACTAGCTCTCACCTTGTTCGAGCCTGATGAGTTTGATCAATTCTATAACATGGCACTTAAGCAAGAGGCAGCCCAGCTCAAGTTGGAAGCTTCCGAAAAGAGGATCAGAGACGCTGTTCACTCCTCCTCATCTTCTCAAGTGGTCGCAAAGCAACAGAAGTTTTGGCTTCCACCTCCTCCAGTGATCCGAGCTCCCAACAACAACAACAAAAATTCTGGTGGCTGTGGTTTCTCCCACCCACCCAACCCAAGCAATCAGTCAAAGAATCATTTTCAAGCTTCCAAGTCAAGTGCTCCTTATCACCGTCCTCTCTCAGAAGTGGTTTGCAACAAGTGCACTCAGAAGGGTCATTATGCTAACAAGTACCCCAACCCAAGGCGCCTTCCGCCTCCTCCACCTGTCGGCACTGCTATTGTCAAGCATAATCCAAAGTCAGCAAGAGTGAATCTGATGAATGCAGCTCAAGCAGAGAATTATTCAGATGTGATACTTGGTTATCTTCTAGTCAACCTAAAACCTGCTAAAGTCTTGTTTGATTCGGGTGCATCATGTTCTTTCATGTCTCAACCTTTTGCATCCAAGCATAATGTTGACATCAAAAGTTTGCCAAGGGAATTATCAGTTGTTTCTCCGGGTAAACTAATGCATTCAAAAATATTTGCTCCGGATGTATCTATTCGCATGGGTGATTACCGCTTTCTGGCTTCTCCGGTTGTTCTCGGCAACTCCGACATTGATCTTATTCTTGGGATGGATTGGCTTTCTCAACATGATGCTCACATTGATTCTGCAAACAAGGAAGTCAAGCTTACTCATTCCAACGAAGACGTGATTATCTTCGCCTCTCAGGATAACACAATTAGGCTATTCTCTCTCAATGACAAGGGCGAGATTAATGCCATCTCTAAAATTCCGGTGGTCAATGAATATGAAGATGTTTTCCTTGAAGAGCTACCAGGCATGCCTCCGCATCGTCAAGTTGAATTTGTCATTAAACTCGAGCCCGGTACTGAGCCAGCATGCCGGCGTCCGTACAAGCTCCTCCCTGAAGAGTTGAAGGAGTTGAAGAAACAGCTCGATGAGCAAGAGCGTTTGGGCCTAATCAGACCTAGCACTTCTCCTTGGGGCTGTGGTGTCTTATTTGTCAAGAAGAAGGATGGCACGGAGCGCCTTTCCGTTGATTATCGGCCATTGAACAAGAAGACAATAAAGAACAAGTATCCGCTCCCCAACATCAATGAATTGTTCGAGCAGCTCAAAGGAGCAAAAGTGTTCTCTAAGCTCGATCTCCGGATGGGTTATCACCAGATCCGCATCCGCGAAGAAGATATTCACAAGACTGCATTCAGAACAAGCTACGGCTCCTATGAATATACAGTCATGTCATTTGGCCTCGCAAATGCTCCTCCCACCTTCTCGAGAATGATGCACTACATTTTCAACCCCTACACCAACGAATTTGTGCTTGTGTATCTGGATGACATCTTGGTATTCTCCAAGAATGAAGAGGATCACGAAAAGCACCTCCGTTTGGTTCTCGACAGACTCCATGAACATAAGTTCTATGCCAAGTTCTCCAAGTGCGAATTCTGGCTCGATAAGGTCTTGTATCTGGGCCATATCATCTCCGCTGACGGTATTGCGGTCAACCCCGAGAAAGTTGAAGCGATTATCAACTGGGAACCTCCTCGGAACGTCAAGCAACTCCGAAGCTTTCTTGGTCTTGCTAGCTATTGTAGAAGGTTCGTTGAGAACTTCTCCAAGATTGCCAAGCCTCTCTCCAACTTGCTGCAGAAGAATGTCAAGTACAATTGGTCTCCGGATTGTGATGTGGCATTCAAAACTCTCAAAGAAAATCTCATCTCTGCTCCGGTTCTTACTCCTCCAGATGAGTCCAAGCCCTACGAAGTTTTCTGTGATGCTTCTCTTTGAGGACTTGGTGGTGTGCTAATGCAGGACAAGAAAATTATGGCATACACTTCTCGTCAATTGAAGCCAAGTGAGAAGAACTACCCCACACATGATCTAGATCTAGCAACTGTGGTACACGCCTTGATCACGTGAAGACACCTTCTGTTGGGCAGAAAAGTCGACATCTTCACCGATCACAAGAGCTTGAAGTACATCTTCACACAGCCGAACCTGAACCTTCGCCAGACTCGTTGGGTCGAGATGATCCAAGAGTATGATCCAAGCATCGAATACACACCTGGCAAGGCCAATGTCATTGCAGATGCCTTGAGCAGAAAGGCATATTGCAACAGTCTCCTTATCAAGCCGTTTCAGCCTGAGCTTTGTGAAGCATTCAGGAAGCTCAACCTCTAAGTTGTTCCGCAAGGCTTTCTTGCAAATGTTCAAGTTGCTCCTACCTTGGAAGATCAGATCCGTCAGGCCCAACTCAGTGATGCTATGGTGCAGAAAGTGAAACATGGTATTGCGAAGGGTACTCCCAAATACAAGTGCTATCGCATTGATGAGAAAGATACCTAGTTCCTTGAGGACGGACTTGTGGTTCCCAAGGGTGATCTCAGGAAGCTCATAATGAACGAAGCACATGACTCCCTCCTCTCGATTCATTCTGGAAGTTCCAAGATGTACCAAGACCTCAAGCAATCTTACTGGTGGAATCGCATGAAAAGGGAGATTGCCCAATTCATGAATGAATGTGATGTCTGCAGAAGAGTGAAGGCAGAGCATCAACGTCCAGCCGGTCTTCTCCAACCTCTTCCTATTCCCGAGTGGAAATTCGACCACATTGAAATGGATTTCGTCACTGGATTTCCCAAGTCCAAGAAGGGGAATGATTCTATTTTTGTGGTGATTGACAAGATTACCAAAGTAGCTCACTTCCTTCCAGTCAAAGAATCCATCAATGCAGCTCAACTGGCAGAGTTGTGCACTTCCAGAATTGTGTCCCTACATGGCATTCCTCAAGTTATCTCCTGAGACCGTGGAAGTTTGTTCACATCCAACTTCTGGGCCTCCTTTCAGTCTGTCATGTTCACTAAGATCCGTTTTAGCACTGCGTTTCACCCTCAGAGTAGTGGTCAGGTCGAGAGGGTGAACCAGATTCTAGAAGACATGCTCAGAGCTTGTGTCATCTCTTTTGGCATGAAGTGGGAAGATTGCCTTCCATTTGCCGAGTTCTCTTACAACAACAGTTTCCAAGCAAGTGCCGGCAAAGCTCTGTTTGAAATTCTCTATGGCAGAAAGTGCCCTACTCCTCTCAACTGGTCTGAGACTGGTGAACGTCAACTTCTTGGCAATGACTTGATCTAAGGAGCCGAAGGAATGTGCAAGGTCATACGTGAGAATCTCAAGGCCGCTCAGTCGCGTCAAAAGAGCTACTATGACGGCAAGCATCGTGATTTGTCCTTCAACATTGGTGATCATGTCTGTCTCCGTGTTTCTCCTATGAAAGGCACCCAAAGATTTGGTATCAAAGGCAAGCTTGCTCCTAGATACGTGGGCCCTTTCAAGATCCTTGGCAAAAGAGGCGATCTAGCCTATCAACTTGAGCTCCCTTCCAACTTCGCTAATGTTCATGATGTGTTTCATGTGTCTCAACTCCGCAAGTGCTTCAAGGCTCCTGAACGCACTATTCCGTTTGAGGAGATTGATCTTCAACAAGACATGTCTTACCGAGAGCACCCCGTTGCTATTCACGAAGAAACCGAGCGCAAGACCCGCAACAAGTCAATCAAGTTCTTGAAAGTTAAGTGGTCACACCATACCGACCGAGAAGCTACGTGGGAACGAGAAGATCACCTTCGTTCCGAGTATCCTTCCTTCTTCCAGTCCTAGATCTTGGGATGAGATCTTTTCGTAGTAGAGGAGAGTTTGTGATGCCCCGGATGTAACACTTTCCCTATATGGCAATGTATAAACTTTGGCTTCATCAATTCCATTCCGGGTTCTTCTTTCTTTTCGGGTTTCTTCATTTTGTCGTGTGCGTGTGTGCATTTCATCCATGTCATGTTGTCATGTGCATTGCATTGCATTGTGTTGTCACTTGCATCCGGTCCCACTCGTCTCTTCCCGTTGTCCGTTTCGAGTTCCGACGCTCTCACACGTGCCCGTGGCATCCCCGAGTCCTTCTTTCGTGTGTGGCCATGTAACGTTTCCGGAATGACGCGAGACTTGTCGTGCGATGTTGTTTTGGTACGTGTAGGCCGCCTGTCAAGTTTCGTCGCATTTGGAGTTCGTTTAGTACACCAACGGGTAACCTAGTGGGCTCAAAGAACCTCTTCTTTGAGGCCCAAGACCCCCTCCACAACAGCCCACCAACCCAGCACAACCCTTCCCATCATCTCGGTCGTCGAATTGTGATCGCGTGGCCGAAAACCACTCCCCATTTGGACTCTCCTAGCTCCTTGTGCCTATAAAAACGTCCCCCCTTGCCATTTTCGTCCAAAAAAACCCTAGTCTCCTTCCTCCTCCAGACTCGCCTCGAAAACCGTGCCGGGCGGACGTGTCCGCCCGCCACCGGACACATCCGACGCGCCAGCCGTCCGCCTCAGCCGCCGCGCGGGCCCGCAGGCCCAACTCTGGCCCTCCCGGCCCGGCGCGCCACCGCCCGCTCCCAGCCGCGGATCGCCGCGCCGCTCCGTTCCCAGCCGGCGCCGGCCGCCGCGCTCGCCGGCGCCGACCGCCGCCGCCCTGCGGATCTCACCGCCGGCCCTCCGCCGCGCCCTACGAAGCCGTCCGCCGCGCCCTTCTTCAACCGCCGGCACCGCGGCCTCCTCTGGCGGCCTCCTCGCCGCCAGGCCCCTCGCTGCCGGCCGCCCCGCCGGGCCGTCTCCAGCGCCGGAACCGCCGGCCTCGACGGGATCGGCCCCGATCCAGCTTCGTCGAGCCGATCCAGAGTTCCCGCGGGCTGGAAACCCTAGCGGGTTCCCGGGTCCGCGCCCGCGCCCGTTCGCCGCGACCCGCAACCCATTTGACCCGGCCCGATCCACCGTTGACCCGCGAGGAGGTTGACCCCGTTTCCTCTAAGTCCTTTTTGTATTTTATTGTCTGATGGCTTCTTGTGATGGCAATAACTTTTTGTGTGTATGTCCAATTTGTGCATATGATATGTCATAATGATCGTGGTGATGTGTACTACGTTTTGTTCCATTGTGTCATGCTTGTTTGAGTCCATCTAGATGTCTTAATCTTCATGACAAGAGATGTGAACTGCTGCTACTAGTTATTTTCATGCCATGTTTGAGATGTGATAACTTGGTGCATGTTTATCCAAATGATGCAAATGACATGTCAAAATGTTCATCATGAAATGCTCTACATGTTGGTTGCTGTAGCATGCATGTTAGAGTTCATATTGCCATATTTATCCCTGTTGCAAAAGTGCATGTGGCTGTTATGTTTTGAAACTTGTTACGAGATGCCTAGTTGAGGAGCTCGTTGCTATTGTTGTGTTTGTCCCCATGTTGCGTGCTCATATGTTTTAGATTCTCCATCATGTGATCTTTGCTGTGGTGCAAACCATTTGCCATGTTATGCTTTAAGTTGACTTAAACATGCTTGCAAACATGCCATGATAATGTTACTGTTTTAACACTTAGTGAAATTTCACTAAGTCTGGAATCTGTAATATCCTGATGCAATGTTCGCCTGATGCTCTAGGCAAATCCATGTTAGTTTTGGGGTGGCCATTGATCATTCCTTGTTGTATATGTAGTTGTCTATCCATTCATGCCCTTACTTGCTCATTTGGCTTGATTTAGCTTATTTAAATCTTGCTCCCAAGTTGCTATAAAATATTGTTGTCAGGTTTTTAGTGTCATGATCAAAATGTTGTAGCTTGTTGCTATTGATCCATGCCTCTTATGGAGATGATCCAATGGAGTTGTTTGCTTTAGGATATGTCTACTTTATGTCCATGCTTCTTGTCACCATGTTTGAGTGCTATAGAGTATATATTTCTTGCTCGAAAGTTGCTATGTGGCTGTTAATTTCAGCTTTGCATTGTTTCTTGTTTCGGATGTATCTTTTAGTCCGTTGCTCCGTTTTGAGCAAGTCCTATATGAAACTTGTGTGATTTTGCATGTAGATTCATAATATCATCTTGTTTACATGTTTGGAGTATGTTTGCTTGATGTTTGGGTGCATCTTGCACCGTTGCCGTGCTTATCTTGTTTTGATCATATCTTCTAGACCGTAGCTCCGTTTTAAACAAACTTTATATGAAACTTGTCTAGATTTTCATGTAGATTATCTTGGTGCATGTTAACTTGCTGTTTATAAACTTTAACTTAAGGTTTGATCAGATCTGAACTAATTTCAAACTATGCATATGAGGACTTACCGGATTTGTCTTAAGTAGTTTCCGGTCTCATTTAAACCTGCTCTTTCTTGTGTTGTTTCTCTGTGCTTCCTACATTGCCATGTTTTGCATCCTAAATAGACTTGTCTTGCATCCTACTTGCTTGAGTAAATTGTCTTGTTCTTGTGTTGTTTCTCTGTGCTTCCTATGTTGTCATGTTGTGCATCCTAAGTGCATCTGCAGTACATCCTAAGTGCATCATACATGCATCCTGTAGTTTGCGCATTGCACCTTGTTTGATTTCGTGCTTCGTGTGTTCTTGTGTTGAGTAGAGCCGGAAGCCGAGACCGAGTACGAGAACGAGGGTACTACCGAGGTTGAGAATGAGGAGTCGTCTTACGATCCCATCGACGACTCGACATGCAAGATGACCAGACCCAGATATCATTACTATCTTTGCCTATTGCTAGAAGTCTCGCTCTTTAGCTCATTGCCTCGATGCCCATGTTTGTTTGTCAGCCTCCTATTGTAACCATGAATCTGTTTAACCACCCAACCTATGCAAACCTTTGATTGGCTACGTAGGCTTCGCTCAGCCCCTCTTATAGCATTGCTAGTTGCAGGAGAAGATTTGAACATTCTTGCTTCATGTTGAAGTTTGTTGGGATATCACACTATATAAATTCTTAAATAAATCATCTATATATTGGTAATGGGTGGAAGGCTAAGCCTTTTGCTTGGTGATTTGTTCCACTCATGCCGCCCTAGGAACCGTATAAACCGGTGTTATGTTCCTTGATTTTGCGTTCCTCACACGGTCGGGGTTATGGGACCCCCTCGACAAACCGCTTAGCGCTAAGTCTTTTCCAGCAAGTCCCAACATTGGTACTCCATTTGCCTAAACAACTAAAAACTTGCATAGGGAGTTATAAACCCTCGTCTTAATCAACAACCCGGGCCAGTGCTCCACATGAGTGTTGGTCCAAACTGGGGGTTACGCGGGGCCACCTTGGGGGAACCCGAGGGCTGGTAAAAACCTGTGGGGTCACCCATCCGGTCGTGGCCTGAGACAATATATGCGCGGCTACTATCAGGGTGTCAGCACGCCAGGAGGATTTGCTGGATTAGCCTTACCTTAGTCGGAGTATCTTGAGCACGGGATTCCGAGAATACTCGGGCCTTCCCACCTTGGAGTTGCGACTCCGCGGATCGTGGGCTTGTAATGGGCCAAGTTGGAACACCCCTGCAGGGTTTTGAACTTTCGAAAGCCGTGCTTGCGGTTATGTGGCAGATGGGAATTTGTTAATATTCGGTTGTAGAAAACTTGACACCATGCTCAGAAAACACTACCAGCGTGAGTAACCGTGACGGTCATTTTCCGAAAGGGGTTCGGGAACTGAACACGATGGGGTTATGTCTGACGTGCTTAGATAGGATCACTTCATGATCACTTTGTCGCTCGTGGCACTTCTCTTCTCGCTCTTAACACGTAAGCTAGTGCTAGTGCAGCTGCAACCTTTTATCTTTCTTCCGCCTTGTTCCACACCCAAGGCTTAGATAGTTTTGCTACCCGGGAACGGGATTGCTGAGTCCTCCATGGCTCACAGATTCTACACCACACCAGATGTAGGTACCATGATGAATTACTCAGGTGACGGCACAGAGCTGTACTGGGAGTACGATGAAGAACGTAGTCGATACTATGTGCACTATCCCGATGATCAGTAGTGGTTTCTACTAGGGGCGATTCGGACCTGTGGCTTTATGTATTTGGTATCTTTCATTTGGATCTTCGCCCGTAGTTGGGTTGTGATGTTATTTGTATGATGTTTTGCTATGTAATGTATTGTGTCATGTGGCGAGTGTAAGCCAACTATCTCTGTTGCTTTCATCCCTATTTTTACATGAGATGTGCAAAGATACCGAACTTGAGATCATTCCAGAATGGGCTTATACCTTTAAGTCGTGCCTCGACACGTAGGAGGTATAGTCCCATCCTGGGCATTACAATGAATCATAGAAAACTTGGAGTACAGTAGGTTTAACACCAATATAAACAAAGTATGAATTCCTTGTTGTACCTTTGAGTGGTGGTTTGCTTTCTCTTACTAACGGAGCTCACGAGAATTTTTGTCTATGTTTTGTGTTGTGAAGTATTCAAGTTTTGAGTATTGCTTTGATGGACTATGGAACAAGGAGTAACAAAGGCCTAAGCTTGGGTATGCCCAAGGTACCCCAAGTAAATTCAAGATAATCAAAAGCCTAAGCTTGGGGATGCCCCGGGAAGGCATCCGCTCTTTCGTCTTCATCCATCGGTAACTATACTTGGAGCTATATTTTTATTCGCAACATGATATGTGTTTTGCTTGGAGCATCTTGTATAATTTGAGCCTTTGCATGTTATTTTGCCACAATCATCTTTGCTGGACACACCTATTTGAGTGAGTTAAATATGCCCTTGAAATTATTAGAACACTCTATGTGCTTCACTTATATCTTTCGAGTTGAATAGTTTTTGCTCTAGTGCTTCACTTATATGTTTTAGAGCACGGTGGTGGTAATATTTTGAAGAAATTGTTGAACTCTCTTGCTTCACTTAGATCTATTTGAGAGCCTATTAAAACATCATGGTAAAGTGTTTAGGCTAAAGAAACTAGTCTTCACATGATAAACATCCAATGTCAATGTAGTAAAAAAAATCACATCAAGTGCATTGAATAGAAAGAGATGTTGGATGCTTGATAATTGTTTTGAGACATGAGGATAGTGATATTAAAGTCATGCTAGTGGAGTAATTATGAAATTGAGAAATATTTGTGTTAAGGTTGGTGATTCCCGTAGCATGCACGTATGGTGAACCGTTATGTGACTAAGTTAAAGCATGAGGTATTTGTAGAGTGTCAACCTTTGTGTGGAGGTCGGGGGCGCGCGATGGTTAACTCCTACCAACCTCCCCCCTACGGGCATGCGTTGATTGCTTTGTTTTGATGACTCGTAGGTTTTTGCAATAAGTATATGAGTTCTTATGACTAATGTTGAGTCCATGGATTATACGCACTCTCACCCTTCCACCATTGCTAGTCTCTCTTGTACCGCGCAACTTTCGCCGGTGCCATAAACCCACTATATATCCTTCCTCAAAACAGCCACCATATTGTTCCTCAAAACAGCCACCATACCTACCTATCATGGCATTTCCATAGCCATTCCGAGATATATTGCCATGCAACTTTCCACCGTTCCGTTTATATGACACGCATCATATTGTCATATTGCCATGCATGATCATGTAGTTGACATCGTATTCGTGGCAAGGCCACCATGCATAATTTTTATACATGTCACTCTTGTTTCATTGCACATACTGGTACACCGCCGGAGGCATTCATATAGAGTCATACTTTGTTGTTGTAGTATCGATTTGTAATCTTGTGTTGTAATGAAAGTGTGATGATCATCATTTTTAGAGCATTGTCCCATGGGAGGAAAGGCTGAATCTATAAAGACCCTCCAAAAAAAAGAAAAAAAAAGAGAAAGGCCAAAGAAAAAAAGAAAGGCCCAAAAAAAGAAGAAAAAAGAAAAAAGAAAATAAAAAAAGGGACAATTGCTACTATCTTTTTCCACACTTGTGCTTCAAAGTAGCACCATGTTCTTCATTGTAGAGAGTCTCATGCTTACTCACTTTCATATACTAGTGGGAATTTTCGTTGTAGAACTTGGCTTGTATATTCCAACGATGGGCTTCCTCAAATGCCCTAGGTCTTGCAAGCAAGTTGGATGCACACCCACTAGTTTCTTTTCTTGAGCTTTCATTCATATTTAGCTCTAGTGCATCCGTTGCATGGCAATGCCTACTCACTCACATTGATATCTATTGATGGGCATCTCCATAGCCCGTTGATACGCCTAGTCGATGTGAGACTATCTCCGTTCTTTTTGTCTTCTCCACAACCACCTCTATTCCACCCATAGTGCTATGTCCATGGCTCATGCTCATGTATTGTGTGAAAGTTGAAAGGTTTGAAAAGATAGAGCATGAAAACAAATGCTTGGCTGAAATCGGGGTTGTGCATGATATGAATATTTAGTGTGATAATAAGGGAGCATAGCCAATACTATATGATTTTGTAGGGATAATTTCTTTAGCCATACTATTTTGAGAAGACGTGATTACTTTGTTAGTATTGCATGAAGTATTATTATTTCTTATGTCAATATAGACTTTTTTCTTGAATCCTTCAGATCTAAACATTCATGCCACAATTAAGAGAATTACATTGAAAAACTATATTGGTTATCATTCCACATCAAAAATTCTTTCTTTATCATTTACCTACTCGAGGACGAGCAGGAATTAATCTTGGGGATGCTAGATACGTCTCCAAAGTATCTATAATTTTTGATTGTCCCATGCTATTATTTATGAAGTCTTGGATGTTTAATGGGCTTTATCTTTCACTTTTATATCATTTTTGGGACTAACCTACTAACCCAAAGGCCCAGTCCAGAATGCTGTTTTTTGCCTGTTTCAGGGTTTTGCAGAAAAGGAATATCAAACGGAGTCCAAACGGAATAAAACCTTCGCATGAGATATTTTTGGAGGAAATTACGCACGAAAGACTTTGGGGCCAAGCTAGAGGACAGGGGACCCACCCTAGAGGGTGGGGAGCGCGCCCCCCTTCCCAGGGCGCGCGCCCTGCCTCGAGGGCAGCCCCTGTGGCCCCTGGTGCCCCTCTTCTTCGTATATATACCTACGTACCCCAGAAACTCCATATGCAGAGAGAAAACCCTAATTCCACCGCCGTAGGTGCTGTTCCCGTGGAGATCCCATCTTGGAGCCTGTTCCGGGAGGGGGATCCATCACGGAGGCCTTCATCATCATCATCATCGCCCTCACCATGAGTTGTGAGTAGTTTACCTTAGACCTTCGGGGTCCATAGCTAGTATCTAGATGGCTTCTTCTCTCTCTCTGGATCTCAATACAAAGTTCTCCTCGGTCTTCGAGGAGATCTATTCGATCTAATCTCTTTTTGCGGTGTGTTTGTCGGGATCCGATGAATTGTGAGTTTATGATCAAGATTATCTATGAAATATATTTGGTTCTTCTCTGAACTTTTTATGTGTGCTCATAATATCCTTGCAAGTCTCTTCGAATTATTGGTTTGGTTTGGCCTACTAGATCTATAGTTCTTGCAATGGGAGAAGTGCTTGGCTTTGGGTTCAATCTTGCGGTGTCCTTTCCCAGTGATAGTAGGGGCAGCAAGGCACGTATTGTATTGTTGCCATCGAGGATAAAAAGATCGGGTTTTCATCATATGGCTTGAGTTTATCCCTCTACATCATGTCATCTTGCTAAAGGCGTTACACTGTTCGTATGAACTCAATACACTAGATGCATGCTGGATAGCGGTCGATGTGTGGAGTAATAGTAGTAGATGCATGCAGGAGTCGGTCTACTTGTCTCGGACCTGATGCCTATATACAATGATCATGCCTAAATAGTCTCGTAATTGTTCGCTTTTCTATCAATTGCTCGACAGTAATTTGTTTACTCGCCATAGAATATCGCTATCATGAGAGAAGCCACTAGCGAAAACTATGGCCCCTGGGTCTATCTTTATCATATTACTTTCCCGTCAATTTCGGTTGTCGTTGTTTATTTGCTGTTTTATTAAACTAAAAAATACCAAAAACATTATCTATCATCTCTATCAGATCTCACTATCGTAAGTGAGCGTAAAGGGATTGAAAACCCCTTATCGCGTTGGCTGCGAAGTTCTTATTTGTTTGTGCAGGTGCGAGGGACTGGCGCGTGGTCTCCTACTGGATTGATACCTTGGTTCTCAAAAACTGAGGGAAATACTTACGCTACTATGCTACATCTCCCTTTCCTCTTCGAGGGAATACAACGCAAGCTCAAGAGGTAGCACCCCCAGGGGGTAGGGCGCGCCCTCCACCCTCCTGGATGCCTCGTGTCCCTTTTAGCAAAACGGAGAAAAATTGCTATTAGAACTATTTTCGAGTCGGTTTACTTACCGTACCACATACATATTCCTTTCTGGAGTCTGAAATGTTCTGGAAAGTGTCCCTTATGTATTCCTCCGGGGTTACGGTTTCAATGACATTAGTTTCAACATTTATGGGATTACCTGAGATATAAAGTTTGATTCTTTGACCGTTTACCACCTTCGGATTTGTACCTTCGTAGTAGTTGATTTTTATGGCACCGGAATGATAGACCTCCTCGATAACATAAGGACCTTCCCATTTAGAGAGGAGTTTTCCTGCAAAAAATCTTAAACGAGAGTTGTATAGCAAAACATAGTCACCTACATTAAACTCACACTTTTGTATCCTTTTGCCATGCCATCTTTTAACTTTTTCTTTAAACAATTTGGCATTTTCATAGGCCTGGGTTCTCCACTCATCAAGTGAGCTAATGTCAAATAGGCTCTTCTCACCGGCAAGTTTGAAATCATAATTGAGCTCTTAATGGCCCAGTATGCTTTATGTTCTAGTTCGAGACGTAAGTGACATGCTTTTCCGTAAACCATTTTATATAGAGACATACCCATAGGATTTTTATATGCAGTTCTATAGGCTCATAATGCATCATCAAGTTTCTTGGACCAATTCTTTCTTGATCTATTAACGGTCTTTTGCAAAATTAATTGTATCTCTCTATTACTCAGTTCTACTTGACCACTAGACTGTGGGTGGTATGGGGATGCAATTCTATGATTAACATCATACTTAGCAAGCATTTTATAAAACGTGCCATGAATAAAATGTGAACCACCATCAGTCATTAAGTATCTAGGGACTCCAAACCTCGGAAAAATAACTTCTTTAAGCATCTTAATAGAGGTGTTATGATCAACACTACTAGCTGGAATAACTTCTACCCACTTAGTAACGTAATCAACATCAACTAAAATATGTGTATACCCATTAGAGGAAGGAAACGGTCCCATATAATCAAAGCCCCAAACATCGAATGGTTCAATAACAAGTGAATAGTTCATAGGCATTTCTTGACGTCTACGAATATTACCAATTCTTTGACATTCATCACAAGACAAGACAAACTTACGTGCATCCTTGAAGAGAGTAGGCCAATAAAAGCCGGATTGCAATACCTTATGCGCAGTTCTATCTCCTGCATGGTGTCCTCCATAAGCCTCGAAGTGACACTTGCGTAGGATATGTTCCTGTTCATGCTTAGGTACACAACGTCTAATAACACCATCTACTCCTTCTTTATAAAGGTGTGGGTCATCCCAGAAGTAATGTCTTAAATCATAGAAAAACTTTTTCTTTTGCTGGTATGTGAAACTAGGTGGTATAAATTTAGCAACAATGTAATTAGCATAATCAGCATACCATGGAGCGGTACGAGAAGCATTTATGACAACTAATTGTTCATCAGAAAAGCTATCATCAATAGGTAGTGGGTCATCAAGAACATTCTCTAACCTAGACAAGTTGTCTACAACGGTGTCGGGGGAAACTGTCCGCCACGAGCACCTATGGGACCGGAGCCCCTTGTTTGTGCGGTAAGAGGGCGGAGGGAGCACGAAGAGCAGATCGTAGTGAACACGCGGGCAGTTTACCCAGGTTCGGGCCGCGATGGACGCGTAAAACCCTACTCCTGCTTAGTTTGTATTGAGTTGGAGAGCTCGGGAGCTTGAAGAACTAGCTACACCGAGCGTATGAGCGATCTAGGTTCCGAACCCTTTCTACGTTGTGCATGGGCCTCCTTTTATAGTGCAAAGGGGTCACCAACAGGTGTCAACGTAGGAGAAAGGGCAAAAATGTAAAAGAGGTGGTAGTTGTAATAGTGCGGGAATAGTGGAGCTACAGTGTATGAACAGTGGTCGCTACCTACTTTGACAGTGGGGGACAAGAGCATTTAATGCCCGTCGCCGTCGACCCCAAAAGCGCCCGCCCTTGCGTCTCCGTTTGCCACGGCGATGGCTTTACCACCGTGGAGTGCCACCGTGTCCCCCAGGCTGCACAGCCATCCGCCACGCGTCCCAGGAGGGCCCCCAGGGCGACGCGTGGACCGATGAGCTGGAGCGCGGGCACACAGCATAACTCTCCCCGGCAAGCACCTTGCCGGGGTCTTTGATCTTGCCGGGCCCGGGAGCTTGTCGGGCTCTGAAGCTTGTCGCTCCCCGGGTCCTGCCGGGGCACACGTTGCGCCGAGGCATGTCTTCTGTAATGTAATCTTCTAGTCTTCCTGGCAAGCTCCTCTTGCCAGGGCCTTGAGTGAGGTAATCTTGAGCCTGGAACGGCCTTCCCGGCAAGCCCCACTTGCCGGGGTCTCGATCTTCTGTCTTATATACTTTGTTTTTGAATGGTTTTATATGGAGCAGGAAGGTCTCCGGCGAGCGCGTGGTAGGCCCTGCCGCGGGAAGCTGCTACTGCCCGTGCACAAGTTGGGGTACTGAGGGACCCCTACCTTAGTACACCGACAGGAGCCCCCGGTCCTGGGCCACACACGGTGCCGAGCGCTGTTGGGCCAGGCCCAAAGCAGTGCACGGGCACGCGCGGCCCACGGCACGCCGAATCCACTTCCGCATCCGCCGCGTCCCCCCGTAACGGCACGCGTCGATTGCGGCGTCGTGGGATGGGACGTGGCCACGTTCTTTTAATGGAAAGAGCGAAACGTCCCCCACTTCCCCATAAAACCAGAGGAAGCAGGAGCGGTTCCCCTGCTACGCCTTCATTGCATCTTCTTCCATCTCGAGAGATCCCCTTTGCGCTCCGCCTCCACACCTCCTCCGCCGTTTCCCGCATCTGCGGCGCCGCCGGACTCTTCGTCCCCCCTTTCCTCGCCGCCTCCGCCATGGCCCCGAAGACCGAGAAGGCGAAGGCGGAGAAGACCAAGAAGGAGAAATCTGACCAGGTGGCGAGGCTTGCTCTGCTGCGGAAGCGGAACGTCGTCTTCTCGCCGAGGCTCAGCGCGCGGGAGCTCTGGAACAAGTACTACTTGTTCTGGGCCAAGAAGACCAAGGCGCACCCCCGCACCCGAGCCTATCCGGCCGCCGCCAAGGACAACTACCCCGGCGGGTACTTCTTCTTCGCAGCTTTCTTTCACTGCGGCCTCTGTCCCCCTTTTTCCGACTTTTTCTGTGATATAATGCACACCTACGGCCTCCATCTTCTGGACTTCACCCCCAACGCCATCCTCACGATGGCGGTTTTCGCACACATGTGTGAAAACTATATTGGGATATACCCAAACGTAGCGCTGTTTAGACACTTCTTCACCCCTAGAGTAGAAGCCGGAGCTCCCCTCTCCGGGGGGATTTCTTGGGTCTTCCGCTTGAATAAGAAGGAGTCCTACTTGCCGGGGGAGCTCCGCGGCAAGTGGGAGGAGTGGCGTGCAGACTGGTGTTGGATAGTCGAGGACGAGCCGCAACCTTTCACCGCGCCGCGCACAACAGCCATCGTGCGCGGCAGGGACTGGAGTGAGTTGGATTCGGACGACGGCAAGCTCGACGTCGCCCTCATCAGAATTCTTCGTCTCCGGGTAGCAAGGTTGTCTGTCGGAGAAGTAGGCACAGATTTCCTCCGCCGCCGCATCGCCCCCCTTCAAGATAGGAAGAGGCCAGCCTGGGATTACGGCAACGCGGCGGACATAATGAGGCTGCGCCCCGGGCTCAACTTCAACTTCACATCACTGGAGCTGAAGGGGATGGTCCGGGAACTATTTAAGCATGACCCGGCCCACCCGGAGTGGTTCAGAGCTCCCCGGGGAGTGGTGCCCCTCTGCAACAGCACGGCCCGGGATGCCCTTCGCGCCATGATGCCCGCGTGTGACTCGCACGGTATCGACCGCACGTGGATTCCGCCCAAGCCAGACGTCATCTTGAACTTCTTCGACAATCTGGTGGAGGTGGCGAAGAACAAGGACGAGATGAGGGAGCTGACACGGGACACCACCGACCAGGAGATAGCGTACATAGCTTCTCGGGTTGAAGAGGCCGCTGCAGCCGCAGCGGCAGGAGAATTCGGCTTCTCGCCCGAGGAGGCAGAGGCTGCGGAAGCGTCCTGCCAAGCAGAGGAGGCGGAGATCCGCAGACTGCTGAAGCTTCCTCCCGACGAGCTCGCCGGGGTCCCATCCTTGAGGCACTCCGGGATCCCCGGAATCCTGACCAAGGCCGCGGCGAGAGGCAGCGCCGCCGGAGGGAACAGAGGCGCCGCAGGGAGCGGAGGCGCCGGAGGGAGCGGAGGCGCCGGAGGGAGAGCGGCCACAGTGGAGGGCGCTGGGCCCAGCAAGCCTGCCGAGGAGGAGGAGGAGGAGGAGGACGCCGGGGCCGACGAAGACTCCGACGGATCCCTGGGGCTCTATGCCGACGACCTCTCCTCGTCATCGGAGACCTCCCCGCCTCGGGCAAGCCCTAGGCGCTCTCCGCTGAAGCGTCTCCGCAAGACGGCGATAGGGACAAGGGCGCAGGCGCCCCGGCAACAACCAGCTCGGCGGGCGGCGCGAGCTACCCGGGGGAGCCAAGCTGCGACAGGGGCGCCCGGCGCACCAACCACGGCGGGGGCGACCCGCACACAGGCCACGGCGGAGGCGACCCGCACGCAGGCCACGGCGGAGGCGACCTGCACGCAGGCCACGGCGGAGGCGCCCCGCACGACAGCGCCAAGCGGAGGAAGGCCTTCGCAGAGCAGAGCGGCTGCTCGACCTGCTCCCCGGGCCTCGGCGTCCACAGGAGCCGGGTCCTCGCAGCCCTCAGCCCCGGGGACCGCCAAGCGCCCGAGGGAGTCTTCGCCTCCCGCTCCTCGCGCGGACGCGCCTCAAGTGGCGTTTGACTTTTCCGCCTTGAGCGACGACGACGAAGAGGAGGAACAGGAGTAAGAATTTGAGGTTTTGCGTCTTCTTTAACTTCGTCTTGATTCTTGTTGATGCTAATCTTGTTTTTGCTTTGATCTCAGGACCTTGGCCCAGCGAGTGGCGAAGAAGGCCAAGGTGCCCGTGGTCGAGGTTGCGGACGACTCGCCCGTCGCTGCGACTGGAGACGCGGCGGAGGCGAGCCTGCCGGACCCTAGCGCTGCTCCGAGGAGCAGCCCCCAGCGCAGCCCCCAGCGTAAGTCTGGGTTCTATACTTCCACTTGTCGGGTGCGCTTGAGAATTCTGTCTTGTGCTGATATCTTGATGTTTTTGTCTTGTCTTGATTGTCTTGTGCAGAGGCGGAGCCACAAACGCAGGAGCATCCGGAGGTCGCTCCCGAGGAGCCGCAGGCCCCGCCGTCCCCGCCAAGGCCGAACTCTCCGGCAAGGGAGAGCACTCCGCCAAGGGCGGGTACTCCGCCAAGGGCGAGTACCCCGCCAAGGGCGAGCAGCCCGGCGAGGGCGGCCACTCCGCCAAGGCAGAGCTCCCCGGCGAGGGAGCCCGCCGCTGATGACGTCCGTCAAGGTAAGTTCCGTCACTTTGTCTTCTTGGATTCGTCTCTTTTTGGATATTTGTTTGAACTTCTTTTACTTTTTCTTCTTCTTCTAGATCCTCCTCCCCCCGAGCAGATGGAGACGGAAGTTATCGTCATCGAGGAGGAGGGAGCGCAGGGCGGCGGCGGCGACGCCCCTGTCGCTGAGGGCACGGCGGGAGCCGCCGAGCCGGCTGCGGAGGAGACCGCTCCGGCCGTAGACGCGGCGGCCGGGGAGGGGGACGGCGACCATACTGCCGGCCCGGAGGCGGCAGGAGCGTCGAGCGCTGCGCCGGCCGCCGACCCCTCCACCGAGAAGGAGCCATCAGCCTATTACCTTGAGGCCCCCAATGGCGTTTACATCCAGGTGCCGTGGGGTTCTTCTTCGCGAGCCCCCGCGGAGGGCGAGGCCTTTGATGGAGAGGTCCTCGCCTCCGCGGGTCTGAAGATCGTCGAGGCGCCCGGCGGAAGCGAAGGGCCCGAGGAGGAGAAGTTGCTTCATCAGCTCCTGGCCCTTTACCGGGCCAGGCAGGCGAAGCTTGCTTCCCGGGAGGCCCTTGCCGCCAAGGCCGTCGTTGAGATGGAGAAGCGCGCGGCGGAGCTCCACGCCGCCAACCAGGCTGCCCTCCGCGACGTGGCGGAGGAGCGCGAGAGGCTCGCCGGGGAATACCAGGAATGGCTGCTGGAGAAGGCTGAAGCCGAAGAGCAACAGCGACTTGCCGGGGTGGAGCTGTCCCGGCGAGAAGGAGAGCTCGCCCAGCGGAAGGTCAACCTCGACTCCCACGAGGAAGACCTTGCCGCTCGGGAGCAGGCCCTTGGCGGCGAGCTGAAGGAGGCGAAAGCCGCCGCGGCTGCTGCGGAGACCGCCAAGGAGGAGCTCGCGGCCAAGGTTGCGCAACTGGAGGAGTCGTTGAAGGCGAGCGTGGAGAGGGTCACCGCGCTCAACACAGAGCGCGAGAAGGACGCCCACACCAACTCCGAACTCCAGGTGCGCCTCTCCAAGCAGGGCGACGAGCTGAAGGCCGCCAAGGACTCCATTGAGGATCTGGAGCTGAAGGTTTCCACGTTGAAGGACTCGCTCGACGCCGTCCGGGACCGGGAAACCAAGCTGAAGGAGGAGCTCCGCAGGGAGCGAGGCTTGGTGGAGAGCGCCAATACTGCGGCCGAGAACTTCCGACGGACCGTTGAGGTGTGGACCGAGGACTTGGTGTCTTCTGCATCCAACATCGACCAGGAGCTGCTGGCGCTGAAGTTGGAGCATCTCATCTACTCTCCGGACCCAAACCTCCCTCACAGCGCCAAGCTCAGCCTCTTCTTCAGGGGGATCGCGCCGGCTCTTGCAGATCTTCGGAAGAAGATTCCCGCGCAACTGGCCGAGGAGTCGCGCCAGCTCTGCACGGGAACCTTGGAGCGCGTACTGACGAAGATTGTATACCGCAATCCCGGTATAAACCTCACCAACGTTCTCCGCAGCTTGCCGGCCGACGCGAACATGGAGGCGCTGAAGGCGCAGGTCGCCCACATCATTGCCAAAGTGAACAAGATCTCCAGGATCGGGGGCGACCGCGTAGATTAGGCCTCCTTTTCCTTTATCTCTTTTTGTTGCTGCATAGGGTGTTATGAACTCATTAAACATTGCGACAAGTTATCCTTTGTAAGATATTTATCTTTATCTTAATCAATTAGTGCAATGTTATCTTCCTTGTCTTGGTCATCTACTTTGTATGTTTTTCACCCTACGCTCCCGGGGAGCTTGCCGGTAAGGGGCCCTTGCCGCGAGCGCTGAGTGCTGGACTCTGAGCAGCCTGCTGGCCAAGGCTTTACCGGCAAGCAACCTTGCCGCAGCTAGTCGCAACGCACTCAGCTTGTTGAGTGAACTCGAAAACGAACCAAGGGCGCGACACTTGTCGCAGCTCACTTGAGTCGTTGAGCGTACTCGGAAACAAGATAAGGGTGCGGCTACCCACGGGTAGGTTCCTCCGCGCACAGGTTTTCCATACAAAGCGTGGTTGTTCAAGGAAGACAACTAAAAATTTAAAAATTTGAACTGCTCAAATTCTAATAACTTACCTTTTATATATTGCTTGCTTCTTGGTAAGGCTTCTCTTTCTTGAACAGCACTTGGTTCCTCTTCCATCTCCTTCCCCCCCCCCCCGGCAAACTTGTGCGCGAGGAACATTCCTTCTGCTTAATAGGCAAGGAAAAAGAAGAGGGAAACAAGTATATGGCCTTTCGGCGTGCTAATGCTTACCGGATATGTACGTTGCACAAGATGCCAAATAACACATGCAAATAGCAGAGAAAAGCATGTAAAAGGCAAATAGCGCAAAACACAAAAAACTTTACTGATGCACGGGGCCTGCGCCCGGCTTTGTACAAAGGGTTACATGCAACAGCGGCAAAGCTTGTACAAAAGGTGGTTGCCGGAGCGGATCACGGCAACCGCGCCTTATGGGTGAAACTTGCGAAGATGCTCTATGTTCCAGGAGTTGCTCACCGGTAAGCCTTCTTCGGTCTCGAGGCGGACAGCGCCGGGCCTCGTGACTTGTCTCACCCGATAAGGGCCTTCCCACTTCGGCGTCAACTTGTTGGAATTCTTGGCGGACTGAACACGCCGAAGAACAAGGTCGCCTTCCTCGAGACTCCTGGCCTTGACCTTGCGACTATGATAGCGGCGCAAGGCTTGCTGGTATCGAGCAGCTCGTACAGCAGCCTGGAGACGTTCCTCCTCGAGGAGCAATGCATCATCTTGTCGCAGTTGCTCTTGCTCGAGCTCATCATAAGCGAGCACTCGAGGAGATCCGTATACGAGTTCCGTGGGGAGAACTGCCTCTGCTCCATATACTAGAGCAAAGGGTGTCTGTCCGGTGGCTCGACTTGGTGTCATTCTGATTGACCAAAGAGCCGCCGGTAGCTCCTCTATCCAGTTTCTTCCGCACTTGCGCAGCCTGTCAAAGGTCCTTGTCTTGAGTCCGCGCAGCACTTCAGCATTGGCCCTCTCCGCTTGACCGTTGCTCCTCGGGTGAGCAACAGAAGCGAAACAGACCTTGGCGCCAAGGTCTTGGACGTACTGCATGAAGGTGCGACTAGTAAATTGTGTACCATTGTCGGTGATGATCCTGTTAGGGATTCCGAAACGGCAAACAATCGACCTGAAGAACCTGACCGCTGACTGTGCTGTCACCTTTCTCACTGGTTCCACTTCTGGCCACTTTGTGAACTTGTCGATTGCAACGTACAAGTACTCAAAGCCCCCGATGGCTCGGGGGAAGGGGCCGAGGATATCGAGCCCCCAGACCGAGAAGGGCCAGGACAAAGGAATTGTTTGGAGAGCTTGAGCTGGCTGATGAATCTGCTTTGCATGGAACTGGCACGCTTCACACTTGGTTACTAGTGCAGTTGCATCTTGGAGGGCTTCTTGCCAGAAGAACCCTTGCCGGAAAGCTTTTCCGGCAAGCGCCCTTGCGCCAATGTGGTGGCCGCATATGCCTCCGTGTATCTCTGCCAACAGCTTCTGTCCATCTTCCCTGGAGATGCACTTCAACCTGACACCATTGAGCCTTCTTCTGTACAGCTCGTTATCCACGAACTGGTACATACTTGACTGCCTGGTTATCTTCTCTATTTCTTCTGGGTCGTCGGGAAGTTCTCCAGTTTGCAGAAAACGGACGATCTGTTGTGCCCATGCCGGAGCCCGAGGCTCAACGGCAAGGACTAAAGGCATGAGGGCCGCTGCGGGGACCTCAGCTTCTACGGCAAGAACCTCCGGTTCTGCCGAAGCTGATGATCCCCCGGCAAGCTCGCCGGGGCGAGGCTTGTCGGGAACACTTGCTTCAACTGCACATATCCTCGGATCTGCAGGAGCAGACTGTTCCTCAGCGTTCTGATCGTTGATCTTGGGGACCTTGGCGGCGGTTTCAGGAAGATCCGCCAGCAAGTAGTCGCCGGAGGCCAACTTCCTCTTCTTGGACTGCCCAATTGATGGTGTAACGGACGGTTGAGTTAGCTTGAGCAAGAAGGTTCCTGGTTCCACAGGTAACTTCATCGAAGCACACTTTGAAAGGTCATCTGCAATGTCATTCTGAGCTCTCGGGACGTGCTCCATTTGCAGACCTTCAAAGTGCTCTCCAAGCTTCCTCACTTCATCTACATAAGCTTCCATCAAAGGGCTCTGGTAGCTCTTGTTAACTTGTCGGACCACCAACTGAGAATCTCCTCGTACAATCAGCTTCCTTATCCCAAGTTCGGCCGTAATCCTGAGGCCGGCGAGCAAACCTTCATATTCAGCAGTGTTGTTTGTCGCTTGCTCTCTTGGGAAGTGCATCTGGATAACATACTTGAGGTGCTCCCCGGTGGGCGCGATGAGTACCACGCCAGCACCGGCGCCTTGCAGCGAGAAGGCACCATCAAAATACATTACCCATTCACTTGTTGCTTCTTGTACGGGTACACTTGTTTCTTGGACTTCTTCGTCGGGCGTTGGGGTCCACTTGGCTATGAATTCTGCCAAAGCTCGGCTCTGTATGGTTGAGGTACTTTCAAACTTGAGTCCAAAGCTTGACAGCTCCAGTGCCCACTCAACGATCCTGCCTGTTGCTTCTGGATTGTGCAATATCCTCTTCAGCGGAAAGCGAGTGACCACTGTTATCTCATGTGCCTGGAAGTAATGGTGCAGCTTTCTCGAGGCCATGAGGAGGCCGAAAAGCAACTTTTGCACCCCGGAGTATCTTGATCTAGCCCCCTGCAAGAGGGAACTCACAAAATACACCGGGCGCTGCACCATCTTCTTCCGCACTTCTTCCTGTTCCTGCGCAGAGTTGTCCTTGTCGGGGCCAGAGCTTGTCGGAGCGGCCCCCTGCTTGTCGCTGGACTCGCTTGCCGGTGGTGCAGACTCCTCGTCGGCCTCCCTCTCCGCTACTAACACAGCACTAACCACCTGGTTGGTTGCCGCTAGGTACAGCAGCAACTTTTCCTGTGGTCTAGGTGCGACAAGTATTGGAGTGGAGGATAGGTACCGTTTCAAATCTTGCAGCGCTGCCTCCGCTTCCGGAGTCCACTTCATGGGACCTGCCTTCTTCAAGATTTTGAAGAAAGGTAGGGCGCGTTCTGCAGACTTCGAAATGAACCTACTGAGGGCAGCCACACAACCTGCAAGCCTTCTGACATCCTTGACGCGCTTCGGGGCCTCGATCTGCTCAATGGCTTTAATCTTGTCGGGGTTAGCTTCGATCCCCCTCTGTGACACAAAGAACCCGAGAAGCTTGCCGGAGGAGACTCCAAAGACGCACTTCTCGGGGTTCAACTTGAGCTGTATCTTGCGCAGGTTCTGAAATGTCTCTTCCAAATCTTGGACCAGGGTTTCCTTGCTCTTGCTCTTCACCACGATGTCATCCATGTAAGCCTCTACATTTCTGTGGATCTGTGGCTCGAAAGCAGTGTGCACTACCCTTGCAAATGTTGATCCTGCATTCTTCAGTCCAAATGGCATGCGTATGAAGCAATAAGTGCCACATGGAGTGATAAATGCAGTCTTCTCTTCATCCTCTTTGGCCATAAAGATCTGGTGGTAGCCTGAATATGCATCAAGAAAAGAGAGTAGCTCACATCCGGCGGTGGAGTCAACGATCTGGTCAATACGCGGCAAAGGGAATGGATCCTTGGGACATGCTTTATTCACGTCGGTGAAGTCTATACACAGTCTCCACTTCCCATTGGCCTTGCGCACGACGACTGGGTTTGCTAACCACGTCGGATGGATCACACCTCTAACTAGGCCTGCTGCCTCTAGCTTCTTGATTTCTTCAGCAATGAATTCTTGGCGCTCCACGGCTTGCTTCCTCACTTTCTGCTTGACGGGCCGCGCATGAGGACAAACAGCAAGCTTGTGCTCAATTACCTTCCTGGGAACACCGGGGATGTCAGATGGTTGCCAGGCAAACACATCGACATTCGCCCGCAGGAAGGCAACGAGCGTGCTTTCCTATTTGCTGTCAAGCGTGGCACTGATGGTGAAGGTACCACCAGTGCCGTCCTCCTTGGCGGACACCTTCTTGGTTGCCGGAGGAGCGGCCATCCCCTTTCTACACTTGCCGGTGGAGCTCGATGGAACGTCCTCGACGGCAGCGCAGCACTCCGAAGAGGTGCGGTTGCCGGAGTGGGTCCCAGAGCACTTGCCGGACTTGGTCTTCGTCTTCTTCCCCCCGGGAGCTTCAGCGGCAAGTGTATCCTTTTCTGCCGCAGCTGCTGCGTCCCGGTAGATCTTGTCCGCGCAAACAAGCGCATCTTTCTTGTCGCCATGGACAGTGATGACGCTTATCGGCCCCGGCATCTTGAGTACGTTGTAGGCGTAGTGGGAAGCCGCCATGAACTTGGCGAGGGCGGGACGGCCGAGTATTCCATTATACGGCAATGAAATATCGGCGACGTCGAATGTGATGCGCTCAGTTCTGAAGTTGAGCTCCCCGCCAAAGGTCACCGGCAGAGTTATCTTCCCCTTGGGCTTGCTCCTTCCCGGGTTGATTCCTTGGAAAGAACCGGTCTCTTCGAGCTCGCCATCTGGGATTTGGAGTTTCTTGATCACAGCAGAGGAGATCAAGTTCAGCCCGGCCCCGTCGTCAACCAACGTTTTGGTGACCTTGAGGTTGCGGATGGTGGGTGAAACCAGCATCGGCAAGCACCCGACCGCAGTGGTGCGGTCAGGGTGATCCTCAAGGTAGAAAATGATGGGCGTGCTGGACCATTTGAGGAGCCTGCGCGACTCCACGGGCGGCTCTGCTGCATTCACCTCGCGCACCCACTGCTTGAGCTGGCGGTGGGAGGTGTGCAGAGAGGCGCCACCGTCGACGCACAGGACTTCCGTGGCCTTCTGGAACTCCTGCTCGCTGTTATCCTCATCCTCCATGTCTTCATCGTCGTCTTCTTCATCCTTGTCGCGGCCCCGGGGAGGTCGGTCACCTTGCCGCTGCTTGGCCTTGCCACGGCGTCCTCCCCGGCCATTGAATGGCCGCTTCTTGCTTGGCTCTCCTCCGCCACCTTGGGCCTTCTCCTTGTCGCGCCTCTCGTACTCAGCTTTCTGCTGCTCGACGAGGTACTCGACGCGTTTGCAGTTGGAGAGGTCATGGCCCTTGGTGCGGTGGATTTTGCAGTATTGCTTGTCGGAGCCGTCCTGCTTGTCGGCTGCCGCGACAGGGGCAGGCTCCTTGCCGGAGCTGCCAGCCTGTGTTTGCTTGGCGGGAGCCTCCTTGCCGGACTTCTCGACGGCAAGCACTTCCTTCTTGTTCTTCCTCCTGTTGTTCCGCCGCCGGCTCTTCTTCGCCGGGGCGGCGTCGTCGCTGTCGCTTCCTCCTGCGCCAGCATCCTCCCCGGGGAGTCTCCTCCCCTCTTCTGCGCGCGCGCACTTATCAGCTAGAGCGTAGAGCTCGCTGACATCCCGTATCTTGGTCATGGCCATCTCCTCACGCATGCGGCGGTTACGCACGTTCTGGTGGAACGCGCTGATAACCGCGGCAGGGTGGACATCGGGGATGTTGTGCTGTACACGGCTGAAGCGTTGGATGTACTTGCGCAGGGATTCTCCTTCCTTCTGGGCCAGAATGTGGAGATCACTCTCCTGGCCGTGGGGTTTGTGGCCGCCCGTGAAGGCGCCAACAAACTGGTGGCAAAGGTCTGCCCAAGAAGAAATGGAGCCTTCCGGCAAGTGCATAAGCCACGAACGAACGTTCGGCTTAAGCACGAGCGGGAAGTAGTTCGCCAAAATCTTCTCGTCACGCCCCCCGGCAGCCTGCACCGCGATGGTGTAAATGCTGAGGAATTCCGAGGGGTGCGTCTTGCCGTCGTACTTCTCCGGTACGTCGGGCTTGAAGTTCTTCATGCTGGGCCACTGGACGCGCCGCAGCTCACGGGTAAACGCGGGGCAACCTGCCGCGTACGGCAAGTCGCCTGGTTCACCGGGCGCGCGCGCGTCGACAGCGTTCCCAGCTCTCTGGTCTGATTGTCGCCGGGCTTCTCGGCGGCGCTCGATTGTTGTTCGAGCGTCTTCTTGTCGCCGGTCGTCAAGGACCTGGCGCTGGTCCCGACGAGCCCGCGGATCCGACGATGCCGTGGAGCCGTCGTCGGCGTTGTTCCGGCGGGGCGGCGTCTTCTGCTTCCGCGGCGGGGAGTGCACGGTGGTTGCACCCCCGGCGGTCTTGTCGCCGTCGGCCTTCGTCTTCTCGACTTGCCGCGGCCACGAGGTCGCCGGCTGCTGTGGAGAGTCGTTGTTGGCGAAGGCGATCAGGCTCTGGATGGTTGCCCTCCAGTCCTCGGCCTTGTCTGCCGCTGGAGGGAAGTCGAGGAGCAGTTGCGCCCTTGCGAGCGCTTCTGCTGGAGTGGAGGGGAGCGGGGGTGAGCGGTGCGAGGAGTGGGATATGCTCGGACTCCTAACAGCGTTAGAAGGAGCAGGGTCCCGCCCCGGCGACCGCGCCTTGCTCGTGCCAGGACGATGGCCCGGAGCGTCCCGCGAACCTCCGGTTTGCCCTTGGCCCAGCAGGCGGATGCCACCTCCTGTGGCATGGCGCTGCTGGGTTGTTGTTTGCTGAGATGGACGCGGCGCGTCCACGGAGACCGAGGCTCGGTCGTCCGTCCTGTCCTTGGATTTGGTGGCGCCGCGAGTGTCCTCGCCGGCGACCACCCTCCCGACGACGTCTCCCCCGCCCACCGTTGGTTCTGGTGGCGGCGGATGAGACGCAGACGGGCCTGCGACCTCCGAAGCCTTCTTCTTCGGGGCCATGGCGCAGTTGCTGATGAAGCTGACGAATTCGGAGAGGTTGATGAAGAGTGCGCCCGCGTGAACGCCGGATCAGGTTCGCACAACCTCGACGCCCCCTACCTGGCGCGCCAAAGATGTCGGGGGAAACTGTCCGCCACGAGCACCTATGGGACCGGAGCCCCTTGTTTGTGCGGTAAGAGGGCGGAGGGAGCACGAAGAGCAGATCGTAGTGAACACGCGGGCAGTTTACCCAGGTTCGGGCCGCGATGGACGCGTAAAACCGTACTCCTGCTTAGTTTGTATTGAGTTGGAGAGCTCGGGAGCTTGAAGAACTAGCTACACCGAGCGTATGAGCGATCTAGGTTCCGAACCCTTTCTACGTTGTGCATGGGCCTCCTTTTATAGTGCAAAGGGGTCACCAACAGGTGTCAACGTACGAGAAAGGGCAAAAATGTAAAAGAGGTGGTAGTTGTAACAGTGCGGGAATAGTGGAGCTACAGTGTATGAACAGTGGTCGCTACCTACTTTGACAGTGGGGGACAAGAGCATTTAATGCCCGTCGCCGTCGACCCCAAAAGCGCCCGCCCTTGCGTCTCCGTTTGCCACGGCGATGGCTTTACCACCGTGGAGTGCCACCGTGTCCCCCAGGCTGCACAGCCATCCGCCACGCGTCCCAGGAGGGCCCCCAGGGCAACGCGTGGACCGATGAGCTGGAGCGCGGGCACACAGCACAACTCTCCCCGGCAAGCACCTTGCCGGGGTCTTTGATCTTGCCGGGCCCGGGAGCTTGTCGGGCTCTGAAGCTTGTCGCTCCCCGGGTCCTGCCGGGGCGCACGTTGCGCCGAGGCATGTCTTCTGTAATGTAATCTTCTAGTCTTCCTGGCAAGCTCCTCTTGCCAGGGCCTTGAGTGAGGTAATCTTGAGCCTGGAACGGCCTTCCCGGCAAGCCCCACTTGCCGGGGTCTCGATCTTCTGTCTTATATACTTTGTTTTTGAATGGTTTTATATGGAGCAGGAAGGTCTCCGGCGAGCGCGTGGTAGGCCCTGCCGCGGGAAGCTGCTACTGCCCGTGCACAAGTTGGGGTACTGAGGGACCCCTACCTTAGTACACCGACAAACGGGGTTCTCAGCTCCCTTTCTATCAATAATATGCAAATCAAATTCTTGTAGCAAGAGAACCCATCTAATAAGTCTAGGTTTAGCATCTTTCTTTTCCATAAGATATTTAATAGCAGCATGATCGGTGTGAACAGTTACTTTAGAATCAACAATATATGGCCTGAACTTATCACAAGCAAATACAACTGCTAAAAATTATTTTTCAGTAGTAGCATAATTTCTGTGGGCATTGTCAAGAGTTTTACTAGCATATTGGATAACATTCAATTTCTTATCAACTCTTTGTCCTAGAACAGCGCCTATAGCATAATCACTAGCATCGCACATAATTTCAATGGGTAAATTCCAATCAGGTGGCTGAACTATAGGTGCAGAAATCAAGGCTTTCTTAAGTATTTCAAATGCTTATACACAATCATCATCAAAGACAAAAGGAACATCTTTTTGTAAGAGATTAGTCAGAGGCCTAGAAATTTTTGAGAAGTCTTTAACAAACCTTCTATAAAAACCGGCATGACCAAGGAAACTTCTTATACCTTTAATGTCCTTGGGACACGACATCTTTTCAATAGCATCAACTTTAGCTTTATCAACTTCAATACCTCTTTCAGAAATTTTATGCCCCAATACAATACCTTCATTAACCATAAAGTGGCACTTCTCCCAATTCAAGACAAGATTAGTTTCTTCACATCTCTACAAAACTCGATCAAGGTTGCTCAAGCAATCATCAACAGAAGTTCCATAAACAGAAAAATCATCCATGAAAACCTCAACAATCCTTTCACAAAAATCAGAGAATTTATCCATCATGCATGTTTGAAAGGTATCAGGTGCATTACATAAACCAAAAGGCATACGTCTATAAGCAAAGGTACCGAAAGGGCAAGTAAAAGTGGTCTTTTCCTGATCCTCTTTTGACACGGGTATTTAAGAGAAACCAAAATAACCATAAAGAAAGCAAAAATGTGTATGTTTGGATAATCTTTCTAGCATTTGATCAATAAAAGGTAAGGGGTAGTGATCCTTTTTAGTAGCTTTATTTAATTTGCGGAAATCAATTACCATTCTATAACCTGTAACAATTCTTTGTGGGATCAATTCATCTTTATCATTAGGAACAACAATAATACCTCCCTTCTTGGGGACACAATGGACAGGATTTACCCATTGACTATCAGCCATAGTATAAATTATACCTGCCTCTAGAATCTTTAGTATTTCTTTCCTTACGATTCTTTCATCCTAGGATTTAACCGTCGTTGGTGATCAACAACCGGTTTAGCGTCTTTCTCCAATTTTATTTTGTGCTGGCATAGAGTGGGACTAATGCCCTTAAGATCATCAAGAGTATATCCAATAGCATCACGGCGCTTCTTCAGAGTTTTCAATAATTTCTCTTCTTCCTGCTCTGAGAGGTTAGCACTAATAATAACAGGATATATCTTCTTTTCATCGAGATAAGCATATTTAAGGGTATCAGGTAAAGGTTTGAGCTCAAACACAGGATCACCCTTGGGTGGAGGAGGATCCCCTAGAATTTCAACAGGAAAGTTGTGTTTCAAAATAGGTCCTTGTTTAAAGAATACTTCATCTATTTCCCTTCTTTCATTCATAAACATATCATTTTTCATGGTCTAGCAAATGTTGTTCTAAAGGATCATTAGGAGGCACGACAATAGAAGCAAGACCAATAATTTCATCTTTACTAGACAATAATTTATCATGGGGTTGTCTACAAAATTTAGCAAAGTTAAAATCATGAGACATATCCCCTAATCCAATAGTAACAACATCCTTTTTGCAATATATCCTAGCATTAACAGTATTAAGAAGGGTCTACCAAATATAATGGGACAAAAGTCATCTTGTGGGGAACCAAGAACAAGAAAATCAGTAGGGTATTTAACTTTCCCACACAAGACTCCAACATCTCTAACAATCCCAATTGGTGAAATAGTATCTCTATTAGCAAGCTTAATCGTAACATCAATACCTTCTAACTCAGCAGGTGCAATATCATGCATAATTTCTTCGTATAAGGAATGAGGTATTGCACTCGCACTAGCACCCATATCACATAAACCATGATAGCAACGATCTCCTATTTTAACAGAAATAACAGGCATGCTTACAATAGGTATATGTTTATTTTTAGTATCGGGTCTAGCAATTCTAGCAGCTTCATCACAGAGGTAAATAACATGCCCATCAATATTATCGACCAAGAGATCCTTAACCATAGCAATACTAGGTTCAACTTTAATTTGCTCAGAGGGTGTAGGTGTTCTAGCATTACTCTTACGAACCACAGTTGAAGCTTTAGCATGATCATTTATTCTAACAGGGAAGGGTGGTTTCTCAATATAAGCGATAGGAACAATAGGATCGACATTAGAAGTGATAGTATTTTCTTCAACTTTAATAGGTTCAATTACTTTTACTTCAATGGGAGGATGATATTTAAACCACTTCTCCTTAGGGAGATCAACATGAGTAGCAAATGATTCACATAAAGAAGCTACTATCTCAGAGTCAAGTCCATATTTAGTGCTAAATTCACGAAAAGCGTCGGTATCCATAAAAGATTTAACACAATCAAACTTAGGTGTTATACCTGACTCCTTACCTTCGTCGGGATCCCAATCCTCGGAGTTGCATTTAATTCTTTCCGAAAAATCCCATTTGAATTCAATAGTCTTCATCATATAAGAGCTAGTACAAGAAGTATCGAGCATGGAGCGATTATCGAGAGAAAGCCGAGCATAAATTTTTTGAATAATAATTTCTCTTGAGAGCTCATGATTGGGGCATGAATATAACATTGACTTAATCCCCCCCAAGCTTGAGCAATACTTTCTCCTTCCCGAGGCCAAATATTATATATATATAATTACGATCACGATGAACCAGATGCATAGGATAAAACTTCTGATGAAATTCCAATTTCAATCGGTTGTAGTTCCTGGATCCCATATCATCACATGGCCTAAACCATGTCAATGCCTTTCTCTTCAAAGATAAAGGGAATACTTTCTTCTTGATAACATCCTCGGTCATACCTGCAAGCTTAAATAATGCTCAAACTTCATCCACATAGATTAGGTGCAAATCGGGGTGCAATGTTCCATCTCATGTAAAATGATTAGCTAGCAGTTTCTCTATCATACCCGAAGGAATTTCAAAGTAAACATTTTCAGTAGGTTGAGGAGCAACTCTTTGCTCTACTAGTCGGGGTGAAGATACCCTGAACAAGCCCCTCAAAGGATTATGTTCCATAGTAACAAGTGACAGTAAATTTCAGCACACTATAAAAAAATTTCCTTACCAAAGGCGCTTCACTCCCCGGCAACGGCGCCAGAAAAGATTCTTGATGACCCACAAGTATAGGGGATCTATCTTAGACCTTCCGATAAGTAAGAGTGTCGAACCCAACGAGGAGCAGAAGGAAATGATAGGCAGTTTTCAGTAAGGTATTCTCTGCAAGCACTGAAATTGTCGGTAACAGATAATTTTGTGATAAGGTAATTTGTAACGAGTAACAAGTAATAAAAGTAAATAAGGTGCAGAAATATGGCCCAATCCTTTTTGTAGCAAAGTAAAAGCCCGGACAAACTCTTATATAAAGGAAAGTGCTCTCGAGGACACATGGGAATTATCGTCAAGCTAGTTTTCATCACGCTCATATGATTCGCGTTCGTTACTTTGATAATTTGATATGTGGGTGGACCGATGCTTGGGTACTGCCCTTCCTTGGACAAGCACCCAACTTATGATTAACCCCTATTGCAAGCATCAGCAACTACAAAAGAAATATTAAGGTAAACCTAACCATAGCATGAAACATATGGATCCAAATCAGCCCCTTACGAAGCAACGCATAAACTAGGGTTTAAGCTTCTGTCACTCTAGCAACCCACTATGTACTTATTACTTCCCAATGCCTTCCTCTAGGCCCAAACAATGGTAAAGTGTCATGTAGTCGACGTTCACATAACACCACTAGAGGAAAGACAACATACATCTCATCAAAATATCAAACGAATATCAAATTCACATGACTACTTATAGCAAGACTTCTCCCATGTCCTCAGGAACAAACATGACTACTCACAAATCATATTCATGTTCATAATTAGAGGGGTATTAATATGCATAAAGGATCTGAACATAGGATCTTCCACCGAATATACAAACTAGCATCAACTACAAGGAGTAATCAACACTACTAGCAACCCACAAGTACAATTCTGAGGTTTTGGGACAAAGATTGGATACAAGAGATGAACTAGGGTTTGATAGCAGATGATGCTGGTGAAGATGTTGATGGAGATTGACCCCCTCCCGATGAGAGGATCGATGGTGATGACGATGGTGACGATTTCCCCCTCCCGGAGGGATGTTTCCCCAGCAGAACAGCTCCGTCGGAGCCCTAGATTGGTTCCGACAAGGTTTCGCGTCGAGACGGCGGCGCTTCGTCCCGAAAGCTTCCCTCTGATTTTTTCCAGGGCAGAAGACACCTTATACCAGAAGATGGGCATCAGGAGGCTACTAGGTGTCCCACGAGGCAGGGGGCACGCCCAGGGGGGTAGGGCGCGCCCTCCACCCTCGTGGACGGTGGGTGGCCCCCCTCTGGTGCTTTCTTCGCCCAATATTTTTAATATATTCCAAAACTGACTTTCGTGGAGTTTCAGGACTTTTTGAGTTGTGCAGAATAGGTCTCTAATATTTGATCCTTTTTCAGACCATAATTCCAGTTGCCGGCATTGTCCCTATTCATGTAAACCTTGTAAAATAAGAGAGAAAGGCATAAGTATTGTGACATAATGAATACTAACAGCCCATAATGCAATAAATATCGATATAAAAGCATAATGCAAAATGGACGTATCAGTCAATACTGTAGTCGATCGGGGCAGTAGCAGCGTCGGTCTCATAGTCTACCGGAGAGAAGAGGGGAAAGAAACAATGAATACAATGCAAACAGATGCATGACATGACATATAACGGTGCTAGGTGTGCCCTAACGCAGCACCGGGTGCTACTGGCAAAGGAGGGAAACATGCGGGAAAGTATTCCCGGTGTTTGAAGTTTTTGGACAGACATGCCGGAGGGGGAAAGTTGCATGTTCGCAAAGCTAGGAATGTGTGGGTGATAAACGGACCGCGTATTCGGATTTGTCTAGAAATTCTGAGCAACTTTCATGTACAAAGTATTTTTCATCCGAGTTACGGATTATTTTATATTAAATTTTAAAGTTTTAAATCATTTTCTAAATTATTAATTATTAAATAAATTCAAAAATAGTATTGTTGCATCAGCATGACGTCACCAGTCAACAGAGGTGTTGACTGAGTCAAGCTGACATGTGGGTCTCGCATGTCATTGACTAATTAATTAACTAGCAATTAATTAGGCTAAACAGTAATTAGGTTAATCTAATTAAGCTAATTAATCATTTAATTAATATTTTAATTATTATTATTATTTATTTATTTGTTTTTCTTTAAAAACGTTCTAGGGCCATGGGGCCCAATTGGTAGTGGCCCAAAGGGAGCCCTGGCGGGTCAGGCGCTTAGCGGGTGCGGGCGAATGGGTTACGGGCGAGGCCGTGGAGCCGGGGCGCACCCGACTAAGTGCCGGCAGCCGCCGCTGGAGGGAGCGGCGGGGCTCGGTTGGAGGGAGCAGCTGGGCTCGGGCTATGCGGCTGCCGCAGCTAGAGGGAGCTGTGGAGGCAGACCAAGGCGGGGCACGGAGGCAGCGGCTGCTACTTCTCGAGCTTGCGTTGTATTCCCTCGAAGAGGAAAGGATGATGCAGCATAGTAGCGTAAGTATTTCCCTCAGTTTTTGAGAACCAAGGTATCAATCCAGTAGGAGACCACGCGCGAGTCCCTCACACCCGCACAAACAAATAAGAACTTCACAGCCAACGTGATAAGGGGTTGTCAATCCCTTTACGGTCACTTACGAAAGTGAGATCTGATAGATAGGATAGTATAATATTTTTGGTATTTTTTATATAAGAAGAGAAAGTAAATAAAGCAAATAAGCAACGACAACAGAAATTGAAGTAAAGTAATATGATAAAGATAGACCCGGGGGCCATAGGTTTCACTAGTGGCTTCTCTCATGATAGCAGAATTCTACGGTGGGTAAACAAATTACTGTCGAGCAATTGATAGAAAAGCGCATAGTTATGAGAATATCTAGGCATGATCATTATATATAGGCATCACGTCCGTGAAAAGCAGACCAAAACGATTCTACATCTACTACTATTACTCCACACATCGAGCGCTATCCAGCATGCATCTCGAGTATTAAGTTCATAAGAACAGAGTAATGCTTTAAGCAAGCTGACATGATGTAGAGGGATAAACTCAAGCAATATGATATAAACCCCATCTTTTTATCCTCGATGGCAACAATACAATACGTGCCTTGTTGCCCCTACTGTCACTAGGAAAGTACACCGCAAGATTGAACCCAAAGCCAAGCACTTCTCCCATTGCAAGAACTATAGATCTAGTAGGCCAAACCAAACCGATAAATCGAAGAGACTTGCAAGGATATTATAATCATACATAAAAGATTTCAGAAAAGAATCAAATATTGTTCATAGATAATCTTAATCATAAACCCACAATTCATCGAATCTCGACAAACACACCGCAAAAAGATTACATCGAATATATCTCCTCGAAGATCGAGGTGAACTTTGTATTGAGATCCAAAAAGAGAGAAGAAACCATCTAGCTAATAACTATGGACCCGAAGGTCTGTGGTAAACTACTCACAACTCATTCGTGAGGCTATGGCGTTGATGTAGAGGCACTCCGTGATGGATCCCCCCTCCGGCGGAGCTCCAGAACATGCCCCAAGATGGGATCTCACGGGAACAGAAGGTTGTGGCGGTGGAATTAGGGTTTTCTCTGTTGTCTCGATGTTTTCAGGGTACGTGGATATATATGGGAGGAAGGAGGGCATCAGGGGAGCCAGAGGGGGCCCACGAGGGTGGGGGGCGCGCCCTGGACCCTCGTGGCCGCCTCCTTCGTTCCCTCGCGTGTACTCCAAGTCTTCTGGGTAGATACGGTTCCAAAAATAACTCTCCCGAAGGTTTCATTCCGTTTGGACTCTGTTTGATATTCCTTTTTTACGAAAGCTTGAAATAGGCAAAAAAAACAACAATTTGCACTGGGCCTTGGGTTAGTAGGTTAGTCCCAAAAATAATATAAAAGCGTATAATAAAGTCCATTAAACATCCAAAACAGAATATATAATAGCATGGAACAATCAAAAATTATAGATACATTGGAGACGTATCAAGAGTCCCCAAGCTTAATTCCTGCTCGTCCTCGAGTAGGTAAATGATAAAAACAGAATTTTTGATGTGGAATGCTAACTAACATAATTCTCAATGTAATTCTCTTTGTTGTGGCATGAATGTTCAGATCCGAAAGATTCAAGATAAAAGTTCATATTGACATAAGAATAATAATTCTTCAGGCATACTAACAAAGAAATCATGTCTTCCCAAAATAACATGGCCAAAGAAAGTTCATCCCTACATAATCATATAGTTAGGCTATCCTCCATCTTCGTCACACAAAATATTCCAATCATGCACAACCCCGATTTCAGCCAAGCACTTGTTTCATACTTTAATTTTTTCAAACTCTTTCAACTTTAACGCAATATATTAGCGTGAGCCATGGACATAACACTATGTGGAATAGAGTGGTGGTTGTGGAGAAGACAAAAAAGAGGAAGATGGTCTCACATCAACTAGGCGTATCAATGGGCTATGGAGATGCCCATCAATAGATATCAATGTGAGTGAGTAGGGATTGCCATGGAACAGATGCACTAGAGCTATAAATGTATGAAAGTTCAACAAAACAAACTAAGTGGGTGTGCATCCAACTTGCTTGCTCACGAAGACCTAGGGCATTTGAGGAAGCTCATCGTTGGAATATGCTAGCCAAGTTCTATAATGAAAATTCCCACTAGTATATGAAAGTGACTAAACAAGAGACTCTCTATCATGAAGAACATGGTGCTACTTTGAAGCACAAGTGTGGAAAAAGATAGTAGCCTTGTCCCTTTTTTCTTCTTTTCTTTTTTTGTCTCTTTTTTGGGGACTTTCTTTTTTTCTTTGGCCTTTGCTTCTTTTTTTTCTTCTTTTTTTCTTTTGGACAATGCTCTAATAATGATGATCATCACACTTATATTGATTTACAACTCGATATTGCAACTCGATACTAGAACAAAGTATGACTCTATAGGAATGCCTCCGGCGGTGTACCGGGATGTGCAATGAATCAAGAGTGACATGTATGAAATATTATGCATGGTGGCCTAGCCACAAATACGATATCAACTACATGATCATGCATGGCAATATGACAATGATGAAGCGTGTCATAGCAAACGGAACGGTGGAAAGTTGCATGGCAATATATCTCGGAATGGCTATGAAAATTCCATGATAGGTAGGTATGGTGGCTGTTTTGAGGAAGGTGTATGGTGGGTGTATGGTACCGGCGAGAGTTGTGCGGTACAAGAGAGGCTAGCAATGGTGGAAGGGTGAGAGTGCGTATAATTCATGGACTCAACATTAGTCATAAAGAACTCACATACTTATTGCAAAAATCTACAAGTCATCAAAACAAAGTACTACATGCATGCTCCTATGGGGGAGGTTGGTAGGAGTTAACCATCGCGCACCCCCGACCTCCACACAAAGGATGACACTCTATGAAATACCTCATGCTTCAAATTTGTCACACAACGGTTACCATACGTGCATGCTACGGGACTTGCAAACCTCAACACAAGTATTTCTAAAATTCACAACTACTCTACTAGCATGACTCTAATATCACCATCCTCATATCTCAAAACAATCATCAAGTATCAAACTTCTCATAATATTCAATGCACTTTATATGAAAGTTTTTACTATAGTCATCTTGGATGCCTATCATATTAGGACTAGTTTTATAACCAAAGCACATTACCATGCTGTTATAAAAGACTCTCAAAAGGATATTAGTGAAGCATGAGAGGTCAACAATTTCTACAACATAAAACCACCACCGTGCTCTAAAAGATATAAGTGAAGCACTAGAGCAAAACTATCTAGCTCAAAAGATATAAGTGAAGCACATAGAGTATTCTAACAAATTCTAAACCATATTTATCTCTCTCAAAAGGTGTGTCCAGCAAGGATGATTGTGGCAAACTAAAAAGCGAAGACTCAAATCATACATGACGTTCCAAGCAAAACACATATCATGTGGTGAATAAAAATATAGTCCCAAGTATAGTTACCGATAGATGAAGATGAAAGAGGGGATGCCTTCCCGGGGCATCCCCAAGCTTAGGCTTTTGGTTGTCCTTGAATTTTACCTTGGGGTGCCTTGGGCATCCCCAAGCTTAGGCTCTTGCCACTCTATGTTCCATAGTCCATCGAAGCCATACTCAAAACTTGAAAACTTCACAACACAAAACTTAGCCAAAAATCTCGTGAGCTCCGTTAGTATAAGAAAACAAACCACTACTCAAAGGAACTGTAATGAACTCATTCTTTGTTTATATTTGTGTTAAACCTACTGTATTCCAACTTCTCTATGATTAATATTCCCCAATACTACTCATAGATTCATCAAAATAAGCAAACAACACACGAAAAACAGAATCTGTCAAAAACAGAACAGTCTGTAGTAATTTGTAACTTTCGAATACTTCTGTAGCTTCCAAAAATTGAAATAAATTGGTAAACGTGAGGAATTTGTCTATTAATCATCTGCAAAAAGAATCAACTAAATAGGACTCTCCAGTAAAATATGGTAGCTAATCTCGTGAGGGCTAAAGTTTCTGTTTTTTACAGCATGATCACATAAACTTCACACAAGTCTTCCCAAAGGTTCTACTTGGCACAAACACTAATAAAAACACAAAACCACATCTAAACAGAAGCTATATGCAATATTTATTCCTAAATAGAAGCAAAAACAAAGAAAATGAAATTGGGTTACCTCCCAACAAGCGCTATCGTTTAACGCCCCTAGCTAGGCACGATACAAGGATAGATCTTGGTATTACCATCATTGGTAGGCCATCCATAAGTGGCTCTTATAATAGACTCATCAGGTACTTTGATTTTATTTCTAGGAAAGTTTTCCATGCCTTTCCTTCACAGAAAATGAAATCTAATATTTCCTTGCTTCATATCAATAATTGCACCAATCGTTCTAAGGAAAGGTCTACCAAGAATAATAGGACAGGAAGGATTGCAATCTATGTCAAGAACAATGAAATCTATGGGTACATAATTCCTATCGGCAACAATAAGAACATCATTAATACTTCCCATAGGTTTCTTAATGGTAGAATACGCAAGATGCAAATTTAAAGAACAATCATCAAGCTCATGGAAACCTAACAAATCACACAAAGCTTTTGGGATAGTAGAAACACTTGCACCCAAATCACACAAAGCAAAGCACTCATGATCTTTAATTTTAATTTTAATAGTAGGTTCCCACTCATCATAAAGCTTTCTAGGGATAGAAACTTCTAATTCAAGTTTTTCTTCATAAGATTGCATCAAAGCATCAACTATGTGTTTGGTAAAAGCCTTATTTCGACTATAAGCATGCGGAGAATTTAGTATGGATTGCAACAAGGAAATACAATCTATTAAAGAGCAATTATGATAATTGAATCCCTTGAAATCCAAGATAGTGGGTTCATCACTATGCAAAGTTTTAATCTCTTCAATCCCACTTTTAACAATTTTAGCACCAAGATCTAAAAACTCCGAATCGTTGGGACGCCTTTTAACTAAAGTAGACTCATCTCCAGTCCCATCTTTATCAAGATTCATACTAGAAAACAAGGATCTAATAGGAGACACATCAATAACTTTCAGATCTTCATCTTTATTTTCATGATAACCAGAAGAACACGCTTTTATAAAGCAATCTTTTTTAGAACGCAACCTAGCGGTTCTTTCTTTGCACTCATCAATGGAAATTATCATGGCTTTGAGAGACTCATTGATATAATGCTTAGGTGGAATAGATCTAAGTTTCAAAGAATCAACATCGAGAGTAATTCTATCCACGTTTCTAGCCAACTCATCAACCTTAAGCAATTTTTCTTCAAGCAAAACATTGAAATTCTTTTGCGAATTCATAAAATCCTTAACACTAGTTTCAAATTCAGAGGGCATCTTACCAAAATTTCCATAAGAGTTATTGTAGGGATTACCATAATTATTAGAGGAATTACTAGGAAAAGGCCTAGGATTAAAGTTTCCTCTATAAGCATTGTTACCAAAATTATTCCTACCAACAAAATTCACATCCAAAGATTCATTGTTATTTTCAATCAACGTGGATAAAGGCATATCATTAAGATCAGAAGAAGCACTCTTAGTAGCAAATAATTTCATAAGTTCATCCATCTTTCCACTCAAAACACTAATCTCTTCAATAGCATGCATTTTTTACTAGTAGATCTTTCGGTGTGCCATCGAGAATAATTAACCATAATATTATCTAGGAGTTTGGTAGCTTCTCCTAAGGTAGTTTCCATGAAAGTGCCCCCCGCGGCCGAATCTAAAAGATTTCTAGAAGCAAAATTCAAGCCAGCATAAAATTTTCGTATAATCATCCATAAGTTCAAACCATGTGTAGGGCAATTACGTATCATTAATGTCATTCTCTCCCAAGCTTGCGCAACATGCTCACGATCTAGTTGCTTAAAATTCATAATATCATTTCTAAGAGAGTTGATCTTAGCGGGAGGAAAATACTTAGAGATAAAGGCATCTTTGCACTTATTCCATGAATCAATACTATTTCTAGGCAAAGAGGAAAACCAAGTTTTAGCACGATCTCTAAGTGAAAACGGGAATAGCTTCAATTTAACAATATCATTATCTGTATCCCTCTTATTTTGCATATCGCACAATTCAAAAAAGATGTTCAGACGGGTAGCGACATCTTCACTAGGACGCCAGAAAATTGATCTTTCATGACAAGATTCAACAGAGCAGTATTGATCTCACAAGATTCAGCATCGGTAATAGGAGCAATAGGAGTGCTAATAAAATCATTATTGTTGGTATTGGAGAAGTCAAACAATTTGGTATTGTTTTGATCCATAGTGACAAGCAAGCAACCCAGCACACAAGAAAACAAGAAGCAAGCGAATGGTAAACACACGGCAAAAAGAAGGGTGAATAAAACGGCAAGGGTGAAGTGGGGGAGAGGAAAAAGAGAGGCTAATAAATGTAATGCGAAGGATAAGGGTTTGTGATAGGTACTTGGTATATGACTTTTGCGTAAGCCTCCCCGGTAACGGCGCCAGAAATTCTTCTTGCTACTTCTCGAGCTTGTGTTATATTCCGACGAAGAGGAAAGGGTGATGTAGCACAGTAGCATAAGTATTTCCCTCAGTTTTTGAGAACCAAGGTATCAATCCAGTAGGATACCACACGCGAGTCCCTCACACCTGCACAAACAAATAAGAACTTCGTAGCCAATGCGATAAGGGGTTGTCAATCCCTATACGGTCACTTAAGAAAGTGAGATCTGATAGATAGGATAGTATAATATTTTTGGTATTTTGATATAAGAACAGAAAGTAAATAAAGCAAATAAGCAACGGCAGCAGAAATTGAAGTAAAGTAATATGATAAAGATAGACCCGGGGGCCATAGGTTTCACTAGTGGCTTCTCTAATGATAGCAGAATTCTATGGTGGGTAAACAAATTACTATCGAGCAATTGATAGAAAAGCGCATAGTTATGAGAATATCTAGGCATGATCATTATATATAGGCATCAGGTCCATGAAAAGTAGACCGAAACGATTCTGCATCTACTACTATTACTCCACACATTGACCGCTATCCAGCATGCATCTAGAGTATTAAGTTCATAAGAACAGAGTAATGCTTTAAGTAAGATGACATGATGTAGAGGGATAAACTCAAGAAATATGATATAAACCCCATCTTTTTATCCTCGATGGCAACAATACAATACATGCCTTGCTGCCCCTACTGTCACTGGGAAAGGACACCGCAAGATTGAACCCAAAGCCAGGCACTTCTCCCATTGCAAGAACTATAGATCTAGTAGGCCAAACCAAACCGATAATTTGAAGAGACTTGCAACGATATTATAATCATACAGAAAAGATTTCAGAAAAGAATCAAATATTGTTCATAGATAATCTTGATCATAAACCCACAATTCATTGGATCTCGACAAACACACCGCAAAAGATTACATCGAATAGATCTCCTCGAAGATCGAGGAGAACTTTGTATTGAGATCCAAAACGACAGAAGAAGCCATCTAGCTAATAACTATGGACCCAAAGGTCTGTGGTAAACTACTCACAACTCATTGGAGAGGCTATGGCGTTGATGTAGAAGCACTCCGTGATGGATCCCCCCTCCGGCGGAGCTCCAGAATAGGCCCCAAGATGGGATCTCACGGGAACAGAAGGTTGCGGCGGTGGAATTACGGTTTTCTCTGTTGTCTCGATGTTTTCAGGGTACATGGATATATATATAGGAGGAAGGAGCGCATCATGGGAGCTAGAGGGGGGCCACGAGGGTGGGGGCGCGCCCAGGGGAGGGGGTGCACCCTGGACCCTCGTGGCCACCTCCTTCGTTCCCTCGTGTGTACTCCAAGTCTTCTGGGTACATACGGTTCCAAAAATAACTCTCCCGGAGGTTTCATTCCGTTTGGACTCCGTTTGATATTCCTTTTATGCGAAACCCTGAAATAGACAAAAAAACAGCAATTTGCACTGGGCCTTGGGTTAGTAGGTTAGTCCCAAAAATAATGTAAAAGTGTATAATAAAGCCCATTAAACATCCAAAACAGAATATATAATAGCATGGAACAATCAAAAATTATAGATACGTTGGCGACGTATCAGCGGCCAGCGTGGGGTGCGACATGCGCTACTAGCTAGGGGCACGTGTGTGTCCGCCGACGAGTATAGGGGGGCGACGGTGAGGCATCAGCTGGCCGTTTCCGGTGGCCGTTCTGGGCGCGAGTGGGTGCGTTGGAGATCTACCGCTGCAGTACATCGGACAGTGATGGTAGCGGGTGCTAGGGTGTCCTCCCGTGGCGACAGCGGTGAGCCGAGCGGTGGCTGGAGGCCGCCAGGCGAGCTGCAGACGGTGACGAGAGCAGCAGCGGGCGCATGGCGGCTGGCGGTGTGGTGCTGCGGGACAGCGAGGGCGTGGTCCGGAGCGGGACGAGCGCTGTCGGGCGTGCGTGCAGGGCGAGACGGGGCTACGGCGGAGCGAGCTCGGGTGAGGTCCGGGACAAGCCCGAGTGGGGAAGAGCAGGGAAAGATGGCTAGGGTTCCTCACTAAGGGGGAGTAGGGACTAGGGCAGTGGGGCTTGGGGAGGTCGACGGGGACGACGACAACGTAGGGGAGGCAGTCCGGCGAGGTGGTGAGGCGCACGGCGACGAGGCGATGGGGACGGCAGGTGTCGGGGGCGATGGGATCGGGTTCGATCCCGATCCAGATCCACAGCGAGGGGTGGTGGTGGTCGGGAGATTAGGGTTTGGGTCCGGGGGGATATGGGGAGTGGGGTGGGCCTTGGCCCAGTTGGGCAAGCCAGCTGGGCCACAGTTTACCTAGTGGGGGGGGTATGGGGAGTGGGGTGGGCCTTGGCCCAGTTGGGCAAGCCAGCTGGGCCACAGTTTACCCAGTTGAGCAAGACAGCTGGGCCTCCTTTTCCTTTTCTGTTTTGGTATTTCTTTTTCTGTTTATTTGTTTTAGAGTATTTAGATATTTTGTAAAAATATGTTTTCTCCTCCATAATTACCAATGCTATATTTGTTGGGGAACGTAGTATTTTAAAATTTTCCTACGATCACGCAAGATCTATCTACCAAATGTATAGCAACGAGAGGGAAGAGCGTGTCTACGTACCCTCGTAGACCGGGAGCGGAAGCGTCAAGCGACGCGGTTGATGTTGTCGAACTTCTTCGCGATCCAACCGATCAAGCACCGAACGTACGGCACCTCCGCGTTCAGCACACGTTCAGCTTGATGACGTCCCACGAGCTCTTGATCCAGTTGAGCTTCACGGGAGAGTTTCGTCAGCACGACGGCGTGGTGACGGATATGATGTATTCACCGGCGCAGGGCTTCGCCTAAGCTCCGCGACGGTATGACCGAGGTGTGTTTCTGTGGAGGGGGGCACCGCACACGGTTAAAACAATTCAACTTGTGTGTCTTTGGGTGCCCCCTTGCCCCCGTATATAAAGGAGCAAGGGAGGGAGGCCGGCCAACTTCTCCTGGTGCGGCTAGGGAAGGAGTCCTACTAGGAATAGGATTGCAATCCTATTCCTAGTAGGATTCAGCAAAAGAAAGAAGAGGGAAAGGAATAGGAGAGGTGGCGCCCCCCCCCCCCCAATCCTAGTCCAACTAGGAACCCTAGGTGGGGGCGCCGGCCAGCCCTATGGGCTGCCTCTCTCTTTCCCTTTAGGCCCACTATGGACCATCCCCTATCGTAGGGGGTTCCGGTAACCCCCTCCGGCAATCCCGATAAATCCGAAACTTTCCCAAAACACTTCCGGTGTCCGAATATAGTCGTCCAATATATCAATCTTTATGTCTCGGACATTCCGAGACTCCTCGTCATGTCCGTGATCTCATCCGGGACTCCGAACTACCTTCGGTACATCAATACTCATAAACTCATAATACCGATCGTCATCAAACGTTAAGCGTGCGGACCCTACGGGTTCGAGAACTATGTAGACATGACCGAGACTCATCTCCGGTCAATAACCAATAGCGGAACCTGGATGTTCATATTGGCTCCTACATATTCTACGAAGATCTATTATCGGTCAGAACCGCATAACAACATACGTTGTTCCTTTTGTCAACGGTATGTTACTTGCCCGAGATTCGATCGTCGGTATCTCTATACCTAGTTCAATCTCGTTACTGGCAAGTCTCTTTACTCGTTCCGTAACACATCATCTCGTGACTAACTCATTAGTCTTTTGCTTGCAAGGCTTATTATGATGTGTGTTACCGAGAGGGCCCAGAGATACCTCTCCGACACTCGGAGTGACAAATCCTAATCTTGATCTATGCCAACACCACAAATACTTTCGGAGACACCTGTAGAGCATCTTTATGATCACCCAGTTACGTTGTGACGTTTGATAGCACACAAGGTGATCCTACGGTATTCGGGAGTTGCATAATCTCATAGTCATAGGAACATGTATAAGTCATGAAGAAAGCAATAGCAGTAAAACTAAACGATCATAGTGCTATGCTAGCGGATGGGTCTTGTCCATCACATCATTCTCCTAATGATGTGATCCCATTGATCAAATGACAACTCATGTCTATGGTTAGGAAACATAACCATCTTTGATCAATGAGCTAGTCTAGTAGAGGCATACTAGGGACACTCCTTTTTGTCTATGTATTCACACATATACTAAGTTTCCGGTTAATACAATTCTAGCATGAATAATAAACATTTATCATGATATAAGGAAATATAAATAACAACTTTATTATTGCCTCTAGGGCATATTTCCTTCAGTCTCCCACTTGCACTAGAGTCAATAATCTAGCTCACATCGCCATGTGATTTAATACCGATAGTTCACATCGTTATGTGAATAACACCCATAGTTCACATCACCATGTGACCAACACCCAAAGGGTTTACTAGAGTCAATAATCTAGTTCACATCGTTATGTGATTAATACCCAAGAGTAATAAGGTGTGATCATGTTTTGCTTGTGAGAGAAGTTTAGTCAACGCGTCTGTCACATTCAGATCCGTATGTATTTCGCAAATTTCTATGTCTACAATGCTCTGCATGGAGCTACTCTAGCTAATTGCTCCCACTTTCAATAAGCATCCAGATTGATACTTAGAGTCATCTGGATTTAGTGTCAAAGCTTGCATCGGCGTAACCCTTTACGACGAACTCTTTATCACCTCCATAATCGAGAAACATTTCCTTAGTCATCCAGTTACTAAGGATAATTTTGACCGTTGCACAGTGATCTACTCCTGGATCACTATTGTACCTCCCTGACAAACTCATGGCAAGGTAGACAACATGTTTGGTACACAGCATGGCATACTTTATAGAACCTATGGCTGAGGCATAGGGAATGACTTTCATTCTCTCTATATTTTTCTGCCGTGGTCTGGCTTTGAGTCTCACTCAACTTCACACCTTACAAGTCAGGCAAAAACTCCTTCTTTGACTGATCCATTTTGAACTACTTCAAAATCTTATCAAGGTATGTACTCATCGAAAGTCTTATCAAGCATCTTGATCTATCTCTATAGATCTTGATGCCCAATATGTAAACAGCTTCACCAAGGTCTTTCTTTGAAAAACTCCTTTCAAACACTCCTTTATGCTTTCCAGAAAAATTCTACATCATTTCCGATCGACAATATGTCATTCACATATACTTATCAGAAAGGTTGTAGTGCTCCCACTCACTTCTTGTAAATACAGGCTTCTCCAAAAGTCTGTATAAAACCATATGCTTTGATCACCTCATCAAAGCGTATATTCCAACTCCGAGATGCTTGCACCAGTCCATAGATGGATCGCTGGAGCTTGCATACTTTGTTAGCACCTTTTGGATCGACTAAACCTTCTGGTTGCATCATATACAACTCTTCTTTGAGAAATACATTCAGGAATGCAGTTTTGACATCCATTTGCCAGATTTCATAATCATAAAATGCGGCAATTGCTAACATGATTCGGACAAACTTAAGCATCGCTACAGGTGAGAAAGTCTCATCGTAGTCAACTCCTTGAACTTGTCGAAACCCTTTCGCGACAAGTCGAGCTTTGTAAACAGTAACATTACCGTCTGCGTCGGTCTTCCTCTTGAAGATCCATTTATTTTCGATGGCCTGCCGATCATCGGGAAAGTCAACCAAAGTCCACACTTTGTTCTCATACATGGATCCCATCGCAGATTTCATGGCCTCAAGCCATTTTGCGGAATCTGGGCTCATCATCGCTTCCTCATAGTTCGCAGGTTCATCATGGTCTAGTAACATGATTTCCAGAACTGGGTTGCCGTACCACTCTGGTGCGGAACGTACTCTGGTTGATCTACGACGTTCAGCAGAAACTTGATCCGAAGTTTCATGATCATCATCATTAACTTCCTCACTGATTGGTGTAGGAATCACTGGAACAATTTTCTGTGATGTACTACTTTCCAATCCGGGAGAAGGTACAATTACCTCATCAAGTTCTACTTTCCTCCCACTCACTTCTTTCGAGAGAAACTCCTTCTCTAGAAAGGATCCACTCTTAGCAACAAAGACCTTGCCTTCGGATCTGTGATAGAAGGTGTACCCAACAGTTTCTTTTTGGTATCCTATGAAGATTTATTTCTCCGATTTGGGTTCGAGCTTATCATGTTGAAACTTTTTCACATAAGCATCGCAGTCCCAAACTTGAAGAAATGACAGCTTAGGTTTCTCATCAAACAATAGTTCATACGGTGTCATCTCCACGGATTTTAGATGGTGCCCTATTTAACGTGAATGTAGCTGTCTCTAATGCATAACCCCAAAAGCGATAGTGGTAAATCGGTAAGAGACATCATAGATCGCACCATATCCAATAAAGTACGGTTACGACGTTCGGACACACCATTACGCTATGGTGTTCCGGGTGGCGTGAGTTGTGAAACTATTCCACATTGTTTCAAATGAAGACCAAACTCGTAACTCAAAAATTCTCCTCCACGATCAGATCGTAGAAACTTTATTTTCTTGTTACGATGATTCTTTACTTCACTCTAAAATTCTCTGAACTTTTCAAATGTTTCAGACTTGTGCTTCATTAAGTAGATATACCCATATCTGCTCAAATAATCAGTGAAGGTCAGAAAATAACGATACCCGCCGCGAGCTTCAACACTCATTGGCCCACATGCATCAGTATGTATGATTTCCAACAAATCTGTTGCTCGCTCCATAGTTCCGGAGAACGGAGTTTTAGTCATCTTGCCCATGAGGCATGGTTCGCAAGCACCAAGTGATTCATAATCAAGTGATTCCAAAAGTCCATTACTATGGAGTTTCTTCATGCGTTTTACACCAATATGACCTAAACGGCAGTGCCACAAATAAGTTGCACTATCATTATTAACCTTGCATCTTTTGGCTTCAATATTATGAATATGTTTATCACACGATCGAGATCCAACAAACTATTTTCATTGGGTGTATGACCATAGAAGGTTTTATTCATGTAAACAGAACAACAATTATTCTCTAACTTACATGAATAACCGTATTGCAATAAACATGATCAAATCATATTCATGCTCAACACAAACACCAAATAACACTTATTTAGATTCAACACTAATCCCGAAAGTATAGGGAGTGTGCGATGATGATCATATCAATCTTGGAACTGCTTCCAATACACATCGTCACTTCATCCTTTAACTAGTTTATGTTCATTATGCAACTCCCACTTCGAGTTACTACTCTTTAGCAACTGAACCAGTATCAAATACCGAGGGGTTGCTATGAACACTAGTAAAATACACATCAATAATCTGTATATCAAATATACCTTTGTTCACTTTGCCATCCTTCTTATCCACTAAGTATCTAGGGTAGTTCCACTTCCGGTGACCATTTCCTTTGCAGTAGAAGCACTTAGTTTCAGGCTTGAATTTAGCTTTGGGTTTCTTCATGGGAGTGACAACTTGCTTGTCATTCTTCTTGAAGTTCCCCTTCTATCCCTTTGCCCTTTACTTGAAACAAGTGGTCTGGTTAACCATCAACACTTGATGCTCTTTCTTGATTTCTACCTTTGCCGATTTCAGCATCATGAAGAGCTCGGGAATTACTTTCGTCATCCCTTGCATATTATAGTTCATCACGAAGTTCTACTAACTTGGTGATAGTGTCTAGAGAACTTTGTCAATTACTATCTTATCTGGAAGATTAACTCCCACTTGATTCAAGTAATTGTAGTACCCAGACAATCTGAGCACATGCTCACTGGTTGAGCTATTCTCCTCCATCTTGTAGGCAAAGTACTGTCAGAGGTCTTATACCTCTCGACACGGGCATGAGTATGAAATACTAATTTCAACTCTAGGAACATCTCATATGCTCCGTGGCGTTTCAAAACGTTTTTGAAGTCCCGGTTATAAGCCGTAAAGCATGGTGCACTAAACTATCAAGTAGTCATCATATCGAGCTTTTGTCAAAATGTTCATAACGTCTACATATGCTCCTGCAATAGGTCTGTCACCTAGCGGTGCATCAAGGACATAATTCTTCTGTGCAGCTATGAGGATAATCCTCAGATCACGGAACAATTCCGCATCATTGCTACTAACATCTTTCAACTTGGTTTTCTCTAGGAACATATAAAAAATAAACGTGGAGCAACATCGCGAGCTATTGATCTACAACATAGATATGCTAATACTACCAGGACTAAGTTCATGATAAATTAAAGTTCAATTAATCATATTAATTTAAAGAACTCCCACTTAGATAGACATCCCTCTGGTCATCTAAATGATCACGTGATCCAAATCAACTAAACCATGTCCGATCATCACGTGAGATGGAGTAGTTTCAATGGTGAACATCTTATGTTGATCATATCTACTATATGATTCACGCTCGACCTTTCGGTCTCCAGTGTTCCGAGGCCATATCTGTATATGCTAGGCTCGTCAAGTTTAACCCGAGTATTCTGCGTGTGCAAAACTGGCTTACACCCGTTGTATTTGAACGTAGAGCTTATCACACCCGATCATCACGTGGTGTCTCGGCACGACGAACTTTCGCAACGGTGCATACTCAAGGAGAACACTTATACCTTGAAATTTAGTAAGGGATCATCTTATAATGCTACCGTCGTTCTAAGCAAAATAAGAAGCATAATAAGATAAACATCACATGCAATCAAAATATGTGACATGATATGGCCATCATCATCTTGTGCTTTTGATCTCTATCTCCAAAGCACCGTCATGATCACCTTCGTCACCGGCGCGACACCTTGATCTCCATCGTCGCATCGTTGTCGTCTCGCCAACTATTTGCTTCCTCAACTATCGCTACCGCTTAGTGATAAAGTAAAGCAATTACATGGCGATTGCATTTCATACAATAAAGCGACAACCATATGGCTCCTGCCAGTTGCCGATAACTTTACAAAACATGATCATCTCATACAAAAACGTATAACTCATAATGTCTTGACCATATCACATCACAACATGCCCTGCAAAAACAAGTTAGACGTCCTCTACTTTGTTGTTGCAAGTTTTACGTGGCTGCTACGGGCTTTAGCAAGAACCGTTCTTACCTACGCATACAAAACCACAACGATGTTTCGTCAAGTATGCGCTGTTTTAACCTTCACAAGGACCGGGCGTAGCCACACTTGATTCAGCTAAAGTGAGAGAGACAGACACCCGCCAGTCACCTTTAAGCAACGAGTGCTCGTAGCGGTGAAACCAGTCTCGCGTAAGCGTACGCGTAATGTCGGTCCGGGCCGCTTCATCTCACAATACCGCCGAAGCAAAGTATGACATGCTGGTAAGCAGTATGACTAGTATCGCCCACAACTCATTGTGTTCTACTCGTGCATATCATCTACGCATAGACCTGGCTCTGATGCCACTGTTGGGGAACGTAGTATTTTAAAATTTTCCTACGATCACGCAAGATCTATCTACCAAATGTATAGCAACGAGAGGGAAGAGCGTGTCTACGTACCCTCGTAGACCGGGAGCGGAAGCGTCAAGCGACGCGGTTGATGTTGTCGAACTTCTTCGCGATCCAACCGATCAAGCACCGAACGTACGGCACCTCCGCGTTCAGCACACGTTCAGCTTGATGACGTCCCACGAGCTCTTGATCCAGTTGAGCTTCATGGGTGAGTTTCGTCAGCACGACGGCGTGGTGACGGATATGATGTATTCACCGGCGCAGGGCTTCGCCTAAGCTCCGCGACGGTATGACCGAGGTGTGTTTCTGTGGAGGGGGGCACCGCACACGGTTAAAACAATTCAACTTGTGTGTCTTTGGGTGCCCCCTTGCCCCCGTATATAAAGGAGCAAGGGAGGGAGGCCGGCCAACTTCTCCTGGTGCGGCTAGGGAAGGAGTCCTACTAGGAATAGGATTGCAATCCTATTCCTAGTAGGATTCAGCAAAAGAAAGAAGAGGGAAAGGAATAGGAGAGGTGGCGCCCCCCCCCCCCCCCAATCCTAGTCCAACTAGGAACCCTAGGTGGGGGCGTCGGCCAGCCCTATGGGCTGCCTCTCTCTTTCCCTTTAGGCCCACTATGGACCATCCCCTCTCGTAGGGGGTTCCGGTAACCCCCTCCGGCAATCCCGATAAATCCGAAACTTTCCCGGAACACTTCCGGTGTCCGAATATAGTCGTCCAATATATCAATCTTTATGTCTCGGACATTCCGAGATTCCTCGTCATGTCCGTGATCTCATCCGGGACTCCGAACTACCTTCGGTACATCAATACTCATAAACTCATAATACCGATCGTCATCAAACGTTAAGCGTGCGGACCCTACGGGTTCGAGAACTATGTAGACATGACCGAGACTCATCTCCGGTCAATAACCAATAGCGGAACCTGGATGTTCATATTGGCTCCTACATATTCTACGAAGATCTATTATCGGTCAGAACCGCATAACAACATACGTTGTTCCTTTTGTCAACTGTATGTTACTTGCCCGAGATTCGATCGTCGGTATCTCTATACCTAGTTCAATCTCGTTACTGGAAAGTCTCTTTACTCGTTCCGTAACACATCATCTCGTGACTAACTCATTAGTCTTTTGCTTGCAAGGCTTATTATGATGTGTGTTACCGAGAGGGCCCAGAGATACCTCTCCGACACTCGGAGTGACAAATCCTAATCTTGATCTATGCCAACACCACGAATACTTTCGGAGACACCTGTAGAGCATCTTTATGATCACCCAGTTACGTTGTGACGTTTGATAGCACACAAGGTGATCCTACGGTATTCGGGAGTTGCATAATCTCATAGTCATAGGAACATGTATAAGTCATGAAGAAAGCAATAGCAGTAAAACTAAACGATCATAGTGCTATGCTAGCGGATGGGTCTTGTCCATCACATCATTCTCCTAATGATGTGATCCCATTGATCAAATGACAACTCATGTCTATGGTTAGGAAACATAACCATCTTTGATCAATGAGCTAGTCTAGTAGAGGCATACTAGGGACACTCCTTTTTGTCTATGTATTCACACATATACTAAGTTTCCGGTTAATACAATTCTAGCATGAATAATAAACATTTATCATGATATAAGGAAATATAAATAACAACTTTATTATTGCCTCTAGGGAATATTTCCTTCAATATTTGCCACACCCCGAACATTTTGTTTTTAACGTTTGAAAACTTTGGGTGTTTGTCACTAATTCAAATTTGAATTTAGAACGTTTTGAACTAACACGCGAATATCAATAATAAATGGGATGACAGTCGTGGTTCTAAGTCTGACAGTATGAGTAGGGGGTACGTAGGAGGAGGCAAGGTCCTAGCTACGGCGAGGTTGTACATGAGGTGTTTTACGAGTTCAGGCCCTTCTCGGAGGAAGTAAAAGCCCTACGTCTCGGTGCCCGGAGGCGGTCGACTGGAATGTATATGTGTGTTTGAGTTTACAGGGGGTGCGAACCCTTGTACTGGAGGAGGGAGGTGGATTATATAGAGTGCGCCAGGACCCCAACCATCCCCACGTTACAAAGGGTTCAATGTACATAAAGGCAAGGCGTTACTGGTAACGCCTGCAATAAAGAGTGATAAAGGCATTAATTATCACAGAATGAATGCAGGACCATTGCTGTCCTAAGGGACCTTTGACCTTCGGGGGTCGAGTGTCCTTGAGTGGTCGAGTGGAGTTGACTCATCTGAGAGAGGGTATATGGTCGAGTGATATGTCCTCTTGTGCCGTAACAGTCAACTATTCCTGTTGTCTTCGAGTTGTCTCTTGAACTTCTGGGGTAGTGACCTTGGGTGGGGTACCTGGGTCAGATCCGCGACCCTACCCTAGGTCTGTAACATCATCAGTAGCCCCCGAATGGATTGAGGTTCGAGTGGACGAAAGTGTTGAAGTTGGCCTTGCCTCGGGTTTGATGCCCCTGGGGGACCTTTTTTGAGTTCGTGGACCAGGCTGACTCTTCAACCTTGACTAGATCTCCTTAATCGATTCAAGAACTACCGAGTGTGCTTGTTTGTGTTGACCATCGACTGAACTTTGTGCGCGGCTCTGAGCGTCGACAGGGCGCGCAGTTTTCGGCCAAGGCGGGGGCACTGTGCGCCCAATCTTTGCCTCTTCATCCTCCGCTCCTCCGCCGCGCCCTGCTCTCCGCTTTCTGCCGCTCGGTCTGCATCGGATTGCCCTCCTTGGGCAAGGACAGGACGGCTGCTCTGGAGCGCTCGAAGAAGGCGGCGGCGACGGGGAAGGGGAAGAGATCCAACCGAGGAGGTCATCGTCGAGGTCTGGGCTCCCGCCTGGCTGAATCCAGGGGGACTGGATCAGGTCCATGATAACGCTGAAGGACATGGAGGAGCTGGTGGAGGAGGGTCTGATCGTCCGCGACTCCTGGCGGCTGCCGGAGGATGAGCTCGAACCCCAGCCGCAGGAGGGCGAGTGCGTTCTCCTCGCGACCCACGTCGACCGAGGTTTTTTTTCTTTGCCCCCGCACCCTTTCTCCCGCGGCTTTCTGGCTTTCTACGGCGCCCAGTTGCACCACTTCACTCCCAACACCATCACATACTTGGTCGCATTCGTTTCGATGTGCGAGAACTTCCTTGGGTGCCGACCGCACTGGTGCCTGTTTAAGCATATCTTCACTTGCCGCTCCCAAACCATCAAGAAAGCGAATCCGAGTGATGAGAGGACGCATGTCATCTAGATGTGCAGTGGATTGGGCATCCGGACTAGGGGTAGGAGCACTTTCCCTACCATGGTCCTTCCTGAGTCGGTCCGGAGATGGCAGTCGACTTGGTTTTATTGCAAAGACGACCCGACTCCCGGTCAGTCGACCAGACTCCCTCCGTTTTCTTTAGATCGAGTCGGCCAGCCATCGACGTTGCTTGTCAGTCAGGATGAGAAGGTAGAAGTGGACATGTTGGTGGAGCGGGTGGTTCAGCTGGTCCGTGACGGGGTCACTGGGATGGACCTGCTCGAGGTGTACCTCAAGAGGAGGATCCAGTCTCTCCAAGCTCGGGACCATCCGATGTGGATGTACTTGGGCGCCGATGACACGTCTCGGATCCACCCGGAGGAGGCTGCCACGCAAATGGTGGAGCAGTGCCTGAAGTGCATAACGGGGAACAAGGACAATCCTCGGGGGATCGGAAGGGTTCGTCCGTTCGACGCAGACCACCAACCAGACAAGGTTCGGCTTCAGACCCCGAGTGAATTTTATGTTTCTTGTTTGCAGATGTTTGATGAACATAACTGGCGTATGATTATTCTTCCTTTTCGCAGATCTATACCAAGATGTATTCGGTGCCCAACGACGAGCAGGTCCAGGAGGGGGCAGAGGGCGTAGGCGAGGCTTCCGACTGGAAGTCTGGCGAGGAGACGGAGGAGGAGAGCTAGGACTCTAGCAGCGGCGAGGAGGTCGAGTCACCTCCCCGCGTCGAGAAGCACTCCAAGGAGAAGCACGACCCAGAGGCCGCGCATACCAGGGCAGGCCCTTCCAGCTCCCAAGTGCAGAAGCGAACTCGCACGTCGACTCCAGATCCGACTGAGAAAGCGCCAAAGTAGCCCAAGGTCGCCGCTGCCAAACCCCGGAAGGCCTTGCCAAAGATCAAAGTGGATGTCCCGATTGCCTCCACGTAAGTGTTACACTGCTTCATTTTTCTACCATTTTGGAGACCAGATTTGCCTTTGTCGACTCACTTTCTGTGAAATTTTTAGGGTTGCTGCTTCTGCGACTTTGATGGACGTTGATAAGGGTCGTGATGATGAGGAGACCGCACATGCCGCCACGTCCCACCCAGGTGTGGATTCTTGACTATGCTTTGTGAAGGAAATATGCCCTAGAGGCAATAATAAAGATGTTATTTGTATTTCCTTATATCATGATAAATGTCTTTTATTCATGCTAGAATTGTATTAACCGGAAACTTAGTACATGTGTGGATACATAGACAAAACAGTATGTCCCTAGTATGCCTCTACTAGACTAGCTCATTGATCAAAGATGGTTATGTTTCCTAACCATAGACATGAGTTGTCATTTGATCAACGGGATCACATCATTAGGAGAATGATGTGATGGACAAGACCCATCCGTTAGCATAGCACTATGATCGTTTAGTTTTTCTGCTATTGCTTTCTTCATGACTTATACATGTTCCTATGACTATGAGATTATGCAACTCCCGAATACCGTAGGAACACCTTGTGTGCTATCAAACGTCACAACGTAACTGGGTGATCATAAAGATGCTCTACAGGTGTCTCCGAAAGTATTCGTGGTGTTGGCATAGATCAAGATTAGGATTTGTCACTCCGAGTGTCGAAGAGGTATCTCTGGGCCCTCTCGGTAACACACATCACAATAAGCCTTGCAAGCAAAAGACTAATGAGTTAGTCACGAGATGATGTGTTACGGAACGAGTAAAGAGACTTGCCGGTAACGAGATTGAACTAGGTATAGAGATATCGACGATCGAATCTCGGGCAAGTAACATACCGTTGACAAAAGGAACAACGTATGTTGTTATGCGGTTCTGACCGATAAAAGATCTTCGTAGAATATGTAGGAGCCAATATGAACATCCAGGTTCCGCTATTGGTTATTGACCGGAGATGAGTCTCGGTCATGTCTACATAGTTCTCGAACCCGTAGGGTTCGCACGCTTAACGTTTGATGACAATCGGTATTATGAGTTTATGAGTATTGATGTACCGAAGGTAGTTCGGAGTCCCGGATGAGATCACGCACATGACGAGGAGTCTCGGAATGTCCGAGACATAAAGATTGATATATTGGATGACTGTATTCGGACACCGGAAGTATACCGGAAAAGTTTCGGATTTAACGGGATTGCCGGAGGGGGTTACCGGAACCCCCTACGAAGGGGGATGGTCCATAGTGGGCCTTATGGAAAAGATAGAGGCAGCCCATAGGGCTGGCCGGTGCCCCACCTAGGGTTCCTAGTTGGACTAGGAGTTGGGGGGCGCCACCTCTTCTTCTTTTCCTATTCCCTCTCTTCCTTCTTTGGTGGTTCCTTCTTTGGTGGTTCCTACTAGGGATCCTAGTTGGACTAGGATTGGGGGGGCGCCACCTCTCCCTCTTTTCCTTTCCCTCTCTTCCTTCTTGGTGGACTCCTACTAGGAATAGGATTGCAATCCTATTCCTAGTAGGATTGCCCTAGCCGCACCATAGGAGGCCGGCCGGCCCTCCCCTCTTGCTCCTTTATATACGGGGGCAGGGGGGCACCCAAAGACACACAAGTTGAATTGTTCCAGCCGTGTGCGGTGCCCCCCTCCACAGAAACACACCTCGGTCATACCGTCGCAGTGCTTAGGTGAAGCCCTGCGCCGGTAGATACATCATATCCGTCACCACGCCGTCGTGCTGACGAAACTCTCCCGTGAAGCTCAACTGGATCAAGAGCTCGTGGGACGTCATCTAGCTGAACGTGTGCTGAACGCGGAGGTGCCGTACGTTCGGTGCTTGATCGGTTGAATCGCAAAGAAGTTCGACTACATCAACCGCGTCACTTGACGCTTCCGCTTCCGGTCTACGAGGGTACGTAGACACACTCTTCCCTCTCATTGCTATGCATCTGGTAGATAGATCTTGCGTGATCGTAGGAAAATTTTAAAATACTACGTTCCCCAACACTTTGTCCTTTGCTATTTTGGATTATTAGTCGACTGGATTTCTTCTTGATTGTTTCCTGAAGGGCGACACAATGTCATTGAGCTTCCTGATGACGATGATGACGAGGAGGATCGCGCGGAGGTGACTCGACGAGGCACGGGAAGGAGGGGTCGGAAGGCACCCTCTGGCCCTGAGGCTCAACAAAAGGGGGACGTGGCTCGGACCACGGTCTCCTTTGTTGTTCCCGTGTCGACTGACTGTCTCTCTGCGTCGACTGTTCCAGCTGCTGACCCTGTGATTGCTCCGACTGCCGCACCGTCCGTGCTTTTCACCACCCATCACATCCCGGAGGACCCCATGAGTGCGGCCAAGGAGGCCATTCGTCAGGCAGGATTGATGATGGAGCGGACTAAGGCGGCGTATGAGGCTAGCATGGCTGCCTATAATGCCAGCTCGGCTCTTCGAACCAATGTCCAGGTTTGTCTTTTCCGACTGGCTTGTTGTATTGTTGGAATCTTCGCTCTAAAAACTACCGCTTTGTTCGTCAGATGATGTTGCACCCACTAGCTGTTTTTTCTTGCAGCTTTAGCTCTTGTAATCCAATCAGTCTTGAGTCGTTTGGACCGGTGGGGGCACACTGAGTGCACCCAGTGGGTGTAGTCCCCAAGGCCACGGTCGACTGAAGTCAGTCGGCTGTGGTCTTTAGAATTTGTTTTGTTCATTTGTTTCGAACTCTTCTCACTCGCGCAGGACTAATCCGACCGAGTGAGAACCAGTGGGGGCACGCTTAGTGCACCCACTGGGTGTAGTCCCCGAGACCGTGGTCGACTGCTGGTAGTCGGCCATGGTCTGAGAACGAAATGCATCTATATCTTTTTTTATCTCGGGCAGGACTGATTCGACCGAGTGAGAACCAGTGGGGGCACGCTCAGTGCACCCATCGGGTGTAGTCCTCGAGACTACTGTTGAGTATTAGACTCGGTTGTAGTCTTAGAATTCTGTATTGTTGTGTCGGTGCAGAAATCTTGTGAGTTTGGATCCAAATTCGCGGATCTTGAGAAGAAGCAGGTCCAATTCAATCTTGACCTGCAGCTGGCCAGGGAGCATTTGAAGAAATCCCAGGACGAAGCGTCTGGCAATTAAAGTGTATAGCTTGTCTACTGATCTTCAGCAAATGTGTCATGTGTATCCTTATGTGCATCTGTCTAGTAATGTCCCTTGTAGATCAAATGAAGGCAGCCCTGGAGCAGAAGGACCTTGACCTAGCGGCAGCGCAACAGAAGGTGCAGGAGAAAACTGAGCTCGTAGAACAGAAGCTGGCTTCGGTCGGCAAGCTTGAGGAGGAGATCGCCAGGCTAAAGGATTCCCTTGGTGCGGCCAACAAGGAGGTGACTCGACTGAAGAGGGCCAACATCACTCTGGACGAGAAGTTTGGGGGCCTTTTCCAGAAGAAGAACGAGTTGGAGGCTTATCTGGGCGACCTCACCAAGAAGTGGTACCTTGTGCTTGAAGGTATGTTCCTTTTCCTCGACTGAATCAAGGCGGTTGACTCATATGTTGTCCGTTAATTCATCGCGTCTTTGCCTATGCAGAATTCTGTCGCAACTTTGAGGAGGAGAATGGGAGGGTCGAGCCGGGTCTGGACCCTGCCAACTCTCTTGTCAAGGACAAAGTGGCCATGAACATCTTGAGACTGGAGTCCCGCCTCACCAGCGCCACGGGCTACCTCGGTCGACTGAAGGCGGTGATGTCTCGTATCGACGCCACACTCTGGAGGGGGACGGTGAAAGAGAATGACCTCGAGTCTCTGATGACTCGACTCAATGAGATCCCCAGTCGAGTGCAGGAGTGGAAGAAATCATCTGCCCGTGGTGGAGCTGGCATTGCGTTGTCTCTGGTTAGGGTGCACTGCAAGGAGGTGAAGGAGGAGAGGCTGGCCGCGCTCAAGGTTGCCAACACAAAGAAGCTCCAGTTCCAGTCGTTCATGGAGACTTTCCTGGAAGCCGCTACCCATATTGCTGACGGGATTGACTTGGACGAGTTCGTAGCGCCTGCAAGCCCTCCTCCCCCTGAGGGGTGAACAAACTTTGATACTCTGATTCAATTTGCCTCGGTATGCCGAGTGGTTTTGTAACTGTTAAACTCTCGTGGGCTTGATGCCTGAGTACTTCTGCCCGAAACTTG
>LR738715.1:243059364-243104730 GCA_902687465.1 Secale cereale | reverse complement strand
GGAGTGATTTTTGTAACTTAGGCGATTACGAGCCATGTTGTACTTGTGGCGGAGCTTGGAGGACAGAGCCACGTTGTACTTATGGCGTAGCTCGTAGGATCGTAGCTAAGCCCCCGAGTGAGAGGGTTGTTCTTCACTCGGAGTGGCTTTTGTAACTTAGCCGATTACGAGGTCGCATCTATGCCCCCGAGTGTGAGGGTTGCTCTTCACTCGGTGTGGTTTTTGTAACTTAGGCGATTACGGGGTCGCAGCTAAGCCCCCGAGTGAGAGGGTTGCTCTTCACTCGGCGTGATTTTTGTAACTTAGGCGAATCGGATTCGCGACTAAGCCTCCGAGTGAGAGGGTTGCTCTTCACTTGGAGTGATTTTTGTAACTTAGGCGAATCGGATTCGCGGCTAAGCCTCCGAGTGAGAGGGTTGCTCCTCACTCGGAGTGATTTTTGTAACTTAGGGGAATCGGATTCGCGGCTAAGCACCCACTTGGGGATTTAAGGACAGGCATCTTTGTAACCAACAATTATTAAGGAATTGCTGCGAACTTGTCTTTGAAAACAAACTGGAAGATTCTTATTACAACTCGACTGGTCGAGTGCTTCAAGTATAGAAGCGGCAAAGCAGATCTGCGTTCCACGAACGAGGCTCATCTTTTTTCTTGGCCACGTTGTAGATGTGGTAAGCTCCATTCTGTAGTACCTTGGTGACGATGAAGGGGCCTTCCCAAGCTGGGGCAAGCTTGTGCGGTCGCTTTTGGCGTACTCGGAGAACCAGGTCTCCTTCGTGAAATGTTCGGCTTCGGACATTGCGGGCATGGAATCGACGCAGGTCCTATTGGTAAATGGTCGAACGGATCAAGGCCATCTCGCGTTCTTCCTCCAGGAGGTCGATTGCATCTTGACGGGCTTGCTCTGCTTCTGCCTGGGAGAAGAGTTCTACTCAAGGGGTGTTGTGCAACAAATCGCTCGGTAGCACGGCCTCAGCTCCGTAGACCATGAAGAAGGGGGTACGGTCGGTCGACCGGTTCGGAGTTGTCCTTAGCCCCCACAAGACGGACGGCAGTTCAATCACCCAAGCCTCAGCGGCGTGCTTGAGGTCGCGCCTGAGCCGCGGTTTCAGGCCCTAGAGGATCAAACCATTTGCTCTTTCTGCTTGTCCATTCGACTGCGGATGCGCTACGGATGCGTAGTCGACCCGAGTACCTTGGGAGGAACAGAAAGCTTTGAATTCTCCGAGTCAAAGTTGGAGCCGTTATCCGTAATGATTCTGCGGGGGACTCCGTATCTGAATATTAATTCTCTGATGAAACTGATGGCGGTTCTCGAGCCGAGGTTCTTGATGGGCTTGGCTTCGATCCTATTGGTAAACTTGTCGACTGCCACGTGCAAGTGAGTGAATCCGCTCCTGCTGGTTTTGAAGGGACCGACCATGTCCAACTCCCAAACAGCAAATGGCCAAACCAACGGGATGGTCTTCAAGGCAGACGCAGGTTTATGGGACATGTTGGAGTAGAACTGGCAGCCTTCGCACTTGTCTACGATATCCTTCGCCATCTCATTTGCTCGGGGCCAGTAAAATCCAGCTCGGTATGCCTTGGCCACAATAGTCCGAGAGGAATCATGGTGGCCACAAGTTCCCGAATGAATCTCGTTCAGAATCAGTCGACCTTCTTTCGGGGTAATGCAGCGCTGAGCGACTCCCATGACACTCTCCCTAAAGAGCTGACCCTGAATGACAGTGAAGGCTTTGGATCAACGGACGATCTGGCGCACCTCCTCTTCATCCTCAGGGAGTTCTTGCCTGAGCAAGTATGCTATGTATGGCACAGTCCAATTGGGTGTGATCACCAAAATCTCCATGATTAGGTCGACCACCGCAGGAACTTCGACTTTAGTCGGATCAAATGCGCTGATTGGCTGCGGGGGCTCCTCCGTGAAGGGGTCTTCTTTGACTGAGGGGGTGTGCAGGTGCTCCAAAAACACATTTTTGGGTATACGCTTCTGAAAGTGCGTTATATCGACTAGAGGGGGGTTGAATAGGCGATTTTTAGGAATTCTTCACTGAGGAATTTACGGGTGAGGAAATTCCTTAGCGAAGAACTACTTGCAGCGGAATAAGTACTCAGAAGTAAACATAACAGAACACATACATGGTCATCATGATGAAATGAAGACAAGCACATAGTACAGAAAGCGTAATCATAGGATAACACAGGATGAAGACAAACAGACAGAACAAATTGAACTGAGGAGATTGAGAAAGTCTTCAGTCAAAGTCTTCAAACAGATATGAACAAGCACACAACATAGATATGAGGAAATGAAAGAGTTGAGGAAATAAAACCAGTAAGCTTGGTGAAGACAATGATTTGTTAGACCAGTTCCAACTGCTGTCTCAGTTGTACATCTGGTTAGGGCGGCTAGGTATTTAAACCTAAAGACACACAGTCCCAGACACCCAGTCCTGGACACACAGTCCAAGACACCAAGTCCTCACTGTATTTCCCTTGAGCAAAGGTCACACAGACCTCACCCAATCACTCGTGGTAAGTCTTCGGGTGACTTCCGAACCTTCACAGACTCGGTCACCCGGCGATCCACAATTCCTCTTGGATGCTCTAGACCATGACACCTAACCGTCTGGAAGAAGCACAGTCTTCAAAGGTAACAAGCGTCGGATCCACTCAGGATCAATCTCTTCAGTGATGCTCAATCATTTTTGGGTTTGTAGGTGTTTGGGTTTGGTTTTGGGTTTTTCCTCACTTGATGATTTTCGCTCAAAGTCCTCGGAGGATGGGTTGCTCTAATGACAACTGTCAGTTTCTCTCGGAGCAGCCAACCAGCTAGCGGTTGTAGGGGGCGGCTATTTATAGCCTAGGGAGCATCCCGACATGATAAGACATAAATGCCCTTAAATGATATGATCGTTAGGTGGGTAGATATCTTGGGACAGCTAGCGCGTAGCACAACAGCGGTCGGAAATTTGAGTATGAAATTCCTCAGGGCTATCATGTTCCTCACTGTGTAGGTAATTCGCACTGGTGAATTCTTAACTCCTCAGTCAGAACAAATTCCTCAGAGACCATAAGAACTTCGTCTCTGTCACCTAAGAATATGACTGAACTGTATGAGATTTCCAATGGCTTCACTCGAAGGGATTGGTAGGCATATGATTTTGAGTTGAGCATCACATGGAAAAATTTCCTTAGTATTTCCTCGACACCCTTTAACAGTACTGTGTTTCCAATGACTCAAGAAAGAGAAAATGAAACTACGAAAACAAAAGTCTTCACGCTTCATGTTCCTCAAATGAATACCAAGTCTTCAAGGTCACACCAATTTCTTCACTTTCAAAGTCTTCAGAAAGTCTTCAGAAATCCAAAGTCTTCAGTCGAAGAACTTCACTTTTAGGGGTCGACTTCCTCTGTAAATATCAAACTCCTCATAGACATATAAACTTGTCTACACTCATAAACACATTAGTCCCTTAACCTATAAGTCTTCAATACACCAAAATCACTAAGGGGCACTAGATGCACTTACAATCTCCCCCTTTTTGGTGATTGATGACAATATAGGTTAAGTTTTCAAAGGGGATAAACATAAGAAGTGTACATACTGAAATTGAGGAATTTGATTGCAAGATATAGAAGAACTCCCCCTGAAGATGTGCATAGTGAGGAATTTGCTTTTGAAGCAATGCACACTTGAAGAGTAGAATCATGGAGATCCCCCCTATATCTTGTAATTCATACACGCATTTGACTTATAATATGAAGAATTTGAAATTCATGATGAAATATGGTGACTGATGTAATTCAGCATGCGTGCATAACATTAATGAATAATAAGCATGCAGAAACACCACGACAGAAGTATCAGGTCACCATAGAGTTTAAGTTTACAACTCGATCGACAAAGTCATCAGAAGAACGAGAGTTGTAACTTGGCAAAAAAACGCCCATATATATAGACCCGCTTGAAGACTAACTCAAATTTCTCCCCCTTTGTCATCGAATGACCAAAAGGAACAAAACTGAGGACTAACGCCCCTGAAGATCTCAAGATGATGAAGGAGCGCCAGCATTGTTGGGGTCCATGGTTGAAGTAGGGCCTGCCGCAGTGTCGTCCAAGTCTTCATACTCGTCAGTTTCGCGCGATGAAGAATAGGAGCTGGCCATCAAGGGAGGAACCTTGACCTTTTGTATTTCTTCGGAGGAGGAGCAGACCAGTCAAAGTCATCCTTGAGACCTAGTTTCTTCAGATCTTCTTCGCCATACAGATGAGACATGACAACCCAGGTGCGGTTGAGGGTTTCATGAAGGTAGTAATGGTTTTTCTTCACTGCACTGTGTGTAGAGGTCATGTTGTGAAGAATTGAACCAAACTGACGCTTGACCCATTTGTGGTTGCGATCAACCTTATGATGAAGACTGATGAGAAGCTCACGATCAGTCATCACCCTGGGAGCTATGCCTTGAGGATTTGGCTTGGGAGCGTTGGCGGCAGAGTCATGAGTGACAGAGTCATCATTGGTGGAGTAGGATGCAGCTTTGTGAAATTGACCATCCAATGGATGAATGCCTTCATCAAAAACAGCAGTGGCCTTGCCCTTGTCATCAACTGAGGAAAATGTTCGTTTAAGGACTTCAATTGGGGGCAAGTAGCTGCAATGATTCAGTGTGTCAGCTTTGTAATTCATTGAAGACCTTGTCCTGATGAATCTCATAATCCATGGAGCATAAGGCTTCAGGTTGAAAGGGGACAGAGCAACGTTTGCCATAGTCCTCATGAAGAAATCATGGAAGTTGACGGGAACGCCATGGATGATGTTGAACAACAAATTCTTCATGATGCCAACGACTTCTTCATCATTTGAGTCGTGGCCCTTTATTGGACTCAATGTCTTCGTCGAAATGCGATAGACAGTCCATGGCAGAAACAATAATTCCTTCATGAGGGATTTGGTCCTTGGGGCTCGACCAGGCTTCAAAAGCTTCATAAGCACTTGCATGTAGTGATCAGTGAGTTCAGTTTCTTCATACATGCAACGTGCTGCTTCAGTGGGAGGACTGAGAGGTAGAGTTTGAAGTAATTCAGAGGCTGGTGCCTTGTAGTGAGTGTTTTCGGTCATCCAGTCCAGCACCCATGAATTCACATCTTCAGAATTGCCAGTGATGTGCAGTGTTGCATAGAATTAAAGAATCAGTTCTTCATTCCAATCGCATATGTCAGTGCAGAAACCCAACAGTCCAGCGTCGTGAAGAACAGTGATGACAGGCACGAAGCACGGCAGAGATTCCATATCCACGTGAGGAATGTGTGCATGATCGAAGACTTTGTCTTTGTTGAATAGCACTGAGGAATAGAAATTTGCCTGACTGGCAGTCCAGAAACGCCTCTTCCTAATGCGAGCAGAGTCATGCTACTTCTCGAGCTTGCGTTGTATTCCCTCGAAGAGGAAAGGGAGATGCAGCATAGTAGCGTAAGTATTTCCCTCAGTTTTTGAGAACCAAGGTATCAATCAAGTAGGAGACCACGCGCGAGTCCCTCGCACCTGCACAAACAAATAAGAACTTCGCAGCCAACGCGATAAGGGGTTGTCAATCCCTTTACGTTCACTTATGCAAGTGAGATCTGATAGAGATGATAGTTTATATTTTTGGTAATTTTTTTATAAGAACAGAAAGTAAAAGAGGTAAAAGTAAAGTAGATGTAGATTGATATGTTGAGAATAGACCCGGGGGCCATAGTTTTCTCTAGTGGCTTCTCTCATGATATCGATATTCTACGGCGGGTAAACAAATTAATGTCAAGCAATTGATAGAAAAGCGAATAATTATGAGACTATATAGGCATGATCATTGTATATAGGCATCACGTCTGAGACAAGTAGACCGAAACGATTCTGCATCTACTACTATTACTCCACACATCGACCGCTATCCAGCATGCATCTAGTGTATTGAGTTCATAAGAACAGAGTAACGCCTTAAGCAAGATGACATGATGTAGAGGGGTAAACTCAAGCAATATGATATAAACCCCATCTTTTTATCCTCGATGGCAACAATACAATACGTGCCTTGCTGCCCCTACTGTCATTGGGAAAGGACGCCGCAAGATTGAACCCAAAGCCAAGCACTTCTCCCATTGCAAGAACTATAGATCTAGTAGGCCAAACCAAACCAATAATTCGAAGAGACTTGCAAGGATATTATGAGCACACATAAAAAGTTAAGAGAAGAACCAAATATTTCTCATAGATAATCTTGATCATAAACTCACAATTCATCAGATCTCGACAAACACACCGCAAAAAGAGATTACATCGAATAGATCTCCTTGAAGACCGAGGAGAACTTTGTATTGGGATCCAGAGAGAGAAGAAGCCATCTAGATACTAGCTATGGACCCGAAGGTCTGTGGTAAACTACTCACAACTCATGGTGAGGGCGATGATGATGATGAAGAAGAACTCCGTGATGGATCCCCCTCCGGTGGAGCTCCGGAACAGTCTCTAAGATGGGATCTCACGGGAACAGAAGGTTATGGCGGTGGAATTACGGTTTTCTCTTTGTTGTCGAAGGTTTCGGGGTACATAGACTTATATAGGAGGAAGGAGGACACCGGGGGAGTAACGGGGGCCCCACGAGGCAGGGGGCACGCCCCCACCCTTGTGGGCCCCTCGTTGCTCTTCTAACGTGGTTCTCAAGTTCTCCGAGCGTGGTTTTCTCCAAAAATATCTCATGCGAAGGTTTCATTCCATTTGGACTCTGTTTGATATTCTTTTTCTGCAAAACCCTGAAATAGGCAAAAAACAGCAATCTGGACTGGGCCTTTGGGTTAGTAGGTTAGTCCCAAAAATGATATAAAAGTGTATGATAAAGCCCATTAAACATCCAAGACTTCATAAATAATAGCATGGAACAATAAAAAATTATAGATACGTTGGAGACGTATCAAGCATCCCCAAGCTTAATTCTTGCTCGTCCTCGAGTAGGTAAATGATAAAGAAAGAATTTTTGATGTGGAATGCTAACCAATATAGTTTTTCAATGTAATTCTCTTAATTGTGGCATGAATGTTCAGATCTGAAAGATTCAAGATAAAAGTCGATATTGACATAAGAAATAACAATACTTCAAGCATACTAACAAAGCAATCATGTCTTCGCAAAATACTATGGCTGAAGAAAGTTATCCCTACAAAATCATATAGTCTGGCTATGCTCCCTCTTCATCACACAAAATATTCATATCATGCACAACCCCGATTTCAACTAAGTACTTTGTTTCATACTCTATCTTTTCAAACCTTTCAACTTTCACGCAATACATGAGCGTGAGCCATGGACATAGCACTATGGGTGGAATAGAGGTGGTTGTGGAGAAGACAAAAAGGAGGGAGATAGTCTCACATCAACTAGGCATATCAATGGGCTATGGAGATGCCCATCAATAGATATCAATGTTAGTGAGTAGGGATTGCCATGCAACGGATGCACTAGAGCTAAATATGAATGAAACTCAACAAAAGAAACTAGTGGGTGTGCATCCAACTTGCTTGCTCACGAAGACCCAGGGCATTTGAGGAAGCCCATCGTTGGAATATACAAGCCAAGTTCTATAATGAAAATTCCCACTGGTATATGAAAGTGACTAAACATGAGACTCTCTACAATGAAGAACATGGTGCTAGTTTGAAGCACAAGTGTGGAAAAAAAGATAGTAGCAATTGTCCCTTTTTTGGGCCTTTTTCTTTTCTTTGGCCTTTCTTTCTTTTCTTTTTTTTGGAGGGGCTTTATAGATTTAGCCTTTCCTCCCATGGGACAATGCTCTAATAATGATGATCATCACTCTTTCATTACAACTCGATATTACAACTCGATACTACAACAAAGTATGACTCTATATGAATGCCTCCGGCAGTGTACCGGTATGTGCAATGAAACAAGCGTGACATGTATGAAAAGTTTTGCATGGTGTCTTTGCCACAAATACGATGTCAACTACATGATCATGCATGGCAATATGACAATATGATGCGTGTCATATGAATGGAACGGTGGAAAGTTGCATGGCAATATATCTCGGAATGGCTATGGAAATGCCATGATAGGTAGGTATGGTGGCTGTTTTGAGGAATAATATGGTGGCTGTTTTGAGGAAGGATATATAGTGGGTTTATGGTACCGGCGAAAGTTGCGTGGTACAAGAGAGGCTAGCAATGGTGGAAGGGTGAGAGTGCGTATAATCCATGGACTCAACATTAGTCATAAGAACTCATATACTTATTGCAAAAATCTATGAGTCATCAAAACAAAGCAATCAACGCATGCTCCTAGGGGGGGTTGGTAGGAGTTAACCATCGCGCGCCCCCGACCTCCACAAAAAGGTTGGCACTCTACAAATACCTTATGCTCTAACTTCGTCACATAGCGGTTCACCATATGTGCATGCTACGGGAATCACTAACCTTAACACAAGTATTTCTCAATTTCATAATAACTCCACTAGCATGACTCTAATATCACTATCCTCATATCTCAAAACAATTATCAAGCATCCAACTTCTCATCATATTCAGTGCACTTAGTGTCATTTTTATTACTACATTGACATTGGATGTCTATCATGTGAAGACTAGTTTTTATAGCCTAAACACATTACCATGCTGTTTTAATAGACTCTCAAAAGGATATAAGTGAAGCATGAGAGTTCAACACTTTCTACCAAATATAACCACCACCGTGCTCTAAAAGATGTAAGTGAAGCACTAGAGCAAAAACTATTCAACTCAAAAGATATAAGTGAAGCACATAGAGTGTTCTAGCAATTCCTAGTACATATTTAACTCTCTCAAATAGGTCTGTCCAGCAAGGATGATTGTGACAAACTAACAAGCAAAGACTCAAATTATACAAGACGCTCCAAGCAAAACACATATCATGTGGTGAATAAAAATATAGCTCCAAGTATAGTTACCAATGGATGAAGATGAAAGAGGGGATGCCTTCCCGGGGTATCCCCAAGCTTAGGCTTTTGATTATCCTTAAATTTTACTTGGGGTGCCATGGGCATTCCCAAGCTTAGTCCTTTGCTACTCTTTGTTCCATAGTCCATCAAAGCAATACTCAAAACTTGAAAACTTCACAACACAAAACTTAGACAAAAATTCTCGTGAGCTCTGTTAGTATAAGAAAGCAAACCACTACTCAAAGGTACTGCAATGAATTCATTCTTTGTTTATATTGGTGTTAAACCTACCGTATTACAACTTCTCTATGGTTCATACCTCCAAATATTACTCATAGATGCATTGAAATAAGCAAACAACACACGAAAAACAGAATCTGTCAAAAACAGAACAGTCTGTAGTAATCTGCAGGTTTCGCCTACTTCTGGAACTCCAAAAAATTCAAACTAAATTGGTAAATGTGAGGAATTTTTCTATTAATCATATGCAAAAATAATCAACTAAATAGCACGCTCCAGTAAAATCTGACGACCACTTTAGCTAGCGCTAACGATTCTGTTTTTCACAGCAAGATCACATAAACTTCACACACATCTTCCCAAAGGTTCTACTTGGCACAAACACTAAACAAAACATGAAAGCACATCTAATCAGACGCTAGATGCAATATTTATTCCCTAACAGCAGCAAAAACAAATAACAAAAAATTGGGTTGCCTCCCAACAAGCGCTATCGTTTTACGCCCCTAGCTAGGCACGATACAAGATAGATCTAGGTATTGCCATCTTTGGAAGGCAATTCTTTGATTAAGCACTTATGATTCTTATGAACTACTTTGTCCCTATTAATAATCAAACACTTCGGCAAGAAATCAAGAAATTCTAAAGTGTCAAAAGGGTCTCTTGCAAAAGTAAGAAAATTAGGGTGAACACTTATGGATTTGAGATCCGCAATTCTAGATGTTTCACCCTTGTCTTTAGGGACATGCATGAACTTAGATAATCTAGTGGTAGAGGTATTTGGAGTAGTTTTTATAGCAGAGAGAGCGGAGCCCACATTAGTAATAATATCCTCAAGCTTATTGATTCTAGTGGAATCCTGATCTAGCTTTTCTTTAACTATGTGCTCCTTTTCCTTAAGATTTTTCAGAACAACTCCTACCTTAGATCCATATTGATTAATTTCATTATGGATTTTTATATCCAAGTTCTCTACTAGTTCTACCGTAGCAACTTTGTTTTCAATGATTTCTAACCATTGAATAACATGCTCCAAAGTTAAAACGGTCCCATTAATCATAAGAGGTGGTGAGCCAAATAATTCAGTCATAGTGTTGTAAGAATCAAGGGTACGGCTACCCAAGAAATTCCCTCCGATAATGGTATCTAAGATAAATATATTCCACGGAGTTATGCCAACATAAAAATTGCGAAGAAGCACGGAAGTGGAAAGCTTCCTATTAGATCTATTTTGAGCATTGCAAATTCTATACCAGGCATATTTTAAGTTTTCTTCCTCCCTTTGTTTAAAGTAGAGGACCTCACTCTCGGGAGTGTTGATAATGATAGGTGTGCTAGACATGATGACAATCAAGCAAGCAGCACACAAGCAAACAAGAATCAAGTGAACGATAAACACACGATGGAAGAAGGGCAAATAAAACGGCAAGGGTGAAGTGGGGGAGAGGAAAACGAGAGGCAAATAAATGTAATGCGAAGGATAAGGGTTTGTGATAGGTACTTGGTATATGACTTTTGTGTAAGCCTCCCCGGCAACGGCGCCATAAATTCTTCTTGCTACTTCTTGAGCTTGCGTTGTATTCCCTCGATGAGGAAAGGGAGATGCAGCACAGTAGTGTAAGTATTTCCCTTAGTTTTTGAGAACCAAGGTATCAATCCAATAGGAGACCACGCGCGAGTCCCTCGCACCTGCACAAACAAATAAGAACTTCGCAGCCAACGCGATAAGGGGTTGGCAATCCCTTTACGGTCACTTACAAAAGTGAGATCTGATAGAGATGATAGTTTATATTTTTGGTAATTTTTTTATAAGAACAGAAAGTAAAAGCGGTAAAAGTAAAGTAGATGTAGATTGATATGTTGAGAATAGACCCGGGGGCCATAGTTTTCTCTAGTGGCTTCTCTCATGATAGCGATATTCTATGGCGGGTAAACAAATTACTGTCGAGCAATTGATAGAAAAGCGAATAATTATGAGACTATCCAGGCATGATCATTGTATATAGGCATCACGTCTGAGACAAGTAGACCGAAACGATTATGCATCTACTACTATTACTCCACACATCGACCGCTATCCAGCATGCATCTAGTGTATTGAGTTCATAAGAACATAGTAATGCCTTAAGCAAGATGACATGATGTAGAGGGATAAACTCAAGCAATATGATATAAACCCCATCTTTTTATCCTCGATGGCAACAATACAATACGTGCCTTGTTGCCCCTACTATCACTGGGAAAGGACACCGCAAGATTGAACCCAAAGCCAAGCACTTCTCCCATTGCAAGAACTATAGATATAGTAGGCCAAACCAAACAAATAAATCAAAGAGACTTGCAAGGATATTATGAGCACACATAAAAAGTTCAGAGAAGAACCAAATATTTCTCATAGATAATCTTGATCATAAACTCACAATTCATCGGATCTCGACAAACACATCGCAAAAAGAGATTACATCGAATAGATCTCCTCGAAGACCGAGGAGAACTTTGTATTGAGATCCATAGAGAGAGAAGAAGCCATCTAGATACTAGCTATGGACCCGAAGGTCTGTGGTAAACTACTCACAACTCATGGTGAGGGCGATGATGATGATGATGAAGAAGAACTCCGTGATGGATCCCCCTCCGGTGGAGCTCCGGAACAGGCTCCAAGATGGGATCTCACGGGAACAGAAGGTTACGACGGTGGAATTAGGGTTTTCTCTCTGTTGTCGAAGGTTTCGGGGTACGTAGACTTATATAGGAGGAAGGAGGACACCGGGGGAGTTACGGGGGCCCCACGAGGCAGGGAGGGCACCCTGGGAAGGGGGCGCGCCCCCACCCTCGTGGGCCCCTCGTGGATCATCTAACTTAGTTCTCAAGTTCTCCGAGCGTGATTTTCTCCAAAAATATCTCTTGTGAAGGTTTCATTTCGTTTGGACTCCGTTTGATATTCTTTTTCTGCAAAACCCTGAAACTGGCAAAAAAACAGCAATCTGGATTGGGCCTTTGGGTTAGTAGGTTAGTCCCAAAATTGATATAAAAGTGTATGATAAAGTCCATTAAACATCCAAGACTTCATAAATAATAGCATGGAACAATCGAAAATTATAGATACGTTGGAGACGTATCAAGTCATAAGGATTGTAGTCAGTGAAGAACACGTGCTCGCCGAAGAAATCAGCCTTTTTCAAAGTTTGCTTTCTTGAGAAAGGATCCTTTGGCTTGGGTTGAGGAGTGTCAGTCAATGGCATCACAACCTCTGGATTCGCAATCTCAGGTTCTTCAGTCTGAGGAATTTCTGGTTCCTCTTCAGTGGCAGTCTTCACAGATTCAGCAGCAGCAGTTTCTTCAGCACTAGTGGCTAGAATGTCTTCATGAACAGATTCAGTGGGATGAGTTTCTTCAGAGCCCAATGGAACAGTTTGTGCTGGTGAATGAGAAATTTGTTGCATCCGCGTGAACAGAGGAGAGTTGGGTTGCTGACTATCCCAAAATTCATCATTCATCAAAGGGGTGGCACTCCCAATGTCCATGTCCGAGTCTTGTTCTTCCAATTCCTCAATGCCGGCCTCTTCCGCAGTGAACTGAGGCATGGGTGAGGAGATGATTGGGGTTGAAGGGATTGCATCCACTTCAATTTCTTCATCCATCTGCTCCGAGGAAGCAGCAGAGGGAATATCTTCATCCGATTCACTAGGAATCACATATTCTTCATCAAATGGAATAAATTCCTTTGATGGCATAGAGGAAATTGGAACGGAATCAATTGGATTTTCAGCTGTGCTTATCAAAGGCTTCATCTTCTTTGGGGCTGAAGAATCTGCTGAAGCTGATGCCTTCCTTTTCTTCATAGCTGCACGTTCTGCAGCCTTTGTCTTCTTCACATCTGATGCAGATGGAAGGATTGGAGTTGGTGTAGGCACAGGAGGAGCAGAGGAATCTGGTTGTTTTTCTTCAGGCACAACCGATGCAGTTGCCCTGACTTCTTCATGTTGTTCAGGCACATCCTTTTGAGCTTCAGCCGGCCTGGCATTTTCTTCAGGCACAACACTGGAGGTTGCCCTGGCAATTTCTTCAGTAGCTGGAATGCAGTCATCAGCCCTGGTATTTTCATTTTCTTCAGCAGCCTGATGTTCTTCAGCGGTGCTGGCATGTCCTTCAGTAGACTGAGCAGATGCTTCTGCCTGAGGAATTTCAATGTGCGTTTGACGAGTAGCACTTGAAGAAAAACCTTTAGTCAAATTTACAAATCTGACTTTGGCGCCCATCCAGTTTGCGCGATATGCATCAAATTCATCACTCGGGGTTTTGATTTCACCCTGAAGCTTGACAAGTTCTTCAGTTGTCATGTTGACAACATTCTTCTTCAGGAAGCGCTCCTTCTTGTACTGCGCTTTCTTCGTCTACCTGGCCCTTTCAAATTTCCATTTTCTTCACCTATGAAGGCGGTCGACATATGACTTTGGCCAGGAGTTAGGTTGAAGTCGGGCATAGGAGTGTTGGGATCCTTGTGCGAGAGATCTATGAAATCAAGGATCACCTTTGGATCCAAAAGCAGTGGCACTTTGCTTCCTTTGGCTCTAGCGGCCCTTTCTTGCCTTGTGATGGCCTGGCTTATTAGGGATGATAGACTACTCATATCAATAAGGAATTCCTTCTTTTCCGGGAGCCCATTCGGATAGAACTCCAAAGTTAAGCGTGCTCAGCTTGGAGTAGTTTCAGGATGGGTGACCGACCGGGAAGTTGCTCCCGGGTGCACACGAGTGAGGACAAAGTGCGCAGAAAAGACTAGTATTGATATGTGAGGCCAGTCTAGATCTCGCCAGGAGTAACGACCACCAGCGGGTGTGTCCGGGGCGTTACAAGTTGGTATCAGAGCCGACCCTCGCGGTTACACGGATGTTTGCAGACAGTTTGCAGTCATGTTGTGCATGACGTTTGTGACCCGTCGTGGCACACGGCATGGCACATGTGATGTCCAGGAAGCACAGACGGTTGTGCCAAGAGGGAACGTTCCTGTGGCCCGACGAGGACGTCGGTTCCTCTGAGTGAGGGTGTATGTGATGGCCTGGCTTATTAGGGATGATAGACTACTCATATCAATAAGGAATTCCTTCTTTTCCGGGAGCCCATTCGGATAGAACTCCAAAGTTAAGCGTGCTCAGCTTGGAGTAGTTTCAGGATGGGTGACCGACCGGGAAGTTGCTCCCGGGTGCACACGAGTGAGGACAAAGTGCGCAGAAAAGACTAGTATTGATATGTGAGGCCAGTCTAGATCTCGCCAGGAGTAACGACCACCGGCGGGTGTGTCCGAGGTGTTACATGCATGTCTCTGATTATTTGAACAAGTTCTTCATCATCAGCTTCGTCATCATACAGCACTTGGAAAGCAACTTGTTTCTTGTGAGGACTTGGGCGAGAGCCGCATCCAGCAGTGGTCTTTTTCTTCAGCAGCGAGGGACCAGGTGAGGAACTTGGTATCGCTGAGGAACTAGGAGCAGCTGAGGAACTTGCAGAGGCTCCTCGGGCAATGGATATGCCCGCAGTCCTTTGACATGTGGCAAGATGCACGGGAGCATATGATTTTGCTGTAGCATCTGAAGACTTTGACGGAGGAGCTGAGGAGTTTGGAGCAGCAGGAGCAGTCTGAGGAATTTGCCGTGAGGGCTTTGAAGAATCTGGTCATGAGGGCATTGAGGAAGAAGCACTTGGCTTGTGAGCAGGCTTCTTTGCCATGGCCTTCTTAGGCTTAGAGGCAGAGGCCTCAGTAGTGGCAGCAACAGCAGCAGAGTCTTCATTGAACTTCATCACTGCTTCTTTAGCTTGTTTGGACAACTTGGCCTGGTGCTTGGCCCATTCTTCAGGATAATCCTCACCACGCTTGAGGCTAGTGGGATCAGCAACTTGGCCATGTGCCAATGGAGGTCTTGGACGGGGAGGATTGAGTGCGAATTTCTTCATGTATTTGGGAGTCACATATCTGTACTCCCTCCACTCTCTTGCCCATCTCCTCTCTATTCTTTGTATGCGCACCTTGCGCTGATTCTTGTCCTCTTTTCTGAACTTTGCCTCATCAGGAGTGCAATAGTCAGCATATATGTCTTCAGGTATCTCGAAAGCAGTATTGACCTCAGGCCTCTTTCCTCCCTTCTATGGCTTCTTTCCATCAGCCATTTTCTTCAGATGAGGAATTTGAACAATTGAATTCTCTGAAGAAGTATGCAACTTTTCTTCAAGGAACGCTGCAAATGAGTTAAGTTAATGAGAACCTAGTGATTCAGCAGCGGACATGAGTACCTGTGAACAGAGTATAGTTGCGAGGAATTTGGAGAGGTAATATGCATTCTCAGAAGGTTTTATAAAAAGAACAAGTTTGAGGAATTTGACGAGATGAGTCTTGAAGAATTTGACTAAGCATTCTTTGTCTTAGGTTCCAGAGTTGTATAGATTGAAAATCCACACAATTGAGGAACCTTGAAGAAAAACATAGCTTAGAGAAATCGAATCAAGAATAGATGACATGTGAGGTGTTTAGTGTGTGAAGATTTGAAGAAGAAAAATACCTTTTGAGAATTTTGAAGAAAATATTCGAATCAAAGAGGGCAGTAAAAGTAACTTTTAATTACCCTGGATGAAGAACACGACGAACTAAGAGATGGAGAAGTGAAGTTCGTCTGTGCGGATCTTCCACGCCCTAACTTGGCAGAGGAAGACAGCTACGGCGGCGGCGGAGTGAAGAAATCCGCGGCCGGCGCGAGTACGACGGCGACGAGGTCGAGGCAGTGAAGCTCTTCCTCACCGGCGACGCTAGGGTTGGAGAAGCTCGAGCGGGAGAGTGAGAACGAGCGGAGTAAAAAGTAAAGTGAGGGAAGGGGAGGGGTATTTATAGCTGAGATGAATAACCGTTCGCCCGAAGAATTTGGGCGAACGTGCCCCTGACCCTTCTCATTCGCACGACATGTGTCACCCACGTACTATGTAGTGGAGATCATGTGAGATCGTGGGTGAATAGATAAGTATTATCATGGGATGCGGAGTGATTCGAGCGGCAAGACCGAAAATTTTGGATAGGATAAGTTTTAACGTTGCATTCACAATTTCTTCAGCTGACAAGGACAGAGTGAAGATTTTGAACAAGTTTCAAATAGAACGCATATGAAGAATTTGTGAATAAAATGGGTTGAGTTTAGCATAGAGGGGGAAGGGTCCGATCACATTCACTTAGCAGAAAAAACAATTTGAAGAAATAGCAATAAGTGAATGTTGTAGAGGATATAAACTCATATATATATATGCAATAAGTGAATGCTGTAGAGGATATAAACTCATATATATTATTCTTCAACTGGGGAAAAGAGACGGAAACAGTGAAGACAATGCAAAGTTGAAGAATATGAACAACTGAGGAATTTCATAAGAACTCAAACTGAAGATTTTCAACTTTTATGGTGGCGTGACCCACCGTATAAGAATGATGATTTCAGACACCGCGTACAATTGTCGTAGGGTTTTGAGAATCAAATTCTTCATTAATTTCTTCACATTTAGAGCGTTATTCTTCATTGATTGAAGAAAAACAATTTCTTCATGTGTTGCACATCTAAGTCATCAATTTTGCATAAGTGTTAGGATGAGTGTCCAATTCAAAGAACATTCGAAGATTCTAAGATATTTAGCTCACACCGCAACTTGCTAAATCTCTTCTCATCCAAGGGCTTTGTGAAGATATCGGGCAGCTGTTCTTCAGTCTTCACATGCTCAATAGAAATGTCGCCCTTCAACACATGATCACGAAGAAAATGATGACGAATCTGAATGTGCTTTGTCTTTGAGTGCTGAATTGGGTTGTGAGCACTCTTGATGGCACTCTCATTGTCACAGAAGAGAGGCACATTCTTCACATTGACGCCATAGTCCTTGAGCGTTTGCTTCATCCATAACAATTGAGCACAGCAAGAGCCAGCAGCAATATACTCAGCTTTAGCAGTAGACAGTGATACACAATTCTGTTTCTTCGAAGACCAACAGACCAAAGATCTTTCGAGGAAGTGACATGTACCAGATGTTGACTTGCGGTCCACATGATCACCAACATAGTCAGAGTCTGAATATCCAATGAGATCAAAAGTCGAGCCCTTGGGGTACCATAATCCAAGTGTTGGTGTGTGAGCTAGATATCGAAGAATATGTTTCACAGCCTTATGGTGTGATTCCTTCGGTGTAGCTTGAAATTGGGCACACATGCAAACACTAAGCATTATATCTGGCCTGGATGCACATAAGTACAATAAAGAACCATTCATGGAGCGGTATACCTTATGATCGAAGTCAATACCATTTTCATCAGTGCGCAGATGGCCATTTGTGGGCATAGGAATTTTGACGCCTTTGCAATCTTGCATGCCGAATTTCCTCAGTACATCCTTGAGGTATTTCTCCTGAGATATGAATATGCCATTGCGTTGTTGACGAATTTGAAGACCTAAGAAGAATTTCAACTCTCCCATCATAGACATTTGATATTCTTCACTCATCATATAGGCAAATTCATCACTATAACGTTGGTCAGTACAGCGAAAGATAATATCATCAACATATATTTGGCACACGAATAATTCACCATCATAAGATTTAGTGAAAAGAGTAGGATCAAGTGAACTGGGTTTGAAGCCTTTCTTCATGAGGAATTCCTTCAAAGTATCATACCACGCCCAAGGGGCCTGCTTGAGGCCATAGAGGGCTTTATTGAGTTTGAAGACTTTGTCAGGATTCTTTGGATCTTCAAAACCTGGGGGTTGAGCAACATATACTTCTTCCTCAAGCTTACCATTGAGGGATGCACTTTTCACATCCATTTGATTTAGAATGATATCATGATGGTTAGCATAAGCAAGTAATATGCGAATATCCTCAAGTCTAGAAACATGTGCAAAAGTTTCATCGAAATCAATTCCTTCAACCTGTGTGTACCCTTGAGCTACAAGTTGTGCCTTATTCCTTACCACAAGGCCATTTTCATCTTGCTTGTTGCGGTAGATCCACTTTGTGCCAATGATATTATGCTTGCGAGGATCTGGATGTTTGACTAGTTCCCAGACGTTGTTGAGCTCGAACTGTTGTAATTCTTCTTGCATAGATTGAGTCCACTCAGGCTCTAGAAATGCTTCATCTACCTTAGTGGGCTCTGTGATAGAGACAAAAGCAAAGTGCCCACAAAAGTTAGATAAATGTGAAGCTTTTGAGCGTGTGACAGGACCTGGTATATTGATGTCGCTGATGATTTTCTCAATCTGCAGTTCTTTCGCAACGCGAGGATGAGCTGGTTCTCGTCGAGGAATTTGATCAGCATTCTCTTCAACACCATTTTCTTCAGCATTTTCCTCAGGTGCATTAGCTCGACGTTCTTCAGGTTCTGGAATGAATTCTTCAGCAGATTCTTCGGTAGGAATGACATCCTCAGTAGCCTTGAATTTGATAGTTTCCCCAGGTGCTGGTTCATCTATCACAGTAGGTAGGTGCTCTCTCGCGAGCCGTTAGTTTCATCGAACCGCACATCTACAGTTTCAACAACTTTGTGAAGAACGTTGTTGAAGACTCTATAGGTGTGCGAGTCCTTTCCGTAACCAAGCATAAACCCTTCATGTGCTTTCGGTGCAAATTTTGAGTTGTGATGAGTATCTCTAATCCAACATTTAGCACCAAAGACTTTGAAATAACTCACATTGGGTTTCTTGTCAGTGAGAAGTTCATAGGCAGTCTTCTTGAAGAATTTGTGAAGATATACTCTGTTGATGATGTGGCACACAGTATCAATTGCATCAAACCAGAAACGATGAGGCGTTTTGTATTCATCTAGCATAGTGCGAGCCATCTCAGCAAGAGTCCTGTTCTTGTGCTCCACGACGCCATTCTGCTGAGGAGTATAAGGAGCAGATAACTCATGAGTAATACCAAGTTCATCAAGATAGTCATCGAGACCAAAGTTCTTGAACTCAGTTCCATTGTCACTTCTGGTGTGCTTGATCTTCACGCCAAAGTTGGTTGAAGCCCTCGAGGAAAATCGTTTGAAGACTTCCTGCACTTCATGTTTGTAAGTAACAATGTGCACCCATGTGTATCGAGAGTAATCATCAACAATAACAAAGCCATATTCAAAAGCATCATTTGAAACTGCAGAATAATGGTTGGGACCAAAGAGATCCATGTGAAGCAATTCAAATGGTCGAGTAGTAGTCATGATAGTCTTCGCTGGATGCTTGGCCTTGGTCATCTTTCCAGCTTCACAGGCACCGCATAAATGATCCTTGAGGAATTTGACATCCTCAATGCCAATGACATGCTTCTTCTTTGCAAGCGTGTGCAAATTCCTCATGCCTGCGTGACCTAGCCGTCGATGCCATAGCCAGCCTTCTGAAGCTTTTGCAAGTAGACACACAGCTGGTTGAGGTCCTGTAGAGAAATCAACAATATACAAGTCTCCTCTCCTAAAGCCTTCAAATACTTTGGAATTGTCAGATTCCATGACCACAACACAACGATATTTGCCGAAGACTACAGCCATATCAAGATCGCAAAGCATTGAGGCAGACATGAGGTTGTATCCTAAGGACTCGACAAGCATGACTTTTTCCATGTGTCGATCCTTTGAGATCGCAACCTTACCTAGACCCAATACCTGACTTTTGCCTTTGTCAGCAAAGATGATATGCTTCAGATGAGATGGTGATAAGGGAGCATCCATCAAAAGATTCTTGTCACCAGTCATGTGATTTGTGCATCCACTATCGAGGACCCACTCAGAGGCTTTGGGTTGATCATCCTGCAGATGAATTAGTGCAGCTTACAAACTCATATACTTCATCAGTGAAGAATATGACATTAAATCATCAGATCAATTTCATCAAGCAATGCAACAGATAAAGCAGTATGAGGATGTGAGAAATGAGATTTCATTTCTTCATGATTAGCGTGCGTCCTTTCACGCAGTTTTCAGGTCTCTAGCAAATTCTTCAGACGTTTGAGCACGTCTGGAGACCTGACCCTGCAGAAGAGATTAGTTCTTTTTCTTCACCACCCACATCTGAAGGGGTGGCAAAGAGTTCATCACTCTTCGAGCTCCATATGATATAAAGGTGGCATAGAAGCCAGCCCATTTCGTTTCACATAAGAGGAGTTAGGATAAGCATATGAATAGGCACAGAAATTCTTCGAGGACTTATGAACATAATGGTTAGAAGCATAATGCTCATATTCATAACCCTTAGCTTTTCCCTGCGAAACAGAGTTGTTAGCACGATGATATTCATATGAGGACTTTGATCCATGTGAGGAATTTGGTCCGTATGAGGATTTGAATCCATCTGAAGATTTTGATCCATATGAAGAATTGGATCTGGGGTTCCTATTCCTCACACAAGGTGTCATGAGGACATTCACTTGAAGATTTTCAAGGTGCCTCTTAGGGACCCAGATTTTCTTCATAGGGGGACCATTCCTGCAGTTAGTTCCAACATACCTAGCAAATACTTCACCATTCTGATTTTTGAATAGTTTATAGTTGGAGTCAAATGACTCATCAGCAGAATGAGGAGATTCACATGTAAGGCCAGATAAATTGGATGGATCAACTGGAGGTCTCTTTGCAGCAACCCATGAGGTTTTGGGATACTGCTCAGGCTTCCAATATGAACCATCAGCATTAAGTTTCCTCTCAAAGGCAATACCCTCTTTCCTAGGGTTCCTGTTGAGGATCTGCTTTTTAAGCACATCACAAAGTGTCTGATGCCCTTTGAGGCTTTTGTAAATGCCTATCATGTACAATTCCTTCAGCTCTGCATTGTCAGTGATACTAGCAATGTCCTCAGATGAGGAATTAGTGATAGCAGAGACAGTTGAAGAATTTGTAGCTTTAGAAGCATTTGAACATTCAGGTGAAGAATTTGCAGTTTCAAGTTCAATGCATTTCAAGCATGGAGGAATGAATTCTTCCTGCGAAGTGCTGATTTGTTGAGCAAGTAATGAATCGTGCTCCTTATGAAGATCTTCATAACTCACTCTTAGCTTTTCAAGATCTTGCTTTCTTTGAAGAAATTCATAAGAAAGCTTCTCATGATCAGACAAGAGAGTGTTATGATGATCTTGAAGGTTATCATACTTGGACTGAAGTCTCTGAAGATTTTCAGTCAAGATTTTAGATCGATCCATTTCGTCACCCAACATATCATTGCTTTCATTAAGCATATTATGAGCTTTTTCCAAAGCGTTTTCTTGTTTAGTGGCAAGGGAAGCAAGTTTGACATAGTTGGGTCCAAATTCATCACCAGATTCATCATCACTAGACTCAGATAGGTAGCATTCAGTTACCTTGGCACCTTTTGCCATAAGACTTGGTGCAGAGGATGATGATTCTGGATCGAAAGTCATCATCTTGAGAGATTCTTTGAAATCCTCAAACCAGGGATCGTCACGAGTTCGATGACCTTCATAGACCTCAGAGAGACGGTCCCAGATAAGCTTCACGTGATCGAGATGCATGATGTTCCTGAACTGATTTTGAGACCGACATGAGCAGATGACGTCCTTTGCTGTGAGGTTGAGGAGGGTGAACTTGTGAATGTCATCAGCTTCTGCCATCTTGCACAGATCGATAAGACCAATCTCAGTGACGGTCCACAGATCACTGTTCATCGCCATGAGACGCTTCTTCATCATGGCCTTCCACTTGTGATACTCATGACCGTCAAAGATGGGGCAAGACACAGTCTTCATTCCTGTGGTCGACATAACTAAAACTCCAGGCGGTTAAACCAAAATCACACAGAACAAGGGAGTACCTTGCTCCGATACCAATTGAAAGTGCGTTATATCGACTAGAGGGGGGTGAATAGGCGATTTTTAGGAATTCTTCGCTAAGGAATTTACGGGTGAGAAAATTCCTTAGTGAAGAACTACTTGCAGCGGAATAAGTACTCAGAAGTAAACATAACAGAACACATACATGGTCATCATGATGAAATGAAGACAAGCACAGAGTACAGAAAGCGTAATCACAGGATAACACGGGATGAAGACAAACAGACTGAAGAAATTGAACTAAGGAAATTGAAAAAGTCTTCAAACAGATATGAACAAGCACACAACACAGATATGAGGAAATGAAAGAGTTGAGGAAATAAAACCAGTAAGCTTGGTGTAGACAATGATTTGTTAGACCAGTTCCAACTGCTGTCTCAGTTGTACATCCGGTTAGGGCGGCTAGGTATTTAAACCTCAGGACACACAGTCCCGGACACCCAGTCCTGGACACACAGTCCAAGACACCAAGTCCTCACCGTATTCCCCTTGAGCTAAGATCACACAGACCTCGCCCAATCACTCGTGGTAAGTCTTCAGCTGACTTCCGAACCTTCACAGACTCGGTCACTCGGTGATCCACAATTCCTCTTGGATGCTCTAGACCATGACGCCTAACCGTCTGGAAGAAGCACAGTCTTCAAAGGTAACAAGCGTCGGATCCACTCAGGATCAATCTCTTCAGTGATGCTCAATCACTTTTGGGTTTGTACGTGTTTGGGTTTGGTTTTGGGTTTTTCCTCACTTGATGATTTTCGCTCAAAGTCCTCGAAGGATGGGTTGCTCTAATGACAACTGTCAGTTTCTCTCGGAGTAGCCAACCAACTAGTGGTTGTAGGAGGCGGCTATTTATAGCCTAGGGAGCATCCCGAAATGATAAGACATAAATGACCTTAAATGATTTGACCGTTAGGTGGGTAGATATTTTGGGACAGCTGGCACGTAGCAGTGCAACGGTTGAAATTTGAGTATCAAATTCCTCAGGGCTATCATGTTCCTCACTGTGTAGGTAATTTGCACTGGCGAATTCCTAACTCCTCAGTCAGAACAAATTCCTCAGAGACCAGAAGAACTTCGTCTCTGTCACTGAAGAATATGATTGAACTATATGAGATTTCCAATGGCTTCACTCGAAGGGATTGGTAGGTGTAGGATTTTGAGTTGAGCATCACATGGAAATTTTTCCTTATTATTTCCTCGACCCCCTTTAACAGTACGGTGTTTCCTATGACTCAAGAAAGAGAAAATGAAACTATGAAAACAAAAGTCTTCACACTTCATGTTCCTCAAATGAATACCAAGTCTTCAAGGTCACACCAATTTCTTCACTTTCAAAGTCTTCAGAAAGTCTTCAGAAATCCAAAGTCTTCAGTCGAAGAACTTCATTTTTAGGGGTCGACTTTCTCTGTAAATATCAAACTCCTCATAGACTTATAGACCTGTGTACACTCATAAACACATTAGTCCCTTAACCTATAAGTCTTCAATACACCAAAATCACTAAGGGGCACTAGATGCACTTACAGCTTCTGAGTGGACCCTATCTTCGTGAGATCATCAGCAAGCTGGTTCTTGATTCTAGGCACGTGGTGGAGCTCTAAACCTTCAAACTTCTTTTCCAACTTCCGCATCGCACTGCAGTAACTGGTCATTGCTGGGCTTCTGACGTCCCACTCCTTCATCACCTAATTGACCACTAAGTCCGAGTCGCTGTAAACCATCAGGCGACGGACGCCGAGTGAGATGGCCATACGCAACCCGTACAAAAGCGCCTCGTATTCGGTTTCGTTGTTTGAAGAATCGAAGTGGATTTGAAGGACATAACTGAGCTTGTTGCCTCTAGGGGACACTAAAACCACACCTGCACCAGATCCGTTCAACATCTTAGATCCGTCGAAGAACATGGTCCAGTGATCTGACTGGATCTAAGTCGGCTGCTCCTGTTCGATCCATTCGGCCACAAAATCTGCTACTGCCTGTGACTTAATAGCTTTCTTCGCTTCAAAGTTGATATCTAGCGGAAGGAGTTCAATCGCCCATTTGGCAACTCAACCAGTTGCATCTCGGTTGTTCTAGATTTCTGATAGTGGGGCGCCGCTGACGACTGAGATTGAATGATCCGAGAAGTAATGAGCAACTTTCTTTATGGTCAAGTAAATCTCATACACAAGCTTCTGGTCATGCGGATATCTTTGCTTGGAGGGAGTCAATACTTCGGAAATGTAGTAGACTAGGCGTTGGACTTTGTGGGCTTTGCCTTCTTCTTCTCGCTCGACCGTGAGTACAGTGCTGACAACTTGTCTGGTGGTTGTGATGTACAGTAAAAGAGGCTCCTTGCTGACTGGGGCAGCAAGCACCGGCTAGGTGGAAAGCAGGGCTTTGAGCTCCTCAAACGCTGCTTCAGCTTCAGAATTCCACTCGAACTTTTCGGATTTCTTCATCAGTCGGTAGAGAGGTAATGCCTTCTCACCGAGACGAGAAATGAATCGACTCAATGCGGCCAAGCAACCAGTTAGCTTCTGGACGTCGTGTATACGTACGGGATGCTTCATTCGGAGGATGGCACTGACTTTCTCTGGGTTGGCGTTGATTCCTCGTTCTGAAACAAGGAAACCGAGAAACTTGCCGCCTGGAACTTTGAATGTACACTTCGACGGATTAAGCTTGATATCATAGCTTCTCAAATTTGCGAATGTCTCAGCAAGGTCAGTCAGTAGGTCGAAACCTTTGCGTGACTTGACCACGATGTCATCCATGTATGCTTCCACATTCCGACTGATTTGCTTCAGCAGACATTTTTGAATCATGCGCATGAAGGTAGCGCCGGAATTCTTGAGACTGAAAGGCATGATGACATAACAAAAACACCCGAATGGGGTGATGAAGGTTGTCTTGATTTCATCGGGTCCAAACAGTCGGATCTGATGGTACCCGGAATATGCGTTCAAAAAAGACAAACGCTCGCATCCCGTAGTCGAGTCGACTATCTGATCGACGCGGGGGAGAGGAAAATGATCTTTCGGGCAGGACCGATTGATATGCTTGAAATCGATGCACATGCGGAGGGATTTGTCCTTCTTGGGAACCACGACCACATTGGCGAGCCACTCGGAATGGTAGATCTCGCGGATGAACTCAGCTGCCACGAGTCGAGCCACTTCTTCGCCAATCGCTTTTCTCTTCTCCATGGCGGATCGACGGAGTCGTTCCTTTATGGGCTTCGCTTTTGGGTCGACTCGCAAACGGTGCTTAGCCAGTCCCCTGGGTACACCTGGAATGTCGGATGGTTTCCATGCGAAGATATCCCAGTTCTCACGGAAGAACTGGATGAGCGCTTCTTCCTATTTACTGTCGAGTGTAGTTGAGATGTGGGTCGGGGCTGCATTGGGGTCGGTGGGGTGAATGTGCATGGGTTTCGTCTCCCCTGCCGACTGGAAAGCTGACTCGGAAGCTGGCTTCTTAGCCCGCAGCAAATCACTCGGATCCACATTCTTTTGGTACTCCTCCATCTCTACTGCTGCCATCTGCTCGTCAGCAATTTTCGAGCCTTTATGGAAGCACTCTTCCGCCTTCTGCCGGTTCCCCGTGACGGTTATAACGCCGTTGGGCCCCGGCATCTTCAGTTTGAGGTACACATAGCATGGTCGAGCCATGAATCTGGCGTAGGCGGGCCTACCCAAAATGGCATGATAGGCGTTGTGGAAGTCCACTACCTCAAATGTCAGCTTCTCTTTGCGGAAATTCTTTGAATCGCCGAAAACCACGTCGAGTGAGATTTGCCCAAGTGAGTCGGCTTTCTTTCTGGGGATGACCCCATGAAATCTCATGTTACTCTCGCTTAGCTTGGACATCGGAATGCCCATCCCACGGAGGGTTCCAACATACAGAATGTTCAGCCCGATGTCGCCATCCTTTAGGACCTTGGTCAAACGAGTGCCCTCGACAACCGGGTCGACCACCAACGCTTGCCGCCCAGGGGTTGCAATGTGTGCGGGATGGTCGGACTGGTCGAACGTGATGGGGGTCTTGGACCATTTCAGATACGCCGTTGTCGCCGATCTGGGGGTAACCTCCATCCCCTTCTTTGTCTTCGGTCTCCTATGATTCCTTCTCTTTCTTAGTCGGCTGATCTTTCTGGAAATTCTGGATCAGGAGCCGGCACTGTCGAGTGGTGTGCTTGGGATAAACCAAGTTCCCCTCTTCATATTTCTTCGTGTGGATAGGACACGGCAGGTCGAGCACATCATTCCCTGCTTGATCTTTTACTTTCTTGGGGACCCAGGGGCCTTTAGGCTTCCCTTTGCCCTTCCCTTGGCTGACGACTGCAGCTTCGCCTTGAACTGCCGGTTCTGCTTTGCGCTTTGGCTTCCAATTGGAATTCTGGTCATCCTGGCCGACTGGTTTCTTGCCGCTGCGGTTCCGATCGGCTTCTTCTCCGTGGGCATACCGACTGGCTATTTCCATCATCCGGGACAGGGACATATCTCCCGTTCGACCGAACTTTAGGTTTAGCTCTCTGTACCGTACGCCCTCCTTGAAGGCGCAGACTGCTTGATGCTCGGATACGTTTTCCACCGTGTGATGCAAGGTGGTCCACCTTTGGATGTAATCTCTCAGGGTTTCATTCGGCTTCTGTACGCAATGTTGCAACTCCGCCAGCCCTGCGGGTCGCTTGCAGGTGACCTCGAAGGTCCTTATAAACACTCGGGCTAGCTCTTCCCAACTGTAAATGCTCCTAGGGGCCAACTTATTTAGCCACGCCCGGATAGAACCACCTAACATCGGGGGGGTGCTTCATGGCCACGTCATCATTGCCGCCACTGATCTGCACGGCCACTCGGTAATCCTCAAGCCAGGTGTCTGGCTTTGACTCGCCGATGAACTTACTCACTTCCGCCGCCAATCTGAAGTTGGGGGGATCTCAGCAGCCCTGATAGCACTGCTAAAGCATTCGGGCCCAGAGACAGACGCTCGGCTTCCACTCGGACGATCTCTGCCTTGCTCTTCTCTGTACGCTCGGTTCCTGTCGACCATGCCCTGCACAAGGATAGATCTTGCGTCAAAGCCGGGTCTTCTGGGATCTGGGGGAATCCTCCGCTCGTCGTCCCGCAAGCGCCTGCCTTCGTGTCGCCTGGGCGAGTATGATCCGCTTCCCGGAGCAGGCATAGGCAATCGGCGGTGATCATTGTGTCCGGGTCAACAATTGTATTGTTTATCATTCCGACCCAGATGCCGGTCTTGACGGGGTCCACGGTCTTCATGCCTCGGGGGTGATCTTGGGCTGTGAGCTGACCATACAGTGTCCGCCGCCACTGATCTGCTGTGAATCCTGTTACGCGACTGAGAGACAGTCGTGTTCTGCTCTCATGCCGTCCGGAGCAGCGCTCGGATCTGCTATAAGCCTCGCCTAGCCTCCGACTGAGACGGCTGGATAGAATCTGCGATGCGGGCCGCAGCTTCAAAGTTCTGGATAGGCGTTCGGAACACCTGAGTTTCACGCGGGAACGACTGCCGTGGCCGTCGACTGGATTCGGGAATCAGTCGACAGGCCCGTTCGTCGAGTGAGCGGTGGATATTTTCCAGTCGCACGCGCTCAGCCACGGTGGCTAGGCTCGTGGCTTCCAGGGCTCGAGCCTCTGCGGAATCTCCCACGATAGTGGTGTAAAGTGCATCTTCATTGCGGCTACGGAGCTCGTCCCTCTACTCGACAGTGATGGGTTGGGGAATGTACCCGTCGTGGTCGTATGACTGACCATTGCCGCTGCCGCCGTCTACGCCGCGAGGGTACCCTGGCGGACTGCGACGTGAGTTGACCATGAGAACTTCAGCTGCGAGATCGCTGCTTCCGCACTCGGAAAGTGAATCTGCGGGCTCAATCGACGGATTGACCGACACGTAGAGGTACTCGTAGGGCTCGATGGCCGCAACTTGAGGGGTGGCCGTCTGGCGGGCCACCACGTGTTTCACCCAACGCTGGAGCCGCGAACAACTAGATCGCTTGCGGCGGCGGCCAGCGGGGATGACAGATGATGAAGGAGCCGACCGATACTGAGTCGACGGCTGCCGGAGAAGGACGCCGCAGGCGCTAGCACGGAAGTGCGCGGCCCCGCGGACGGGCAATGCCTCGACGTCGAGGGAGGCCTCCTGGAGCCAAGCGGAGTCGTCGACGACGAAGACGAGCGCGCCGAGTCGGATCTCGCGGCCCAGCGCCAAACCACCGCCGGAAACCATGATGATGGAGGTCGGAGAAAAAGTTTGCAACCTCACCGGAAGTCGCTAAGACACCTGCCCCACGGTGGGCGCCAACTGTCGTGGTTCTAAGTCTGACAGTACTAGTAGGGGGTACGTAGGAGGAGGCAAAGCTACGGCGAGGTTGTACACGAGGTGTTTTACAAGTTGAGGCCCTTCTCGGAGGAAGTAAAAGCCCTACGTCTCGGTGCCCGGAGGCGGTCGATTGGAATGTATATGTGTGTTTGAGTTACAGCGGGTGCGAACCCTTGTACTGGAGGAGGGGGTGGCTTATATAGAGTGCGCCAGGACCCCAGCCATCCCCATGTTACAAAAGGTTCAATGTACATAAAGGCGGGGCGTTACTGGTAACGCCTGCAATAAAGAGTGAAAAAGGCATTAATTGTCATAGAATAAATGAAGGAAATATGCCCTAGAGGCAATAATAAAGTTGTTATTTATATTTCCCTATATCATGATAAATGTTTATTATTCATGCTAGAATTGTATTAACCGGAAACTTAGTACATGTGTGAATACATAGACAAAACAGAGTGTCCCTAGTATGCCTCTACTAGACTAGCTCATTGATCAAAGATGGTTATGTTTCCTAACCATAGACATGAGTTGTCATTTGATCAACGGGATCACATCATTAGGAGAATGATGTGATGGACAAGACCCATCCGTTAGCATAGCACTATGATCGTTTAGTTTTACTGCTATTGCTTTCTTCATGACTTATACATGTTCCTATGACTATGAGATTATGCAACTCCCGAATACCGTAGGATCACCTTGTGTGCTATCAAACGTCACAACGTAACTGGGTGATCATAAAGATGCTCTACAGGTGTCTCCGAAAGTATTCGTGGTGTTGGCATAGATCAAGATTAGGATTTGTCACTCTGAGTGTCGGAGAGGTATCTCTGGGCCCTCTCGGTAACACACATCATAATAAGCCTTGCAAGCAAAAGACTAATGAGTTAGTCACGAGATGATGTGTTACGGAACGAGTAAAGAGACTTGCCGGTAACGAGATTGAACTAGGTATAGAGATACCGACGATCGAATCTCGGGCAAGTAACATACCGATGACAAAAGGAACAACGTATGTTGTTATGCGGTTTTGACCGATAAAAGATCTTCGTAGAATATGTAGGAGCCAATATGAGCATCCAGGTTCCGCTATTGGTTATTGACCGGAGATGAGTCTCGGTCATGTCTACATAGTTCTCGAACCCGTAGGGTCCGCACGCTTAACGTTTGATGACGATCGGTATTATGAGTTTATGAGTTTTGATGTACCGAAGGTACTTCGGAGTCCCGGATGAGATCACGGACATGACGAGGAGTCTCGGAATGTCCGAGACATAAAGATTGATGTATTGGACGACTATATTCGGACACCGGAAGTGTTCCGGAAAAGTTTCGGATTTAACGGGATTGTCGGAGGGGGTTACCGGAACCCCCTACGAAAGGGGATGGTCCATAGTGGGCCTTATGGAAAAGAGAGAGGCAGCTCATAGGGGCTGGCCGGCGCCCCACCTAGGGTTGCTAGTTGGACTAGGATTGGGGGGCGCCACCTCTCCCTCTTTTTCTTTCCCTCTCTTCCTTCTTTGGTAGTTCCTACTAGGAATAGGATTGCAATCCTATTCCTAGTAGGATTGCACCCCTAGCCGCACCATAGAAGGGCCGGCCGGCCTCCCCCCTTGCTCCTTTATATACGGGGGCAGGGGGCACCCAAAGACACACAAGTTGAATTGTTTTAGCCGTGTGCGGTGCCCCCCTCCACAGAAACACACCTCGGTCATACCATTGCAGTGCTTAGGCGAAGCCCTGCGCCGGTGAATACATCATATCTGTCACCACGCCGTCGTGCTGACGAAACTCTCCCGTGAAGCTCAACTGGATCAAGAGCTCGTGGGACGTCATCAAGCTGAACGTGTGCTGAACGCGGAGGTGCCGTATGTTCGGTGCTTGATCGATTGGATCGCGAAGAAGTTCGACAACATCAACCGCGTCACTTGACGCTTCCGCTCCCGGTCTACGAGGGTACGTAGACACACTCTCCCCTCTCGTTGCTATGCATCTAGTAGATAGATCTTGCGTGATCGTAGGAAAATTTTAAAATACTACGTTCCCCAACAGTGGCATCATGAGCCAGTTCTATGCGTAGATGATATGCACGAGTAGAACACAATGAGTTGTGGGCGATACTAGTCATACTGCTTACCAGCATGTCATACTTTGCTTCGGCGGTATTGTGAGATGAAGCGGCCCGGACCGACATTACGCGTACGCTTACGCGAGACTGGTTTCACCGTTATGAGCACTCGTTGCTTAAAGGTGACTGGCGGGTGTCTGTCTCTCTCACTTTAGCTGAATTAAGTGTGGCTACGCCCGGTCCTTGTGAAGGTTAAAACAGCACATACTTGACGAAACATCGTTATGGTTTTGTATGCGTAGGTAAGAACGGTTCTTGCTAAGCCCGTAGCAGCCACGTAAAACTTGCAACAACAAAGTAGAGGACGTCTAACTTGTTTTTGCAGGGCATGTTGTGTTGTGATATGGTCAAGACATGATGAGTTATACGGTTTTGTATGAGATGATCATGTTTTGTAATGTTATCGGCAACTGGCGGGAGCCATATGGTTGTCGCTTTATTGTATGAAATGCAATCGCCATGTAATTGCTTTACTTTATCACTAAGCGGTAGCGATAGTCGTAGAAGCAATAGTTGGCGAGACGACAACGATGCTACGATGGAGATCAAGGTGTCGCGCCGGTGACGAAGGTGATCATGAAGGTGCTTTGGAGATGGAGATCAAGAGCACAAGATGATGATGGCCATATCATGTCACATATTTTGATTGCATGTGATGTTTATCTTATTATGCTTCTTATTTTGCTTAGAACGACGGTAGCATTATAAGATGATCCCTTACTAAATTTCAAGGTATAAGTGTTCTCCCTGAGTATGCACCGTTGCGAAAGTTCGTCGTGCCAAGACACCACGTGATGATCGGGTGTGATAAGCTCTACGTTCAAATACAACGGGTGTAAGCCAGTTTTGCACACGCAGAACACTCGGGTTAAACTTGACGAGCCTAGCATATGCAGATATGGCCTCGGAACACTGGAGACCGAAAGGTCGAGCGTGAATCATATAGTAGATATGATCAACATAAGATGTTCACCATTGAAACTACTCCATCTCACGTGATGATCGGACATGGTTTAGTTGATTTGGATCACGTGATCATTTAGATGACCGGAGGGATGTCTATCTAAGTGGGAGTTCTTAAGTAATATGATTAAATTGAACTTTAATTTATCATGAAGTTAGTCCTGGTAGTATTAGCATATCTATGTTGTAGATCAATAGCTCGCGATGTTGCTCCCCGTTTATTTTTCATATGTTCCTAGAGAAAACCAAGTTGAAAGATGTTAGTAGCAATGATGCGGAATTGTTCCGTGATCTGAGGATTATCCTCATTGCTGCACAAAAGAATTATGTCCTTGATGCACCGCTAGGTGACAGACCTATTGCAGGAGCAGATGTAGACGTTATGAACGTTTTGACAAAAGCACGATACGATGACTACTTGATAGTTTAGTGCACCATGCTTTACGGCTTATAACCGGGACTTCAAAAACGTTTTGAAACGCCACAGAGCATATGAGATGTTCCAAGAGTTGAAATTAGTATTTCATACTCATGCCCGTGTCAAGAGGTATAAGATCTCTGACAGTACTTTGCCTACAAGATGGAGGAGAATAGCTCAACCAGTGAGCATGTGCTCAGATTGTCTGGGTAGTACAATTGCTTGAATCAAGAGGGAGTTAATCTTCCAGATAAGATAGAAATTGACAAAGTTCTCTAGACACTTTCACCAAGTTAGTAGAACTTCGTGATGAACTATAATATGCAAGGGATGACGAAAGTAATTCCCGAGCTCTTCACGATGCTGAAATCGGCGAAGGTAGAAATCAAGAAAGAGCATCAAGTGTTGATGGTTAACCAGACCATTTGTTTCAAGTAAAGGGCAAAGGGATAGAAGGGGAACTTCAAGAAGAATGACAAGCAAGTTGTCACTCCCGTGAAAAAACCCAAAGCTAAACTCAAGCCTGAAACAAGTGCTTCTACTGCAAAGGAAATGGTCACTAGAAGTGGAACTGCCCTAGATATTTGGCGGATAAGAAGGATGGCAAAGTGAACAAAGGTATATTTGATATACAGATTATTGATGTGTATTTTACTAGTGTTCATAGCAACCCCTCGGTATTTGATATTGGTTCAGTTGCTAAAGAGTAGTAACTCGAAATGGGAGTTGCATAATGAACAGAAACTAGTTAAAGGATGAAGTGACGATGTGTATTGGAAGTAGTTCCAAGATTGATATGATCATCATCGCACACTCCCTATACTTTCGGGATTAGTGTTGAACCTAAATAAGTGTTATTTGGTGTTGAGCATGAATATGATTTGATCATGTTTATTGCAATACGGTTATTCATGTAAGTTAGAGAATAGTTGTTGTTCTGTTTACATGAATAAAACCTTCTATGGTCATACACCCAATGAAAATGGTTTGTTGGATCTCGATCGTGGTGATACACATATTCATAATATTGAAGCCAAAAGATGCAAGGTTAATAATGATAGTGCAACTTATTTGTGGCACTGCCGTTTAGGTCATATTGGTGTAAAGCGCATGAAGAAACTCCATAGTGATGGACTTTTGGAATCACTTGATTATGAATCACTTGGTGCTTGCGAACCATGCCTCATGGGCAAGATGACTAAAACTCCGTTCTCCGGAACTGTGGAGCGAGCAACAGATTTGTTGGAGATCATACATACAGATGTATGTGGACCAATGAGTGTTGAAGCTCGCGGCGGGTATCGTTATTTTCTGACCTTCACTGATGATTTGAGCAGATATGGGTATATCTACTTAATGAAGCACAAGTCTGAAACATTTGAAAAGTTCAAAGAATTTCAGAGTGAAGTGGAGAATCATCGTAACAAGAAAATAAGAGTTTCTACGATATGATCGTAGAGGTAAAATATTTGAGTTAGCGAGTTTGGCCTTCAGTAAAAACAATGTGAAATAGTTTCACTACTCACGCCATCTGGAACACCATAGTGTAATGGTGTGTCCGAACATCATAACCGTACTTTATTAGATATGGTGCGATCGATGATGTCTCTTACCGATCTACTACTATCGCTTTTGGGGTTATGCATTAGAGACAGCTACACTCACGTTAAATAGGGCACCATCTAAATCCATGGAGATGACACCGTATGAACTGTGGTTTGACGAGAAACCTAAGCTGTCATTTCTTTAAGTTTGGCACTGCGATGCTTATGTGAAAAAGTTTCAACATGATAAGCTCGAACCCAAATCGGAGAAGTAAATCTTCATAGGATACCCAAAAAGAAACTGTTGGGTACACCTTCTATCACAGATCCTAAGGCAAGGTCTTTGTTGCTAAGAGTGGATCCTTTCTAGAGAAGGAGTTTCTCTCGAAAGAAGTGAGTGAGAACTTGATGAGGTAATTGTACCTTCTCCCAAATTGGAAAGGTAGTACATCACAGAAACTCGTTCCAGTGATTCCTACACCAATTAGTGACGAAGCTAATGATGATGATCATGAAACTTCAGATCAAGTTTCTGCTGAACTTCGTAGATCGACCAGAGTTCGTTCCGCACCAGAGTGGTACGGCAACCCAGTTCTGGAAGTCATGTTACTAGACCATGATGAACCTACGAACTATGAGGAAGCGATGATGAGCCCAGATTCCGCAAAATGGCTTGAGACCATGAAATCTGAGATGGGATCCATGTATTAGAACAAAGTATGGACTTTGGTTGACTTGCTCGATGATCGGCAAGCCATCGAAAATAAATGGATCTTCAAGAGGAAGACCGACGCAAACGGTAATGTTACTGTTTACAAAGCTCGACTTGTTGCGAAAGGGTTTCGACAAAGTTCAAGAAGTTGACTACAATGAGACTTTCTCACCCGTAGCGATGCTTAAGTCTGTCCGAATCATGTTAGTAATTGCCGCATTTTATGAAATCTGGCAAATGGATAACAAAACTGCATTCTTTAATGGATTTATTAAAGAAGACTTGTATATGATGCAACCAGAAGGTTTTGTCAATCCTAAAGGTGCTAACAAAATGTGCAAGCTCCAGCGATCCATCTATGGACTGGTGCAAGCATCTCGGAGTTGGAATATACGCTTTGATAAGTTGATCAAAGCATATAGATTTATACAGACTTGCGGTGAAGCCTGTATTTACAAGAAGTGAGTGGGAGCACTACAACCTTTCTGATAAGTATATGTGAATGACATATTGTCGATCGGAAATGATGTAGAATTTTCTGGAAAGCATAAAGGAGTGTTTGAAAGGAGTTTTTCAAAGAAAGACCTTGGTGAAGCTGCTTACATATTGGGCATCAAGATCTATAGAGATAGATCAAGATGCTTGATAAGACTTTCGATGAATACATACCTTGATAATATTTTGAAGTAGTTCAAAATGGATCAGTCAAACAAGGAGTTCTTGCCTGACTTGTAAGGCGTGAAGTTGAGTAAGACTCAAAGCCAAACCACGGCAGAAAATATAGAGAGAATGAAAGTCATTCCCTATGCCTCAGCCATAGGTTCTATAAAGTATGCCATGATGTGTATCAAACATGTTGTGTACCTTACCATGAGTTTGTCAAGGGGGTACAATAGTGATCCAGGAGTAGATCACTGTACAGCGGTCAAAATTATCCTTAGTAACTGGATGACTAAGGAAATGTTTCTCGATTATGGAGGTGATAAAGAGTTCGTCGTAAAGGGTTACGCCGATGCAAGCTTTGACACTAAATCTAGATGACTCTAAGTATCAATCTGGATGCGTATTGAAAGTGGGAGCAATTAGCTAGAGTAGCTCCATGCAGAGCATTGTAGACATAGAAATTTGCGAAATACATACGGATCTGAATGTGACAGACCCGTTGACTAAACTTCTCTCACAAGCAAAACATGATCACACCTTATTACTCTTGGGTATTAATCACATAAGCGATGTGAACTAGATTATTGACTCTAGTAAACCCTTTGGGTGTTGGTCACATGGTGATGTGAACTATGGGTGTTATTCACATAACGATGTGAACTATCGGTATTAAATCACATGGCGATGTGAGCTAGATTATTAACTCTAGTGCAAGTGGGAGACTGAAGTAAATATGCCCTAGAGGCAATAATAAAGTTGTTATTTATATTTCCTTATATCATGATAAATGTTTATTATTCATGCTAGAATTGTATTAACCGGAAACTTAGTACATGTGTGAATACATAGACAAAACAGAGTGTCCCTAGTATGCCTCTACTAGACTAGCTCATTGATCAAAGATGGTTATGTTTCCTAACCATAGACATGAGTTGTCATTTGATCAACGGGATCACATCATTAGGAGAATGATGTGATGGACAAGACCCATCCGTTAGCATAGCACTATGATCGTTTAGTTTTACTGCTATTGCTTTCTTCATGACTTATACATGTTCCTATGACTATGAGATTATGCAACTCCCGAATACCGTAGGATCACCTTGTGCGCTATCAAACGTCACAACGTAACTGGGTGATCATAAAGATGCTCTACAGGTGTCTCCGAAAGTATTCGTGGTGTTGGCATAGATCAAGATTAGGATTTGTCACTCCGAGTGTCGGAGAGGTATCTCTGGGCCCTCTCGGTAACACACATCATAATAAGCCTTGCAAGCAAAAGACTAATGAGTTAGTCACGAGATGATGTGTTACGGAACGAGTAAAGAGACTTGCCGGTAACGAGATTGAACTAGGTATAGAGATACCGACGATCGAATCTCGGGCAAGTAACATACCGATGACAAAAGGAACAACGTATGTTGTTATGCGGTTTTGACCGATAAAAGATCTTCGTAGAATATGTAGGAGCCAATATGAGCATCCAGGTTCCGCTATTGGTTATTGACCGGAGATGAGTCTCGGTCATGTCTACATAGTTCTCGAACCCGTAGGGTCCGCACGCTTAACGTTTGATGACGATCGGTATTATGAGTTTATGAGTTTTGATGTATCGAAGGTACTTCGGAGTCCCGGATGAGATCACGGACATGACGAGGAGTCTCGGAATGTCCGAGACATAAAGATTGATGTATTGGACGACTATATTCGGACACCGGAAGTGTTCCAGAAAAGTTTCGGATTTAACGGGATTGCCGGAGGGGGTTACCGGAACCCCCTACGAAAGGGGATGGTCCATAGTGGGCCTTATGGAAAAGAGAGAGGCAGCCCATAGGGGCTGGCCGGCGCCCCACCTAGGGTTCCTAGTTGGACTAGGATTGGGGGGCGCCACCTCTCCCTCTTTTTCTTTCCCTCTCTTCCTTCTTTGGTAGTTCCTACTAGGAATAGGATTGCAATCCTATTCCTAGTAGGATTGCACCCCTAGCCGCACCATAGAAGGGTCGGCCGGCCTCCCCCCTTGCTCCTTTATATACGGGGGCAGGGGGGCACCCAAAGACACACAAGTTGAATTGTTTTAGCCGTGTGCGGTGCCCCCCTCCACAGAAACACACCTCGGTCATACCGTTGCAGTGCTTAGGCGAAGCCCTGCGCCGGTAAATACATCATATCCGTCACCACGCCGTCGTGCTGACGAAACTCTCTCGTGAAGCTCAACTGGATCAAGAGCTTGTGGGACGTCATCAAGCTGAACGTGTGCTGAACGCGGAGGTGTCGTACGTTCGGTGCTTGATCGGTTGGATCACGAAGAAGTTCGACAACATCAACCGCGTCACTTGACGCTTCCGCTCCCGGTCTACGAGGGTACGTAGACACACTCTCCCCTCTTGTTGCTATGCATCTAGTAGATAGATCTTGCGTGATCGTAGGAAAATTTTAAAATACTACGTTCCCCAACAATAAATGCAGGAATGTTGCTGTCCTAAGGGACCTTTGACCTTCGGGGGTCGAGTGTCCTTGAATGGTCGAGTGGAGTTGACTCGTCTGAGAGAGGGTATATGGTCGAGTGATATGTCCTCTTGGGCCGTAACAGTTGACCGTTCCTGCTGTCTTCGAGTTGCCTCTTGAACTTCTGGGGTAGTGACCTTGGGTGGGGTACCTGGGTCAGGCCCGCGACCCTACCCTAGGTCTGTAACATCATCAATGACGTGGCATCATTAGCAAAGTTTTACTGTAGCCTAATTATCCGGACGTTACAGATAGTTACCCCACATGTCACATGCATTATCATGTGGTACTATATATACTACTTTATCATTCTAAATATGTTCATATACTATATATAAGATAATTCAAAGTGAGTTACATGAAAAAACTGCAAGTTGGCCCGAGGTTTTTATTATATTTATGAAATATGTACATATTTGTATGTAAAAAGGAGCATACTTAAATACGATACACACTGCCTTAAAAGTAGTATATAAACTACATAAATATTCTTATATACTACATACCACACGTGTACACTCTCTGATTTGGTAGATACTACATACAACATACAAAACTCAAATGGTGGTAACTACCATCGGTGGTGGCAAAAAATTGGAAGTTTGTGGAACTAATATAGAAGCGCAACTAATTTGCACAAAGGCAATGGATCATGAGGTATACATTTCATGCGTTCAAAGGGTAAGTCAAGTGGATAGCAAACACTCTGCATGGACTGATCTTGATCGTGCAGGGATTTTTGTTGAGCCAGAATTTGGTGTAAGTGTTCTGGCTATAAATTATAAGCATTTATCATAAATATTTATTATGACACTTGTAGTGGAACAAACTTGCGGACTTTGGCTTTTTTTGAAGATTGACGTAACCAAGGTGAAATCCATGCATAGTGTGTTTATTGGAAATAATCTGGAGTACGATATTACATCTACAAGAATGGTATTTACTTTAATATGCTTTTGTGCATATGTAATAGTTGTTTTAACATGTGCTCGTGCAAAATATTTTCAGTTTATAATTGGTGTGCCAATGCATGAGGCTTTTTAACTTATGTGTGGGATATGAAGGAGAATGTTATTAACATTTTAGATTCAGAGTGTGCAAATGGTAGTTCAACATACATGAGGGAAAACATGAATCATGTGCTAATATACTACATAATGCATTATTGGGTTGCATCGAGAAGTTATTTAGTCGAGGGGCACGTTATCGGGAGGTGGAGGGGCGTCGGCCAACCGAGGGAGAAGGTAGGGGTGTGGCAGCGACTGCTGCCATTGGAGAAGGTGGAGGTACATAGGGTGGCGGATGGAGCCGAGGGAGAAGGTGGGGCAGGATGGTGGTCAGATCCGAGGAAGAAGGTGAAAGTGTCGCAGTAGTCGGATTCGATGGAGAAGGTGGGAGTGGGGTGGCGCCTAGAGCCAGGTGAAGGTGCGGAGGAGGTGCCGACGAGGGTCGGCGAGAGGAGGTGGAAGTGGGGCAGACGCACGAGGAAGAGGTAAGGCCCATTGGTTGTCACTTTTCCCTTTTTCTGAATGGGAAGACACGAACGAAGCCTATTCAGGGGTTGGCATTAACATTACACTCTTCTGTTAGTAGCAACATAATAGTATATATATTAAGGTGAAAAATAAATAAGACATAGGTTTACAAAAGTATAGTTTTGGAATAACTTTTAAGATCAATTTTTTTGAGAAATAAGTAAAATGTTTATCGGTATAAAAAATCAATTCGAGTTTAAAATGTTTATCACATACAGATAAATAATATTTATTTTACAATTTTTAAAATGTTTATTTGTTAAAATGTAACATAAGTAAAGGGAAATACAAAAGAAAACCACAAGAGATTTTAAAATCAAAAGAAATCAGGAAAAATAAAAGGAAAAGAAATACAATTTCCAGAAAAGGTTAAAATAAAACCTACTCCCTCCTATCCATATGTCTAGACAAATCTAAGACAAGTAATATGGATCGAAGGGGATACTAAAAACAGAAAGAGAAGAAAAAATGAAAAAATCCAGTCAAACTGGTTAAAAGGTGCCCTCCAAATGCAATTTTACTGGGCTAGCCAACGGTGCGTCCAATTTGGCACCGCGAGGAGCGCTGATACGCCTACAGCGTGACGAGAGGAAGTCTCACTGAAGGCAAGATCCATATTCGGCCGGCCTATCGCACCGCTGACCATAGGCCACAATCCATATTATCGGGTTTTTTATGGTTCTTGTTTCTTGTTTTCTTTTACTTTATTTATATTTCCAGATATTCTATATTACAAAACATAATTTGCATAAAAGATTTCAAAAAATGTCAATCACCCATTTAAAAAATGTAAATGTGTATTAAAAAAATAATCTAAGGTGTGCAAAAAATGTATGCGAAAAATACGATGTGAAATGTGTATAGAAAAATGTAGAACAAGTATTTAAAAAATGTTAATCCAAGTTTTTGAAAACAATATTGAACAACAGTTCAGAAAATGTTAAACTTGTATTTGGAAAGTGTTAAATCAGTATACGAAAAAAATATTTCGCGGGGGAGTGTACAAAAAATATTGACCATGTATTTAATTTTTTTCAAGCTTGTACTCGAAAAAGGTTAAATGTATATAGAGAAAATGTTCACGATGTTTTCATAGAATGCTAAACTTGTCGACCCAGCATTATAGCATTCGTCTGGCTGTGTTCCCACTGCTTTGCGTACGTTTTTTGTTTTCTAGTTCATTTTACTTTGGTTTTCTTTCTTGATTTTCTTTAGTTTTCACTTTTATTTCTTTTTTTAAACACATGTATATTTTTTAATACACATTGTACATTTTTCATATACATCAATAATATTTTTTTGTACAGGTTCAATATTTTCTAAATAGCCCCGACAAACTAAGTACTAAAATGAATGAAAAATATATACTAAATTAAATGGAAAAAATAAACCAGGAGAAGTAATGTGATATTTTAGATTAGCATGCTATGCGTAGGTACTGTTTGGGCAGTTTCTACGGGTGCATGAATGCTTGCAGACATCGGCGTACGAGAGCACAAGAGCGTCATTTGGGTGGGCAGTGGCACACAAGAGTCCAGGGCACTCGGGGACAACATTTTCAGTGTGTCGGAACACATAGTGGACCAGCGGTGGCACCGCTCGGCGCAGTGTCACCCGACCAACGCTGGGGAGGAAAGGGACCAGAGAGGTGGCAGTGCATCGGGTGCACTATGATCTACACCGGGGCACGTTTCGGGAGGTGGAGGGGCGTCGGCCATCGGGTGCACTATGATACAACGTGACGAGAGGAAGTCTCGTTGAAGGCAAGATCCATATTCGGCCGGCCAATCGCACCGCTGACCATAGGCCACAATCCATATTTTCGTTTTCTGTACGTTTCTTGTTTTCTTTTACTTTATTTATATTTCCAGATATTCTATATTACAAAACATAATTTACGTAAGATTACAAAAAATGTCAATCCCCCATTTTAAAAGTTTAGTGTGTATTGAAAAATATTCTAAGGCATGCAAAAATTGTATGCAAAAAATACAATGTGAAATGTTTATATAAAAAATGTAGACCAAATATTTAAAATATGTTAATCCAAGCATTTGAAAAAAAAATCGAACAAGTGTTCAGAAAATGTCAAACTTGTATTTAGAAAGTGTTAAATCAGTATGCATTTTTTTTTGCGGGGGAGTATACAAAAAATATTGACCATGTATATTCTTTTTCAAGCTTGTACTCGAAAAAGGTTAAATGTGTATAGAGAAAATGTTCACCATGTTTTCATAGAATGCTAAACTTGTCGACCCAGCATTGTAGCATTTGTCTGGCTGTGTTCCCACTGCTTTGCATAATTTTTCGTTTGCTAGTTCATTTTACTTTGGTTTTCTTTCTTGATTTTATTCAGTTTTCCCTTTTATTCCTATATATTATTTTTTAAACATACGTATATTTTTTTTTCATACACATTGTACATTTTTCATATACATCAATAATATTATTTTGTACAGGTTCCATATTTTCTAAATGCAAGATTACATTTTTCCAAATAAGGTTTAGGGGTTCAAATATGCATGATTAGTAGTGAATATTAATAGGGATTTGACTACAAGGCGGCTTTAACGGGTCGACCCAGCATTGCAGCGTTCTTTCGGCTGTCCTCTCACTGCTTTGCATTAAATTTTTTTCGTTTTCTAGTTCATTTTACTTTGGTTTTCTTTCTTGCCTTTCTCCGGTTTTCATTTTTATTCCACTATTTTGTTAGACTTACATTTTTTTTTGGTTTTTCCTTTGGTTTTGATCGGTTATCTTTCTTATTTCATTTTTTATTTATGAAACACGTATCTAATTTTTTTATACACATTGTAAATTTTCCGTGTACATCAATAATATATAAATGCATGATTAACATTTTTCATATACTTTATTGTTTAGGGTTCCAAATAAATGTTTCATTGTCTATATTGTTTATACACATTATATATTTTCGTGCATCTAAACATTTTTATAAATTGTTACCATTTCTAAAAAGTATTTATAACATATTTTGAAAATTTGTTTTGAACAATTTTTAATGCGTGTTAAACTTTATATACACACGTTGAAACGTTTTTGTTTATGGTACAAGAACTTTTTTTAAACAATGTGCACATTTTTTTTTGCGGGTGAAAGGGGGTTTATATTAATTAAACAAAGGTTAGTTCATTCTTACACATAAGCCTCCTAATCTGTTCAATTAGCATAGCATAGCGGGACCTATCCACCGCTGGAGCTTTAATCATGTTGACAGCAACAAGACACTCCATCTCGACTTTGATCGGCAATTGCGTCCATTGCATGGCAAGGTTAATACATTTGATAAACGTCTTTTGAAATGTTGCAAACTTTTTTTTTTTGAAACATGTGAGCATTTTTCTAAATGTAAAGTACCTTTTTTGATGGTACGAATTATTTATTTGAATGACATGTTTTCTTTATTTGTATAAAATTTTAGGAAAATGCCTCGTATATTTTTTGAATCACATAAGCATTTTGAAAATGTGACTTTAATTTTTGTTCGAATTTATTTTGGCACTGCATTAACATTTTTTCAATGTGCGTTAAGTACTTCAAAATTTAATGTTTTTATAATATACTTCCTCCGTCCCAAAATAAGTGACTCAAAAGTAACTCAACTTTGTACTAAAGTTAGTATAAAATTAAGCCATTTTTGAGTCACTTATTTTGGGACGGAGGAAGTATGTTTTAGTATTTTTTTATAATGAAACAAATGAAAAAAAAAACATGGCACCAGCACGATGGGACCATGTGGTTACCGAGCGGGCCGATTGTTGTGGCGATTCAGGTAAGACCATTTTTGGTCTCGCAATAAACAACAAACAGTCACTCCTTATTCTCAAAACACACACGCGCGCGGCACAGTCACTCCCATTTGACACATGGGGGCGTGAAACAGGGAAAGCCCGCTTCGTTTTTTTTTGAGGGAAAGCCCGCTTCGTGGATGGAGATGTTTGCTCATGGGCTCGCACGAGACATAACGTCAAGTGTTGTTGAATATGGGCTATCTGAATGACAACTAATCACAAAACGAAACTGGGCCTGCTATATGGGCTATCGAAGAGTATCAAATAATCATGCCGGCTGCCGGCAAAGACTGGTCTGTGACTCGTGAGCCATCGCATGGCTCATAGCATCTCCAGCCGTTGGCCCCCCTAGAACGCTTAAAAATCGTTTCTGGGCGAGCCGGCGATACAATCGGCGTCGGGACGGTTTTGCGCCCAGTCGTCGCTCATAGGCGTCGAAATTGATCCACTTTGCAGCCCAATTTCGACGAATAAAGGGCCCATATGAGCGAGAATAGGCCCATATTCCGCGTGGTTTCGCCGTGTCTCGACGTTCAATTATCAACACAATTATTTCTTATCATATATTTCATCACAAAAAAATCAAATACTTCAACAAAATAGTACAACAACAAATAGTTCAATACAAATTATATAGTTCAACAAATAAAAACTCGTATTTCATCACACGGCGTCCCCCTTGAGCCTTCATAGGTGCTCAATCAGATCTTTCTGCAGTTGATGATGCACCTGTGGGTCTCGGATCTCCTGACGCATACTAAGATAAGCAGTCCAAGTTGCCGGTAGATGGTGACCAACTTCGGCTAGAGGACCCTGCCTGTAGTATGGTTCAGTGTCAAACACTGGGTCATCTTGCTCGCTCTCGATGATCATGTTGTGCAAGATGACACAACAAGTCATAATCTCCCACATTTGATCTTTGGACCAGGTCTGAGCGGGGTACCGAACAACAGCGAATCGAGATTGGAGCACACCAAATGCCCGCTCGACATCCTTCCTGCAAGCCTCCTGAACTTTCACAAACCAGGCGTTCTCGCCTCCTGCCGCAGGGTTTGAGATCGTCTTCACAAATGTCGACCATCTCGGATAGATGCCATCTGCTAGGTAGTACCCCTTGTTGTATTGATGCCCATTGATCTCGAAGTTCACCGGAGGAGAATGGCCCTCAACGAGCTTGGCAAAAACAGGAGAGCACTGCAGCACGTTGATGTCATTGTGAGTTCCTGGCATACCAAAGAAGGAGTGCCAAATCCAGAGATCCTGTGTGGCTACCGCCTCAAGCACCACACTGCAACCGCCTTTGACGCCTTTGTACATCCCCTGCCAACCAAATGGGCAATTCTTCCATTTCCAATGCATGCAGTCGATGCTTCCAAGCATCCCAGGAAATCATCTTGCTGCATTCTGGGTTAGGATCCGACCAGTGTCTTCCGCATTGGGTGTTCTCAAGTATTGTGGCCTAAACACCGCCACCACTGCCTGACAAAACTTGTAGAAACACTCTATGCTGGTGGACTCGGCCATGCGCCCATAGTCGTCGAGTGAATCACCGGGAGCTCCATATGCAAGCATCCTCATCGCTGTCGTGCACTTCGGATGGAGGTGAATCCAAGAGCGCCAGTGCAATCCATCTTGCACTTGAAGTAGTTGTCGAACTCCCGGATGGAATTCATAATCCTGGGGAAGAGCTTTCGGCTCATCCGATAACGCCGCCGAAATGTTTTCTTGCCGTGAAGTGGAGCATCGGCGAAGTAGTCGGAGTAGAGCATGCAGTAGCCTTCAAGACGAAGCCGGTTCTTTGCTTTCAACCGCCCCGGCGCCGAGCCACCTCGCCGCGGCTTTTCATGGCTCGCCAGCAGCTGGGCGAGGACGGCGAGCACCATGAGATGCTCTTCTTCTTGGACGTCGGCCGCGGCTTCCTCCCCCAGCAGCGCGGCGAGCTCTTCCTCGTCATCCGAGTCCATCGCCGAGACAGGAAAAATGCCGAACACCTTGCGCTCGGTGGGCGTGTACCCGTCGCTAAACCGCGCCTCCGCGGCCGGAAACGGCGGCCGGAAACGCCCAGCTGTTGTGGGAGGGGCTGCCGCGGCGAAGCGCTGCTATTTTCCAGTGGGGAATGGCTATCTAGCGGAGTAGGGCGGCGGCCGTCGCCGGGATATAGCTAGTGGTGACCGAGGGCGCGGGGGGTGCGAGGCGAGTCGGGGGATGAAAACCTTGACTTTTCCCTTGTCGGTGTGGGCCAAGCGTGCTTTTCCCTAGCGCCGGAGCCCCAACTGCTCCCCAGCGCGCCGGGTTCGGCCTGTGACCGCCGGACGAAAAAAAGGTCCGAACCAGCGATTTTCGACGTCCTGAAGGCGCGACTGGGCCGTTTTTTCGGCGCCGGCCCCGAGAAAATGATCTGGGGGGCCTGTTGGGGGCGCGGCTGGAGATGCCCTCACTTTAGCTCAAACAGCCCATCCGATAGGAAAATCTGACAACATCATTTTTTTCAAGAATGTTAAAAATCTGATGTCAATTTTAAAGCATGACAGATCTAACGTGTGAAATTGCAACTTATGTTGTCGCGAGTCTTGCGATTCTTGGTTTTTCGACAGGATTCGCAATGCTTGCTGAAAGAAATCGACATGTTTGCGACAACATAAATTACCATCTCGGGCGTTCAATCTGCCATGCTTAAATATTTGACACCAGACCTGTTACACTTTT
>LR738715.1:243017802-243054157 GCA_902687465.1 Secale cereale | reverse complement strand
CGTCAGGTCCAGACCGAGTCGGGGGCAGAGCGTCTGGCTGTTGCGAGTTCGTGCGGCTGTGCCCCGTGCGGGTGAGTTGGCCTGGGTGGCCTGCCGGCTGAGCCTGTTCGCCTGGCCTGTCTAGGCTTGGACCTGGGCTACGCCTCAGGCTAAAGTTTTTTTTTTTTCTAAAATATAGGCCTACGATTTTTTCCACGCCCCAAACAATGGCCTAGGCTGACTGAGGCCCAAATCCACCCATGCACGCAGCCCCCACCACCCAACGCCGTTTCCCCATCGCCGCACCTCCCAGTCGCCCTTGGTCCCAAATCGAAGTCAGGCGCTTCAGATCCATTGTAACCGCGGGCCAGCCACGAACGGCTCCGCCACCGCCAGCGCCGCGCGAGCGAGAGGAGAGAGGGAGGTGGGTCAGGCTCCCGGCGGCCAGATCTGGACGCTCCGGTGCGGCCCGTAGGAGCCGCACGGGAGCGAGAGACGGCTGGTTGCCTGTGTCAGTGTGTGTCCTATTTTGTGTTACAGTTTTGCTAAGCTAAAAAAAGGGTTCTCTAAAAAATCACGGAGAGGAAAACTGAAGCACTCCACTCCATCGTTCTCCTTGTCGGCATGTGCGTCATCGCGTGTGACGTGGTGCTGCTACGTCACAGCCACATACTGTTGCTACAGGGCCTATACGAATTCTCGCGTATATACGAGGCGTATAACATTTGTGCCTTCCAAGTATTGAAGTCCTATGTTTCAGAAAGAGAGTACATGTTTCAGAAGAGAGTACGAAGATGGAGTTCAAGAAAGAAAAGAGTACGTAGAACAGAGGCATCATACATGGACGTGCTGTGTGTCTGTGACGTGATTGTTTGTGCATTAACTCTGCAATTAGTCTGTGAAGTGCGTGATCAGCTTCCCCACGGTCGCATTATCTTTTCCTTTCGATCGAATGATCCTAATCTGGTGGCTTAGCTACCAAAATTCTTATCTGCAACCGCTGCCTACAGTTTCTTAATCAGTTAGATGAGATATAATTTGATCTCATTCATTTAGAAAACAAGAACGAATACAAGCCACATTAGCACGCACGCATCTTATAGCATTCACCCAATGACTATAAAGATAAATAAGACCAAATTATATTTGGTCTAAATGAGTTTTAGGTACTCCTTTCTTAATCGCCACTCCTTTTTTGTGACTGACGCCGACTAACGTACGCAGGTCTCGATGGTTGTGACATCCGCACGTGGCCATGAACGACTTTCTTGTCACGGGCAGCGGCTGTCGTGGTTTCGATCTGGACCGGGGGGATATTGTGCCGGGCAAAACATTTTTTGGATTAAAGGTGGCGAGGACATGCATGATTTTTATCTATGGCCAGTTGCCACCCTTGTTTTTTGTGGAGCAGAAAAAACCGGCTCGTCCAATGGACACGTGCGAGCTGAGAAATTGTAGAGGATAAGAACGCGCTGCACCGCGTCCGACTGGATGATGGAGTGAAGGATGTGCACTGCATTTGGCAGCTGTGTTAGGTTGTCGTGAAGAGATAAAATAAGCACACAGAGAGTGCCGCGAACCATAAGCTAGCTGGTGAGGATGGATTAAGGGTAAGGTCAGTTTGTGTAGTACGTGTCGGCCAAGCAAATTAACTGGTCGGGTGCATCATCGACGTCGACGATGACAATAGATTCACGTTAAGTGAAGGCTTTCTTAGCTCCGAAGGCGTCGGGCTACCTTCCAAAAGAGGAATCAAAAGGCTGAGATCTCGGGCCTACAAACAATGGCGACGAGCAGAAGAGGCGGGACAAATAAATTCCTTTGGATGGCGACGCTAGCTCGTGGAGGGACCATGATGGTACTACAAAGCAATCAAACTAGATCCATGGTAGATCACTCCGGTCGAGTCCAGTGTATCCGACCCGGAAATGGCGGTCTTTGTTTCTTTGTCTTGAATTCGTCGCAGTCCATCAGTCGCACGAGAATCTTTGAACCGAACGACTGAGCTAGCGATGAAAAACACACTAACCTCGACTCCAAAGGGAAAAGAAGACCAGCACGAACCTGGATGTTTGGTCGTGTCATGCGTGGGCCGTGAAGGTGGGAATTAACACGTGATGCCACACAGCCACACGCACACGGTCCAAACAGCTAGATGCATTACACCACTGTCTGCACATATCTACATCAAAATGATCAAATGAAATCCTCTGGATCCTAATCCCACTAAATCCAAACTGTTTCTTCCCCGCAAAAAATATAATCATACTATAATCCAACCCGTTTCTTATTTTCCCACGTGCAAATTAGGGCCGCCTAGGTAATTATCATCAATCTCTAATAAACGTCATTGATCAACTTGTAGTGACACTTGGCGCAAAAGCACGACAATTTATTGCATTTTGGAGTTTTCTAAATTATTCAAATATATTTTCTACTCAAGAAAAATAAAGAGAGGGGATAAAATGACTTCCTCAAATATAAAAGAGTTTATTTATTTTTACTAGAAACCTTATTTGGAGTTTATTTGTTATTTATTTTATTTGGCAAAAATGCATCAATTGCACTAGGAAAATATTTTGAAAAATATATTTCTGTGCTTGAATTAATGTTCACTTTGCTTTAGATATTAATAAATAAATTTAGGAATTTTTGTTGTATTTTTAGTAATTTATTTGAATTTTTTAGGGCCAATTTTGTTTTCTGTAAAAAAAACACGCACACGCACTCACACACACGCGTGAGCACACAGCCGCCGGCCTGCTCGGCATTTCGGCTCAGGAGCACCCCATGGCCCAGCCAGCCAATTGGCCCAAGGCCGCCCCGCGCCCGAGACCATTAGGCGTCGGTCGTCCGCCCCTCGCCTCTCTCCCTCTCCCTCTCACTCGCCGACAGAGGCCCCACCCCACCTTGTCACCCCCAACCTCCCGCGCCACACAGGATAAGCGTCACGCCCGCGCTCCCGAACCCGACGGCCGTCTTTCTCGCGCAGATAGAGCTTATCCGCGTCGGCCAAGCCCTCCGCCCTTGCCTGTAAAAGCCACGAGGCCCCCTCTTCTCATCTCGCCATCCCGCTTCTCACCACGCCACTCCTAGCCGCCGCCATCGTTGTTTGAATCTCACCGTCCGAACGCATTTCCCCGTAGAAGTTTGCCGGCTGTAAGGCAACCTGAGCCCTCCTTTCTCTGTCGATTGGATCCCCGCGTCGACACACATCTGTTTGCCATATATTTTGACCCTTAGTCCTGTCGGAACGACCGGACCGACGACGCACGCCCTCACCGGAGCACCAGAGCCGTCGCGCTTCGTCTCGTCGACCCCAACACCCCCGAGGACCCCCGCCACCACCACCGCGACGCCCACGCCAGGCCGCACCTCGCCGCCTGCTTCTCCGTCGCCGAGGACCGCTGTAACCGCCGCCCCCTTCATCACCGACGCCGCACAGTCGTCATCGTCGTTGACCCACGGTGAGCCGTTGTTGCCCTCGTTCGTACGATCTAAATTCTAGGGTCTAGATTAGATTAGGTTCTGATTTTTTTTCTTTTGCAAAGAGGTACCCGATTAACCGCGGTTCTCTTAGACTGTGCGGTTTTTATTTAAAATGAATGTCGATCTTTTCTTCTATTTAACCCTCGCCGCTGTTTTTGTTATTTGCCGCCCGTTCGCCCTATAAGCCCGCAACGGACACTTTCCAGCCACTTCTGTATCGCCACGTCACTGAGGACCTACTCATGATTTTTTTCCTTCATTGTTTAGTCCCTGGAATTAGTAGATTAGCCCCTGAACTTAGAATAGCCATAATTTTTTAACCGTAGATCCAAATTAGACAAAACCAGCGGCAAATTGCTCGTCGTGATTAGATCTATCTGAGAACCCATTTCTGCAAAAATTTGGTTAGTTTCAAATTTGAATTCAATCTTTATTTGACCATATCTCCTAAACCGTAGCTCTGATTAAGTTAATTATTTTTGCACATTATCACCGTAGCAAAATCCTATAACTTGGACCAATCTCACATTATTTTTCATGCAATTAGGATATGTTCACGATAGTTTCACTTATATGCCTTGTATGCACTTTAGTCACATCACATTTTGAACCATATGTCACATGTTGTTTTTGCACTTAGAAATTTTTCATGCAAGTTAAGTGTGTTTGTCATTTGGTTTTTCCGGGTCTTTGCATGTTGCATGTTATTTTGATTCTCTGAAATGGTTGCTTATGTGTGTTTATTTTACTTTAATGATAGATTGTCCGAAGTGCGAAGCAGAATGTTATCATTTTCTAGGGTTGAACCAGCAGTACCATGGCAAGTTTACATCTTGATCATGTTTTCATTACTTATGTTTTTATATGCACTTAGTCCTTTGCGGTAGGATTGCATGATAAGGATTTATGCCGGGTGGCTTTGCTTACACCTAGTAGTTTATTTGAGGTAGGTCTGGACTATACAACCCTTGTCACCATCGTGTAGGATTATTCTTGCCTCCCTAATGTAGACGTGGATTAGGAAGTGTTCATAGTGAGACATGAGTGACAAAGTAGTAATCAGAACCAAGACTTTTAAATAAACTACTTGGGCAGAATTGGTTTGAATGTTGGCGAGTACAGTGGGAGCATGCATGGTAAATCAATGGTGGTGCACCACTAGTGGTCTGCCGTCCAGGCTCAAAGGGATCAAACCTGTTTTCATGTCTAGAAGCTTACGTGTGCAGCCACAAGCCGATATGGGCTCTGGCTTAGTTGAGTAGATGGTGTGACCTCTTCCGGGATAGGCTAGCAGATGTAGAAAATGTAGGTCTACCGGCCTATCCGTGGGTTAAGGAGGAGTACTTTTGAAAGACTATGTTTCGATCTTCCGATCATGAAGGTGGTCGAGTCTTGTGGGGAAAAGTGTGCAAACTCTGCAGAGTGTCAACCTAATTGATTAGTCGTGTCCCCGATTATGGACAATTTGATAATCTAGTAGTGGAAATGCCAGGAGATCTCATCACCCTTAACTAAATCAGTTGGATTTAAATGAAACTTCGGTAATAGATTGAGTTGGGGTTTCCATCTCAATCTTATACTATTTTTTGTAGTAGTAGAATACATTATTTTATGGTAGGAAAAATTAGCTTTATGCAAAATTAAACTTAGAGCTTTCCACCAGCTAAATTGCATGTACAAATAGGTTCATTATACTCATCATGTGACTTTCCAGTACATTCAATGTACTGACAAATATGGCTGTGATACGTCTCTATCGTATCTATAATTTTTTATTGTTCCATGCCAATATTCTACAACTTTTATGTATTTTTGGCAACATTTATACTATTTTGGGGACTAACATATTGATCCAGCGCCCATTGTCACTTCCTGTTTGTTGCATGTTTTTTGTTTCGCTAAAAATCCATATCAAACAGAGTCCAAACGTGATAAAAACTTACGGAGATTTCTTTTGGAATATACGTGATTTTTTGGAAAAAAAAAACCGCGAGATGATGCCCGAGGGGGCCACAAGGCAGGGGGGCGCGTCCCAGGGGGTAGCGCGCCCTGGGTCCTTGTGATCACCCCAAAAGGCGGTTGGTGCCCTTCTTCGGCCCCAAGAAAGCTAATGTTCGGATAAAAATTGTGTTAAAATTTCAGCCCAATTGGAGTTATGGATCTCCGAGAATTTAAGAAACGGCAAAATTCAGCCCAACTGTGTTAAAATTCCTGCCCCTCCGCCGCCATGGAGGCCATGGTCCCATGGACCAGAGGTGAAACTCTCCTCCCATCTAGGGGGGAGGTCAAGGAAGAAGAAGAGGAAGGGGGGCTCTCTCCCCCACTCTCCCGGTGGCGCCGAAACGCCGCCGGGGCCATCATCGTGACGACAATCTTCACCAACAACTTCGCTGCCGTCATCACCAACTCTCTCCCCCTATATGCAGTGGTTCAACACCACTTCTCCCCCATGTAATCTCTACTTAAACATGGTTCTCAATGCTATATATTATTTCCCAATGATGTATGGCTATCCTATGATGTTTGAGAAGACTCGTTTCGTCCTATGGGTTGATTGATGATCGTGATTGGTTTGAGTTGCGTGTTTTATTATTGGTGCTGTCATATGATGCTCTTCCTGTCGCGCAAGCGTGAGGGATCCCCGTTGTAGGATGTTGGAATATGTTCATGGTTTGTTATTGTTTGCGTTACGTGAGTGATAGAAACACAAACACGGATAAGTGGGTTATGGCGTATGTGAATAAAGAGGACTTGATACTTTAATGGTATGGTTGGCTTTTACCTTAATGATATTTAGTAGTTACGGATGTTTGCTAGAGTTCCAATCATAAGTGCATATGATCCAAGAAGAGAAAGTATGTTAGCTTATGCCTCTCCCTCATAAAAATAGCAATAATGATTACCGGTCTAGTTATCGATTGCCTAGGGACAAATAACTTTCTTGTGTGACAAAAGCTCTCTACTAAAACTAACTTAGTTGTGTCTTTATCTAAACAACCCATAGTTTATATTTACGTGCTCTTTATTAGCTTGCAAACATATCCTACAACACCTACAAAGTACTTATAGTTTCATACTTGTTCTAGGTAAAGCGAACGTTAAGTGTTCGTGCAGTTGTATCGGTGGTCGATAGAACTTGAGGGAATATTTTTTCTACCTTTATCTCCTAGTTGGGTTCGACACTCTTACTTATCGAAGGAGGCTACAATTGATCCCCTATACTTGTGGGTTATCAAGACCTTTTTCTGGTGCTGTTGTCGGGGACCAATAGCGTGGGGTGAATATTCTCGAGTGTGCTGCTACTTCTCGAGCTTGCGTTGTATTCCCTCGAAGAGGAAAGGGAGATGCAACACAGTAGCGTAAGTATTTCCCTCAGTTTTTGAGAACCAAGGTATCAATCCAGTAGGATACCACGCGCGAGTCCCTCGCATCTGCACAAACAAATAAGAACTTCGCAGCCAACGCGATAAGGGGTTGTCAATCCCTTTACGGTCACTTACGAAAGTGAGATCTGATAGAGATGATAGTTTATATTTTTGGTATATTTTATTATAAGAACAGAAAGTAAAAGCGGAAAAAGTAAAGTAGGCGTAGATTGATATGTTGAGAATAGACCCGGGGGCCATAGTGTTCTCTAGTGGCTTCTCTCATGATAGCGATATTCTACGATGGGTAAACAAATTACTATCGAGCAATTGATAGAAAAGCGAATAATTATGAGACTATCTAGGCATGATCATTATATATAGGCATCACGTCCGAGACAAGTAGACCGACTCCTGCTTGCATCTACTACTATTACTCCACACATCGACCGCTATCCAGCATGCATCTAGTGTATTGAGTTCATAAGAACAGAGTAACGCCTTAAGCAAGATGACATAATGTAGAGGGATAAACTCAAGCAATATGATATAAACCCCATCTTTTTATCCTCGATGGCAACAATACAATATGTGCCTTGCTGCCCCTACTGTCACTGGGAAAGGATACAACAAGATTGAACCCAAAGCCAAGCACTTCTCCCATTGCAAGAACTATAGATCTACTAGGCCAAACCAAACCGATAATTCGAAGTGACTTGCAAGGATATTATGAGCACACATGAAGAGTTCAGAGAAAAACCAAATATTTCTCATAGATAATCTTGATCATAAACCCACAATTCATTGGATCTCGACAAACACACCGCAAAAAGAGATTACATTGAATAGATCTCCTCGAAGACCGAGGAGAACTTTGTATTGAGATCCAAAGAGAGAGAAGAAGCCATCTAGATACTAGCTATGGACCCGAAGGTCTGTGGTAAACTACTCACAACTCATGGTGAGGCGATGATGATGATGTAGAAGCACTCCGTGGTAGATCCCCCCTCCGACGGAGCTCCGGAACAGGCCCCAAGATGGGATCTCACGGGAACAGAAGGTTACGGCGGTGGAACTAGGGTTTTCTCTGTTCGTCTGATGGTTTCGGGGTACGTAGGCTTATATAGGAGGAAGGAGGGCACCGGGGGCCTTACGTGGGACCCACGAGGCAGGGGGCGCACCCCCACCCTCGTGGGCACCATGTGGCCCCTACTCTGTGGTTCTCAAGTCTCTCGTGCGTGATTTTCTCCAAAAATATCTCTCCCGAAGGTTTCATTCCGTTTGGACTCCGTTTGATATTCCTTTTCTGCAAAACCCTCAAACAGGAAAAAAACAGCAATCTAGACTGGGCCTTTGGGTTAGTAGGTTAGTCCAAAAAATAATATAAAATTGTATGACAAAGCCCATTAAACATCCAAAACATCATAAATAATAGCATGGAACAATAAAAAATTATAGATACGTTGGAGACGTATCATGTGCTTGTTTGCTTTATCACTAAGTAGATTTTATTTTTGTGCTCTTGTTTTCTATCTTTAGTTATGGGTAGGAAACGCAAAATACCAAAAAAATAATAGTTGTACCTACTACACCAATGGTTGAAGAACCACTCAAAATCTATCACACTCCTGAAGCTTTTTACTCGGGTCATCTTCGATCCCTTTGTGCTCGTGCTGAAAACCCAACTATCTTAGTTGAGGGAAAATCATTAGATGAGCATGCTTATTTTGTGCGACACCACTTATCTCAGAAAGGGAAACTTTTACTGCATAAAATTAATACTATGCAATGCTATGCTTGGAATTTATGTGAATTATATGATCTTACTTGTTGTTCTGAAGACCCTAAGAAACACCTTCCCTACCAATGTGAGTTTAGTGATAATGGAATCTTATTTTTTTATGCCAAGGGTGTTTATAATTACTATTCTAGCTAGCGCTAACGATTCTGTTTTTCACAGCAAGATCACATAAACTTCACACAAGTCTTCTCAAAGGTTCTACTTGGCACAAACACTAAACAAAACACAAAACCACATCTAAACAGAATTTAGATGCAATATTTATTCCCTAATAGCAGCAAAAAAATTGGGTTGCCTCCCAAGAAGCGCTATCGTTTTACGCCCCTAGCTAGGCACGATACATGATAGATCTAGGTATTGCCATCTTTGGAAGGCAATCCATAAGTGGCTCTCATAATAGATTCATATGGTAATTTGATTTTCTTTCTAGGAAAGTGTTCCATGACTTTCCTTAACGGAAATTGGAATCTAGTATTTCCTTCCTTCATATCGATAATTGCACCAATCGTTCTAAGGAAAGGTCTACCAAGAATAATAGGACAAGAAGGATTGCAATCTATATCAAGAACAATGAAATCCACTGGCACATAATTCCTATTGGCAACAATAACAACATCATTAATCCTTCCGATAGGTTTCTTAATAGTGGAATCCGCAAGGTGCAAATTTAAAGAACAATCATCGAGCTCATGGAACCCTAGCAAATCACACAAAGTTTTTGGGATAGTGGAGACACTTGCACCCAAATCACACAAAGCATAGCATTCATGATCTTTAATTTTTATTTTTATAGTAGGTTCCCACTCATCATAAAGCTTTCTAGGGATAAAAACTTCTAACTGAAGTTTTTCTTCATAAGATTGCATCAAAGCATCAACTATGTGTTTGGTGAAAGCTTTATTTTGACTATAAGCATGCGGAGAGTTTAGTACGGATTGCAACAAGGAAATACAATCAATCAAATAGCAATTATCATGATTGAATCCCTTGAAATCCAAAGTAGTGGGTTCATCACTATGCAAAGTTTTAATCTCTTCACTCCTAACAATTTTACCATCAAGATCTAAAAACTCTGAATCATTGGGACACCTTAAAGTAGAATCATCTCCAATCCTATCTTCATCAAGATTTATGATAGAAAACAAGGATCTAATAGGAGACACATCAATAACTTTCAGATCTTCATTTTTATTTTCATGATAGCTAGAAGAACACGCTTTAATATAATCCTCTCTTTTAGCACGCATCCTAGCGGTTCTTTCTTTGCATTCATCAATGGAAATTCTCATGGCTTTGAGAGACTCATTGATATCATGCTTAGGTGGGATAGATCTAAGTTTCGAAGAATCAACATCAAGAGTAATTCTATCCACACTTATAGCCAATTCAACAATCTTATGCATTTTTTTCAAGCAAAGCATTAAAATTCTTTTGCGAAATCATAAACTCCTTAACACTAGTTTCAAATTCAGAAGGCATCTTCCCATAAGAGTTGTTGTAGGAATTACCATAACTATTATAGGAATTACTAGGAAAAGGCATAGGATTGAAGTTCGCTCTATAAGCATTGTTACCAAAATTATTCCTACCAACAAAATTCACATCTAAAGATTCATTGTTATTCTCAATCAAAGTGCACAAAGGCATATCATTAGGATCAGAAGAAGCACTCTTAGCAGCAAATAATTTCATAAGTTCATCCATCTTTCCACTCAAAACACTAATTTCTTCAATAGCATGCACTTTTTTACTAGTAGATCTTTCGGTGTGCCATTGAGAATAATAATATTATCTAGGAGTTTGGTAGCTTCTCCTAAGGTAGTTTCCATAAAAGTGCCTCCTGCGGCCGAATCTAAAAGATTTCTAGAAGCAAAATTCAAGCAAGCATAAAAGTTCTGAATAATCATCCATAAATTCAAACCATGTGTAGGGCAATTACGTATCATTAATTTCATTCTCTCCCAAGCTTGTGCAACATGCTCATGATCTAGTTGCTTAAAATTCATAATATCGTTTCTAAGAAAGATGATCTTAGCAGGAGGGAAATACTTAGAGATAAAAGCATCTTTGCACTTATTCCACGAATCAATACTATTTCTAGGCAAAGAAGAGAACCAAGTTTTAGCACGATCTCGAAGTGAAAACGGAAATAACTTCAATTTAACAATATCGTTATCTGTATCCCTTTTCTTTTGCATATCACACAAATCAACAAAGTTGTTTAGATGGGTAGCGGCATCTTCACTAGGAAGGCCGAAGAATTGATCTTTCATGACAAGATTCAACAAAGCAGCATTGATCTCACAAGATTCAGCATCGGTAATAGGAGCAATCAGAGTGCTAATAAAATCATAGTTGTTGGTATTGGAGAAGTCACACAATTTGGTATTGTTCTGGGCCATAGTGGCAAGCAAGCAATCGAACACACACAAGCAAACAAGAAGCAAACGAACGATAAACACACGGCAGAAGAAGGGCAAATAAAACGGCAAGGGTGAAGTGGGGTAGAGGAAAACGAGAGGAAAAAATGTAATGCGAAGGATAAGGGTTTGTGATAGGTACTTGGTATATGACTTTTGCGTAAGCCTCCCCGGCAACGGCGCCAGAAATTCTTCTTGCTACTTCTCGAGCTTGCGATGTATGCCCTCGAAGAGGAAAGGGAGATGCAGCACAGTAGCGCAAGTATTTCCCTAAGTTTTTGAGAACCAAGGTATCAATACAGTAGGAGACCATGCGCGAGTTCGCACCTGCACAAACAAATAAGAACTTCGCAGCCAACGCGATAAGGGGTTGTTAATCACTTTACGGCCACTTACGAAAGTGAGATCTGATAGAGATGATAGTTTATATTTTTGGTATTTTTGATTATAAGAACAGAAAGTAAAAGCGGAAAAAGTAAAGTAGGCGTAGATTGGTATGTTGAGAATAGACCCCGGGGCCATAGTGGCTTCTCTCATGATAGCGATATTCTACGGCGGGTAAACAAATTACTGTCGAGCAATTGATAGAAAACCGAATAATTATGAGACTATCTAGGCATGACCATTATATATAGGCATCACGTCCGAGACAAGTAGACCAACTCCTGCCTGCATCTACTACTATTACTCCACACATCGACCGCTATCCAGCATGCATCTAGTGTATTGAGTTCATAAGAACAGAGTAACGCCTTAAGCAAGATGACATGATGTAGAGGGATAAACTCAAGCAATATGATATAAACCCCATCTTTTTATCCTCGATGGCAACAATACAATACGTGCCTTGCTGCCCCTACTGTCACTGGGAAAGGACACCATAAGATTGAACCCAAAGCCAAGCACTTCTCCCATTGCAAGAACTATAGATCTAGTAGGCCAAACCAAACCGATAATTCAAAGAGACTTGCAAGGATATTATGAGCACACATAAAGAGTTCAGACAAGAACCAAATATTTCTCATAGATAATCTTGATCATAAACCCACAATTCATCGGATCTCGACAAACACACCGCAAAAATAGATTACATCGAATAGATCTCCTCGAAGACCGAGGAGAACTTTGTATTGAGATCCAAAGAGAGAGAAGAAGCCATCTAGATACTAGCTATGGACCCAAAGGTCTGTGGTAAACTACTCACAACTCATGGTGAGGCGATGATGATGATGTAGAAGCACTCCATGGTAGATCCTCCCATCCGACGGAGCTCCGGAACAGGCCCCAAGATGGGATCTCACGGGACAGAAGGTTACGGCGGTGGAACTAGAGTTTTCTCTGTTCGTCTCATGGTTTCAGGGTACGTAGGCTTATATAGGAGGAAGGAGGGCACCGGGGGCCTTACGTGGGACCCACGAGGCAGGGGGCGCGCCCTAGGGGGGGCATGCCCCTACCCTCGTGGGCACCACGTGGCCCCTACTCCGTGGTTCTTGTGATTTTCTCAAAAAATATCTCTCCCGAAGGTTTCATTCCGTTTAGACTCCGTTTGATATTCCTTTTCTACAAAACCTTGAAACAGGCAAAAAACAACAATCTGGACTGGGCCTTTGGGTTAGTAGGTTAGTCCCAAAAATAATATAAAAGTGTATGACAAAGCCCATTAAACATCCAAAACATCATAAATAATAGCATGGACCAATAAAAAATTATAGATACGTTGGAGACGTATCATGTGCTTGTTTGCTTTATCACTAAGTAGATTTTATTTTTGTGCTCTTGTTTTCTATCTTTAGTTATGGGTAGGAAACGCAAAATACCAAAAAGAATAGTTGTACCTACTACACGAATGGTTGAAGAACCACTCAAAATCTATCACACTCCTGAAGCTTTTTACTCGGATCATCTTCGATCCCTTTGTGCTCGTGCTGAAAACCCAACTATCTTAGTTGAGGGAAAATCATTAGATGAGCATGCTTATTTTGTGCGACACCGCTTATCTCAAAAAGGGAAACTTTTACTGCATAAAATTAATACTATGCAATGCTATGCTTGGAATTTATGTGAATTATATGATCTTACTTGTTGTTCTGAAGACCCTAAGAAACACCTTCCCTACCAATGTGAGTTTAGTGATAATGGAATCTTATTTTTTTATGCCAAGGGTGTTTATAATTACTATGGTGTTGAACAAATTGAAGATTTTTTTGCTTTTAAGGGTGCTTATGAAATATCTTCTTTGATTGAAAAGTATGATGCTACTCTTTACAAATCTGAAAATTGTGCCATACTTAAATATTGCCACGAGAATTATGCTTCTAATGCTTACGTTAAACCATATACTGAGGACTCCTCCGCTGTCCAAGAGGAGACTATTATTTTGCAGGGATCCATGGAAGAAGAAATTGATGACACTGTGAGCTCATTGGATGAAAAAGATGAGGAGGGGAGTGAAGAACAAAAGGAGGAAGAGCAGAATGATCACCCTTGCCCACCTTCTAATGAGTGTAACTCTTTATCCCATACATTGTTTAATTTTCCTTTGCGCTTATCAAAGGATGAATGCTATGATCCTTTTGATTCGTTTGAAATATCCCTTTTTAATGAAATTGATGCTTGATATGCTTGTGGCCATGATGCCAATATGAATTATGCTTATGGAGATGAACCTGCTATAGTCCCTTATGTGAAACTTGAATTTTTTTGCTATTGCACCCATGCATGGTAGTCCTATTATCTTTTTGAATTCTCCCAACTACACTTACCGGAGAAGTTTGCGCTTATTAAAGATTATTTTGATGGGTTGCGTTTTACTATTGCACACGATGATTTTGATAAATATAATATGCATGTGCTTGCTGCTCCTACTTGCAAATTATTATGAGAGAGGAACTACATCTCCGCCTCTCTATGTTTCCAATACGATAAAATTGCAAGAAACTGTTTATACTATGCATTGGCCTTTACTCTGTGTGCATGAATTGTTCTTTTATGACATGCCGATGCATAGGAAGAGAGTTAGACTTTTTCATTACATGACATATGTTACTTTTTGCTCACTACTAAATCACAAATCATTTTTAATTAAAATTGGCTTTGATATACCTTAGGATTCGGGTGGATCCATTACTTGAGCACTATATGCCTAGCTTAATGACTTTAAAAAAGCGCTGCCAGGGAGACAGCACGAAAGTTTTAGAGAGTCATTTATTTCTATTGAGTGCTTTTACAAAGTTTACAAACAAAAAAAATAAAGAGGGGAACCTAAAACTTTTTCAAAAAGAAAAGTGAAAGTGAGAGAGACGAGCATTGTTAAAGTGGGAGTATGCCTTACACTTTGTTCATGCCCATGGAAACTTTGTGAATCTTAATTACAGAAACTTTTCAACAAAAATAATTATCCCCTTAAAATCCATTGTATTATAAAAATAACGTGCCAAGACTTGCCTTTAGGATGATTAGATTGCTTGTTTGGTATGTGCAGTGGAAAAACAGAGACTTTGGCTGTAGTGCGTGAATTTACATTTTTTTTACTGGAATGTCAAAAGCTCCTAAAACTTTTTTCACAGTACTTCTATACAAATTGTTTATTTTGTCATAATTTTTCAGAATTTTTAGAGTTACAGAAGTATGGTAGATGTTTAGATTGCTACACATTGTTCTGTTTTTTGACAGATTCTGTTTTTGATGCACTGTTTTGCTCATTTTGATGAAACTATCAATTTTATCGGTGGTATAAGCCATGGAGAAGTTATAATACATTATATACAATGCAAAAATAAAATATGAATGGGTTTGCAACAGTACTTGAAGTGGTGATTTGCTTTGTTATACTAACGGATCTCACGAGGGTTTTGTTAAGTTTTGTGTGATTGAAGTTTTCAAGTTTTGGGTGTGATCACGATGGATGAAGGAATAAGGAGTGGTAAGAGCCTAAGCTTTGGGATTCCCTAGGCACCCCAAGGTAATATTCAAGGAATCCCAAGCAACTAAGCTTGGGGATTCCCCAGAAGGCATCCCCTCTTTCTGATACGTCTCCAACGTATCTATAATTTTTTATTGTTCCATGCTATTATATTTTTTTTGGATGTTTAATGGGCTTTATTATACACTTTTATATTATTTTTGGGACTAACCTACTAACCCAAGGCCCAGCGCAAATTGTTGTTTTTTTGCCTATTTCAGTGTTTCGCAGAAAAGGGGTATCAAACGGAGTCCAAATGGAATGAAACCTTTGGGAGATTTATTTTTGGAACCGTATCTACCTAGAAGACTTGGAGTACACACGAGGGAACGAGAGAGGCAGCCATGAGGGTCCAGGGCGCGCCCCCACTCTCGTGGGCCCCCTCTGTCTCCCCCGATGCCCTCCTTCCTCCTATATATATCCATGTACACTGAAAGCACCGAGGCAACAGAAAAAACCCTAATTCCACCGCCGCAACCTTCTATTCCCGTGAGATCCCATCGTGGGGCCTGTTCCAGAGCTCCACCGGAGGGGGGATCCATCACAGAGTGCTTCTACATCAACACCATATCCTCACCAATGAGTTGTGAGTAGTTTACCACAGACCTTCGGGTCCATAGTTATTATCTAGATGGCTTCTTCTCTCTTTTTGAATCTCAATACAAAGTTCTCCTCGCTCTTCGAGGAGATCTATTCGATGTAATCTTTTTGCGATGTAATCTTCGAGGAGAACACCTTTTGAGGAAGTTGGAGCATGATTTATTTATTGAGTGTCATCCTTTGTGTGGAGGTCAGGATCGCGCGATGGTTAACTCCTACCAACCTCCCCCCTAGGAGCATGCGTTGATTGCTTTGTTTTGATGACTCGTATATTTTTGCAATAAGTATATGAGTTCTTTATGGCTAATGTTGAGTCCATGGATTATACGCACTCTCACTCTTCCACCATTGCTAGCCTCTCTTGTACCGCGCAACTTTCGTCGGTACCATACACCCACCATATACCTTCCTCAAAACAGCTACCATACCTACCTATCATGGCATTTTCATAGCCATTCCGAGATATATTGCCATGCAACTTTCCACCGCTCCGTTCATATGACATGCTCCATCATCATTCACATATAGTCATATTTTGTTCTAGCTTCGAGTTGTAATCTTTGAGTTGTAAGTCAATAAAAGTGTGATGATCTTCATTACTAGAGCATTGTCCCATGTGAGGAAAGGCCATATAAAAAAAAAAGATGGCCCAAAAAAATTAGAGTGGGGCTAATAAAAAAAGGAGAAAGTCCCTCCAAAAAAAGAGAGAAAAGAGAGAAGGGACAATGCTACTATCCTTTTTCACACTTGTGCTTCAAAGTAGCACCATGATCTTCATGATAAAGAGTCTCTTGTTTTGTCACTTTCATATACTAGTGGGAGTTTTCATTATAGAACTTGGCTTGTATATTCCAACGATGGGCTTCCTCAAATGCCCTAGGTCTTCATGAGCAAGCAAGTTGGATGCACACCCACTTAGTTTCTTTTGATGAGCTTTCATACACCTATAGCTCTAGTGCATCCGTTGCATGGCAATCCCTACTCACTCACATTGATATCTATTGATGGGCCTCTCCATATCCAATTAATACGCCTAGTTGATGTGAGACTATCTTCCTCTTTTGTCTTCTCCACAACCACCACTCTATTCCACCTATAGTGCTATATCCATGGCTCACGCTCATGTATTGCGTGAAAGTTGAAAGGTTTGAAAAAATATGAGTATGAAACAATTGCTTGGCTGAAACCGGGGTTGTGCATGATATAAATATTTTGTGTGATGAAGAGGGAGCATAGCCAGACTATATGATTTTCTAGGGATAACTTTATTTGGCCATGTTATTTTGAGAAGACACGATTGCCTTGTTAGTATGCTTGAAGTTTTATTATTCTTATGTCAATGTAGACTTTTGTCTTGAATCTTTCGGTTCTGAACATTCATGCCACAATAAAGAAATTACATTGAGAATTATGTTGGTTAGCATTCCACATCAAAAATTCTGTTTTTATCATTTACCTACTCGAGGAGGAGCAGGAATTAAGCTTGGGGATGCTTGATACGTCTCCAACGTATCTATAATTTTTTATTGTTCCATGCTATTATATATTCTGTTTTGGATGTTTAATGGCTTTATTATACACTTTTATATTATTTTTGGGACTAACCTACTAACCCAAGGCCCAGTGCAAATTGCTGTTTGTTTTGCCTATTTTAGTGTTTCGCAGAAAAGGGATATCAAACTGAGTCCAAACAGAATGAAACCTTTGGGAGAGTTATTTTTGGAACCGTATCTACCCAGAAGACTTGGAGTACACGCAAGGTAACGAGAGAGGCGGCCACGAGGGTCCAGGGCGTGCCCAGGGGGACAGGCGCGCCCCCACCCTCGTGGGCCCCCTCTGGCTCCCCCGATGCCCTCCTTCCTCCTATATATATACATGTACCCTAAAAACATCGAGGCAACAGAAAAACCCTAATTCCACCACCGCAACCTTCTGTTCCCGTGAGATCCCATCCCGAGGCCTGTTCCGGAGCTTCGCCGGAGGGGTGATCCATCATTGAGTGCTTTTACATCAACACCATAGCCTCACCAATGAGTTGTGAGTAGTTTACCACAGACCTTCGGGTCCATAGTTATTAGCTAGATGGCTTCTTCTCTCTTTTTGGATCTCAATACAAAGTTCTCCTCGATCTTCGAGGAGATCTATTTGATGTAATCTTTTTGCTGTGTGTTTCTCGAGATCCGATGAATTGTGGGTTTATGATCAAGATTATCTATGAACAATATTTGATTCTTTTCTGAAATCTTTTATGTATGATTATAATATCCTTGCAAGTATCTTCGAATTATTGGTTTGGTTTGGTCTACTAGATCTATAGTTCTTGCAATGGGAGAAGTGCTTGGCTTTGGGATCAATCTTGCGGTGTCCTTTCCCAGTGACAGCAGGGGCAGCAAGGCACGTATTGTATTGTTGCCATCGAGGATAAAAAGATGGGGTTTATACCATATTGCTTGAGTTTATCCCTCTACACCATGTCATCTTTCTTAATGCATTACTCTGTTCTTATGAACTTAATACTCTAGATGCATGCTGGATAGCGGTCGATGTGTGGAGTAATAGTAGTAGATACAGAATCGTTTCGGTCTACTTGTCATGGACGTGATGCCTATATATAATGATCTTGCCTAGATATTCTCATAACTATGCGCTTTTCTATCAATTGCTCGACAGTAATTTGTTCACCCACCGTAGAATTCTGCTATCACGAGAGAAGCCACTAGTGAAACCAATGGCCCCCGGGTCTATTCTCAACATATTAATCTTCCATCTACTTTACTTTGCTTTATTTACTTTCTGTTTCTATACCAAAAATACCAAAAAAATATTATACTATCCTATTTATCAGATCTCACTTTCCTAAGTGACCGTAAAGGGATTGACAACCCCTTATCGTGTTGGCTGCGAAGTTCTTATTTGTTTGTGCAGGTGCGAGGGACTCGCGCGTGGTCTCCTACTAGATTGATACCTTGGTTCTAAAAAACTGAGGGTAATACTTACGCTTACGTGCTGCATGACCCTTTCCTCTTCGAGGAATACATCACAAGCTCGAGAAGTAGCACTTTCTTCTAACGATCATCGATAATTTTTCCTGGAGCTATATTTTTATTTGTCACATTAGATGCGTAAATGGAGCGTCGTGTGATTTTTATTGTTCTTTTAATAATGCACCATGCTGGTATGAGATAGTCCTTGGTTGATTTATAGAATGCTCTTTGCACTTCACTTATATCTTTTGTGTATGGCTTTATAGAATGGTTCATGTGCTTCACCTATATCTTTTGAAGTTTGTGTTGCCTGTTTCCCTTCACATAAAAAACTGCCATTTGTAGAATGCTCTTTTGCTTCACTTATATTTGTTAGAGCGTGGGCATATCTTTTGTAGAAAGAATTAAAACTCTCTTGCTTCACTTATATCTATTTAGACAGTTGACATGAATCGGTCATTCATATGGTTAGTCATAATATCCTACATAAAACTTGTAGATCGCTGAATATGATATGTTTGTTTTCTTTCAATAGTTTTGTGATATAGAGATGTTAATATGTGGGAGGTACTAGTGGATGATTGTGGTTTAGTAAGAATATTGGTGTTAAGGTTTGTGATTCCCGTAGCATGCATGTATGGCCTCCTAACTATGTAACAAAACTGGCGCACATTGTATGTTGATTGTTTATCTTTGCGTGAAGGTCGGGTGACGGTGTCTTGGACTAGGGGGTACTCACCACGTCATCTCCCGATCAGTTGGATTGGGACGAGGACCCCCGTGGCCGTTTACCCATGGGCCAGTTCGGACAGCCGAAGTATACACGGGGAAGACTCCACAAGACTTGGTGATCAAGACAAGGACTCCTCTCCACCGGCGTATTCGAGTAGGACTCTTGTTATCCTAGGCCTCCGGTACATTATATAAGCCGAGGCCAGGCTAGTCGATAGATCATCATGACATTATTCATCATACCCTCAGGTTTATACCACAACATATGTTCTCGAGGTAGATCAACTCTTGTAACCCCTATACTCATTAAAGTCAATGAAGCAGCATGTAGGGTATTATCTCTTCGAGAGAGCCCGAAGCTGAGTAAAATCCCGTGTTCATGTTACCATCGATCCTAAGACACACAACTTGGGACCCCCTACCCGAGATCTGCCACTTTTGACACCGACAATGGTGCTTTCATTGAGAGTTCCGCTGTGTGATCGACAAAGGATCAATGGCTCGACTGCGGATCAACTGCGACGTCGGCATCTTCGTCGCCAGCTCGACTAGTCGCCTAGGCTTGACCGAGGACCGTGCCCTGTCTCCGATCGTCAAGTTCGAATGAGGGCCTTCATCAACATCAACTCTGATCTCTATCATGATCATGGAATAATCATCCATTGAGCTCGGGGGCTCAACGTCAACATTGCCCTCGGGCGACCGTGGTGTTTTTTCGGACAACAAAGATATATCTGCCGCCGCCACCTCATCGAGTATCGCTTTGACGATTGCTTCAGTGGAATTGTGCGGAATTGAGTTTACAACAACCCTTTGAAATTTCGTCGCATTCCGATGGAGCAATCTCCGTCAATCTCCGATATACTCGAGCCCTTTCGAATCTGGACGAGAATCCAGACGAGTTTGGGGCATGGTGTACAACATCTAGCTCGGACGTCCTTTGGAAGATCCAACTGTTTATCGGCTGAGGAATTCCTATATCTACCACCCCTCAAAATTTCAGCTCGATCCAACCGTCCAAACACCGGGAACCTTCCGATTAGTGAATCACTTTTCAGATCTGTTTTCTGCGCGAGAACGAATCCGACCTGAGTTCATCTTTTTTATGAACGGGATTTCAGACATCCTTTTTGAAGGAAGTTTTGCATGGAGTATTGTGTTTTTTTCCAAACACATCCCACTAATTTTAAAGTCTTTTCCAATATGATCTTCACCCTCGCGCCGGTGTCAAACCAGCCCGTCAACGTTGCTCCACGGCGACCGACCTGCGCTAGACACGTCGTCGCTTTGTTGATCCAAGCTCAACTTCTTCGGATTATCATCTCGGCAATCAAGAGTTCGGCATCGCGAAGGATAAATCGTCACCAATATCGCTACCCCACGGATTACACGGAGCGGGAACACCGGCATCGCCGCACGGTCACTTCGTCAAGCCGGCACTGACCACGTCACGAGTTACGACCTGCATCGGTATGGCCGCACTGTTGCTTCTTCAAGCCGATGTCCATCACGCCGACCTACTTCGACTCATCGGCTGACATCGAGGCTTCGACACCTCGGCTGGACCGGGGGCTTCGCCATCTCTTCATCAACCTACCCCGGAGACTTCGACGTCACCAGCCGACCGGCTTCGTCACGTTAGCTGGGTCGGGGGTTTTGCCTCGCGAGCCAACCTTTGCCAGAATTGCCATGCTGTCGCTTCATCGCCCATCCGGCAATGGGTGTGCGGATTGAGTCCCAATTTTGGGAGTCACCTTTCTTCATATTGCTACAAAAAATAAACCAGGTGCTATTAATCCTAGTAATTTTTGCTTGTTCAGATTTATTTTTCTCGAGGAATTATTACTCTGGTTTGTTCCATCATCTGTACATAGGTCTATCAAATGGTGGCCGCATTAATGACGGTCGTGTGGTGGTTCGGTCAGTTTCCGTACACAGTTCGACGAACGACGCATCCGGAACTCAGACCGACCTGTGAATTCAGGCTTTGCCACGCCTTTACCGGATCACGCCGACGCCCTGCGTCGACATTGACTTCAGTGCCAGGCCACATATCTTTAAATAAATTACTTTGCGTAAATTAATTACGCGAGGATTTTTATATATTTATATCATTATTGTTGGCCTACACTATTTTACATGTATAGGTAATCGACTTTGACTGCGTCACGCAGTCACTTCGGCAAGGCGACGTCGTCGTCCCAATCGGCGTAAATAGGCTCGCGTGATCACCTTGTTGGTCGAATTGCCATACCGACATGTTCGGTTGCCTCGGGACTTCGGCATCGCTGAGGGAGCTCTACCTCATCGAGTGTTCGACACACATGCCATATTTCTTTTATTACTCACTTCGCATAAATTATTAATTATGTAACATTTTTTATTACTATTATCTCCGGTTTGCACTATTTTCTGTGCACAGGTAAATGATCCGGGTCAGACAGTATTGTCACCTCGGCGTACTGACATACCACATCACCTCGGCTGGACTGGGGGATTTGTCATCACTTCATTAACCCACGCCGGGGACTTCGGCGTCACTCTGCCGGCCCGCATTGGCCGTGCTATGTCACCACTTCAGAGTGCCGAGCTCTTCGCTCCGCCACCTCTGGACCGGCTTGGGGAATGGAACCTTGTCCCGCCCCAAGCTCGGACCGCGTCATCAATGCCAAACACATTAACCAGCTAAGTCTCTTTCATGCTCAAAGTCTTCAATTTTTAACTTGTGTTCGGTTCGACCAAGCATTATACTTTTTTGGCAAAAAGCTGTTTGTGAAAAACGTCCTCGTCAAAACTTTGTTTGTGACACATAAATTCAAATACCCCGTTTACTTGGGGGCTTTATGAAGCCTTTCCTCTTGCATATGATTATACATGTATGGCTTCGTTCCTTGTTCGTGTATTACGCCACAATATGCACCATATTGACTTAAGTGCTCCGCAAGCTGGGTTGCCTTGCTCCTGTGTTTACCCCTACGTTCCCGATTGTTCGGCTAGGGAGTAAAGGGAGCACCTCTGCGATTGTCACGATCGGGTCATCTGAGCTCGGACCTCAGACTTGGTGAAGCCGAAAGCTAGCGCTCTTATTGTTTTCAATCATGGTCGACACACAACGGAACTCATAAGTACAAAAAATCTATTGCACAAGTCTCATAGTAACAATGAGCAACCAAAGAAAGGTATCGGTGGGGTTACTATTTTCTTCGAAGATGCTTCTTACACTTCGTCAATAATATAGCATAAGTTCCCTGAGCGCGCTTTGTCTGTTACAGCCTTATGGCTTGATTTCCTGGTTATCGGAAACACCGTCGATATTCTCGACAGGTGGAGTACATAACACTTTTCGGCCTTTGAACGAAGAGGGAGAAGCCGATGGTCGGTTAAGACGCGTTTAAAGTTCGGGTGAACACAGATATGATATAAGTACTTTGGTACATATAATCATTATACATAATTTTTTGTACCCAAGTCACGTGGGGGCTCTTAAATTTATATGAGTTGTTTTATAATAAGTGTTCTTCTTCTTAGTCGTTGCAAAGTTTTTTTTATTATCAGTCCCTTTTTCGACACGAGTGTGTGGTCACTAGCCGGGGAGCCTAATTTCTCCCTCAAAGCCGCTAGAGTTTAGTTTGCTAAACTGGCCTAGCGATAAGTACTCCGCCTTCGGGATAGGAGGTTGAAGCCGTAGGCTGACCCGCTTGAAGTCTTGAGACAGGATGCGTCATGTTAAAGCACGACAGAAGCACTTTTTTTTCTAAGACCAATTTTCGGATTGGCACCGAACACTTGATCTAGTTCGGACGTGAAGTTTTTACTGAAGTTTTTTTTTGGTTTTCCAAGCCTATGGCAATTTTAAACTATTTGTGTGTTTCCAGCATTAGTCTTGCAGTGCAACGCCGGACACCTTTCGAGATTTGGCAAAAACATTCTGGGACATTGCTATATATGCATCGGTTTCGAATTGTGTCTTCGGTCAATAGTTGGGTTGCCCGGCTCCTGCGCTTGCCTCCTATGTTCCGCTTTGTTCGGCTAGGTGTGCAAAGGGAGAACCACTGCGATTGTGCTTCCAGCTCGCATGGTTAAGAACCTCAGTGGAGAAAGCCAAAACCCGACTGTCACAATAAGCGTAAACTGGTCAGCGATCCGATGACCCATTCATAACATTGGCCGAAGTGTTTACGGCTTGACCTCAGCGGTCGCCGAACACTAACCAAGGGCTAGTAGTTGGCCTCCCAACTTTAAGCTCCTATGACTAAGTGAAAGTTATAAGGCCCGCATGTCTGATTGCCTTGTTTCCGCTAACACAACCGCCTTCGGGCACCGAGACGTCGGCTAAGGGTTGTTTTGTTATTGCGAAAACACCTTGCGTAGCATCTACAAGGGGGCGGTAGCCGACGATGGGCCACTTTCAACTGATAAACAGTCGCAACAGAGTCAAAATAAACATATAATCGGCGTTTGTATTTAATATACGAGGGCCGCCTTCTGCAGTCATCGTTATAAAGCCATAAATATGCATCAATTTGACTTAAGATTTTGGCCAAGCTGGGTTGCCAGGCTCCTGTGCTTACCCCTACGTTCCCGATTGTTCGGCTAGGTGGTAAAGGGAGCACCTCTGTGATTGTTACTACCGGGACATCCGAGTTAGTATCTCAGACTGGGTGAAGCCGAAAGCTAGCAATCTTAAAGGATCACATTGGTCGGCAACGACGGAAGTGAAAATTTTGGTTCATTAATACCATAGAGTTCGAGAACTTTCCCCAAACTAAATCCTCAATATCCCCCCCCCCACATTGATCAGAGGTGAGGTTTCATGATCATGAAAAGCATGACGACCCAAAGAAAGGAACCGATAGCGGGGCTATTTTCTTTGGAAGATGTTTCTTAAGTTAAAAAGTAATATAACATATCTCTTCGTGTACCTTTGTTTATAAAACCGTATGGCCGGATTGCCTTGTTTGCCGTACATCTTTGCCCTCATAATGGATTTATAAAGTAGGACAAACACTCCTTGGCTACTGGCCGAGGAGGTTGAAGCCGATGGTCGGTCGACAAAGTTTTGTAAAATGCGGATCCGAGCATTAATGATGTAGAGTACTTGGATACATAGAACCATTACACATACTTTGTGATTTTACTCTGGATATCGATCCTTAATTCGGCCACCCGTGCCCACATTAAGGCTCGGGGGCTACTGGGCTTTGTGCGTATCATTTACAAATATTCAAGGGGTACATCGATCCCCTGATCTGGTGTTGCCACCCGACTAGTGTCTCGGGGGCTACTGCATTGCTTATTCAATGCAGAGAATTCAAAGTGCTCAGTGTTTGGCATGACCGAACTATGGGCAAGCGCGTCTTCAGGCAACAGGAAGTACCATCTGGGACTTATCCGGTATCAAGCTAATATATCATGGAGACTTCTCACAACCCTCTCTCAGGGGCCTGTCCGCCGATCATTATTCCTAATGTATTACACTGCGTTTCTATTCCTATGTATGCTGCCGAGCTAGCAGTTGATCCTCAGGCTGATTTTGCAAATCAACCTGAGTCTCAGGGGCTACTAGGATCAGCAGTTTTATGTTTTCCTTCAGGTGCATCTCGGGTTTTAGACCTACACACACCTTGAGGGCTACTGGATATACATATACTGGTTATATATCTCGGCAGAGAACAAATTGCACCACCTCAGAAGCAGTCCGGCATAAAGCTCGGGCACCAGTGGCTGGCTCCATAGAGGGCATTTCCGGCATTCAGCTCGGCTAAACTCCTTCAACTTTTTTGAACCAAGGTGATCTATGACACCTCGGATACAGTCTGGCGTTGGAGCTCGGCTACAGTCCAGTGTTGGGGCTTGGACGTAGTCCTGCGTTGGAGCTCGGATACAGTTCGGCGTTGGTGATCTACTGCAAAAGATACCTCGAATGCAGTCCGACGTTGGAGCTCGAATGCAAGAGGACATCGCCGCACTGGAACAACTTCAAACCCGAGGTGTGGCGTGAAAAATAACAAGGCATTGATAAAGGCCGAGAAATTAAAGGGGCTCCTCGGATACCCAATGTGTAAACTCTTCGGATTCACTTTGGCGATCCTCAAGATTGAAGATGAGAAGATTTGTTGAACCAGTTTTCAAGACCGACGACTGAAGATGAAGAACAGTTCGGAAGAATCGAGGAGCATCCTGTAATGCCCAGGATGGGACTATATCTCCTACGTGTCGAGGCACGACTTAAAGATATAAGCCCATCCTAGAATGATCTCAAGTTTGGTATCTTTGCACGACTCATGTAAAAGAGGGATTAAATTACAAAAGGAGATAGTTGGCTTACACTCGCCACGTCACACAATACATTACATAAATAATCATCATTCAAAACATCACAACCCGACTACGGGTGAAGAACCAAAGAAAGATACCAAAACAACATAAAGCCACAGGTCAGGATCGAATCCTAGTAGAAACCACTACTGAACGTCGAAACGTCACAAGCAAATGGCCACAAACTTCATCGAGCTCCCGGTGAAGAACTGATCCAACTCCTGCATCAAACTCGGCTGAACCTGCATCTGGTGTGGTGAAGTAACTGTGAGCCACAGAGGACTCAGCAATCCCGTTCCCGGGTAACAAGACTATTTAAGCCTTGGGTGTGGACAAGGCTGAAGAAAAGAATATGAGGTGAAGGAAAAACAAGAGTCTGCAGCAGCAACTAGCACTAACTTACGCAAAAGAGAGCGAGAAGAGAAGTGCATCGGTCGAAAGATGATCACGAAGTGATCCTAGCTAAAGCCGGTCAAACATAACCCCACCGTGTTCAACTCCCGAATCCCTATTCGGAAATTGACAGTCACGGTACACACGCTGGTAGTGTATTGAATCATTGTGTCAAGTTATCTACAACCGGAATTAACAAGCTCCCATCTGCCACATAACCGCGGGCACGGCTTTCGAAAGTTCAAACCCTGCAGGGGTGTTCCAACTTGGCCCATCACAAGCCCACGATCCGCGAAGTCGCAACTCCATAGGTGGGAAGACCCGAGTATTCTCGGAATCCCGTGCTCAAGTTAAACCGAACTAAGGTAAGGCTAATCCAGCAAATCCTCCCGGCGTGTCGACACCCTGATAGTAGCCGCGCGTATCTAAGTCTCAGGACACGACCGGATGGGCGAAGCTACAGGACCCAATCCTCGAGTTTCCCCGTGGTGGTTCCCGCAGGCTCCCCGTTTGGGACCAACACCATCGGCACTGGCCCCCCCTGCTATGTAGAATTAAGAACCCGAGGGTGCGACCCCCTATGCAAATTTAATTAATTAATTAATTAATTAAGTTGTTATTATGAGGCAAAAAGTACCAAATGTTGGGACTTGCTGGAAAAGACTTAGCACTTAGCGGTTTATCAAGGGGGTCCCATACACCCCAACCGTGTTAGGAACGCATAATCAAGGAACATAACACCGGTTTATACGGTTCCTAACGGCATGAGTGGAACAAAGCACCAAGCAAAAGGCCTAGCCTTCCACCCTGCCAGTATATAGATGATTTCATTTTAAGCATTTATATAGTGTGATATAACCCAACCAAACTTCAACATGAAGCAAGCATCTTCAATCTTCACCTGCAACTAACAATGCTATAAGAGGGGCTGAGCGAAGCGTACTTAGCCAAGCAACGGTTTGCGTAGGTAGGGTGGTTAAACATGGCAATGGTTACAAGTAGGAGGCTGACAAGAAGAACATGGGCATCGAGGCAAAACTATAGAGCGGAACTACTAGCAATAGGCAAAGATAGTAATGGTATCCGGGTTCGGTCATCTTGCCTGGGATTCCACAAAGGAAGAAGAACGGATCCGTGAAGTAGACGGAGCAACACACTCGAGAGAAACCTCACAACTCCGGAACGAAACCGAAGCTACCAAGAGAAGCAACCGGAAAGAAGCAAACAGCACGGTAAACACACATATCATAAACATAGCATACGATGCACATCCAAGTATGATGCATGTCCGGTTTAAATATGCATGGCATGGCAAAGTGCACAAACAACACTACAAGTTAAGTGGAGACCAATATGCAACGAGTTGCATATTGACGAAACACCACATATTAATTATTTAGTTGACTCTCATTATTAACAAGACAAGATTAAATGTTTTTAGCATGGCAAGAGGTGAAGCATAAAGAAACTACACTATAAGGCAATTTAAATGAGGCCGGAGAATAACAACAACATATCCGGAAAATCCCCATGAGCATGTTTAATAATTATAAAGAAACAACAATTCACACATATTAATGTTGTTAACATGATGCGGATGACATGATCAAGTATATGCAATTTTTATTAAAAGGTTAACAAGAAGATGATATGAGGTATTTGTCACCGTGGTGGAAGGAAAGAGTGCCACGACAACGATCCGAAGATGATGCAACGGCAACATCTCGGTTCCGGTAACTCGTTGAGAGACTTGTGCAAAAGATAGATGGCGTGGGTGAGTCAAACGAGATGATGGGGTGATCCCGTTGCCGGGTTCCCACGAGTCGGTGACGAGGCAACCGAGGAACATGACAAAAGGTCGGAACGGGCACGGAGCACACAAGGAGAACATTTCATACAACACAAGCAAGCATCACACGGGTCACGTCTCGGGGTTATACCTTCGAAACACTCGTTTCGGGACGGATCGAGATCGTAGAGGAAGAAGGCGTTCACGTGTCCGACGAGGAAGAAGTCGTTCCGTAGAGGGAAGTAGTTGTTCTCGCAACTCGTAGAGGAAGTAGTGGTTCACGTCATCGTGTCGTGGTACTTGGCGAATTCCTCGTTTCCGGGCGACGGTAGTGGTACATGCCGTAGAGGTACTTGAGGGTGCCGACGGATCCGGGCGTCGGTAGGGGTACTTGTCGCGGTCGTCGTCGACGTAGGGGTACACGTTCGTAGTGGGAAGTAGTTGTTCCGTTCGTCTTGGTGGTTCCACGACGGCGGTAGTTGTTCACGGTCATCGGTAGTCGTTCGGGTCGTCGTGGACGTAGTGGAACTTGGTCTCGGCGCATCGAAGGGGTACTTGTCGCATCGACGAGTAGGGGTACTTGGTCGTTACGGTCTTGCCGTCTTGTCGTGTAGGCGTTCACTGTTCAGGTTAACAACACAAGCAACAACAAAAAAAACTACAGCAGCAGGTCTTGCGGAAGGAGCCAAGGCAGCGGCACGGCGAGGTGGCTGCTCGGGAAGACGCCTTGGGCGGAACGGTGTTGGAGGGGCGCGGCTGCGAGGCGCGGAGGAGGGAGCCCTTGTGCTTGCTGGAGAGGAGGCGAGGGAGCCTGGCCGGAGGGAGGTCGCGGCCTGGACGGCGCTGCACGGGCGCGAGGGCCGGCTGCACGGCGCTCATGAGGACGGAGGGTCGCGGCCTCGGGGCGGAGGGGCTCTGCCGATGCGGCGCTCGGCCAGGCGATGGAGACGGAGGGAAGAGGCGACCGGCTCCGCGCTGAAGAGGAGGCTCGGGGCTTCGCGCTGCTAACTCGGGCGAAGAGGCGGGAGCCTGGACGAGGCCAGGGCGGAGGGAGCGGGGCGAGGACCTAGGCCGGAGCCGGAGGGGCCATGGCGCTCGGGGCGGCCGGTAGTCGAGGCGAGCGCTGGCTGGGGCCAGGGCGAAGACGAACGAGGGCGCCAGGCGCTGGGGAGTGCGGCGAGGGAAGGAGATCGAGGGGTGAGGGTTCGGGAGCGACAGAGGGAGAAGGGGATCGGGGAAGGGGCGACCGATGCGGGTCGGGGAGAGGAAAAGAGTGCGGCGGCGATAGAGGGAAAGGGAGAGAGCGAGGGGCTGGAGCGAGCTCGGGCTAGGGTTCGGTGGAGGCCGGCCAGGTTGGGCCAAAGGCCTTGATGGGCCGGCGGCCTGGGCTGGGCCAGGGAGGCCTAGGGGAGGAGAGAAGGAGGAAAGGCCTGGCGCGGCTGGCTTCTTCTTCTTTTTATTTCTTTAACAGAAATAAAATAGAGAGAGTGCAAAAGAAATTAAGAAAAGAGGCCAGAACAGAAAATAAAATATGGAACATTTTTATAAGGCTTTACGGGATATTACCAACCCAACAAAAATAGTTCCAACAAAAAGGAAGTGCAAACTAAAACATTTAGCTTGCAATAAAAGGAGTTTGAACGGAGTCTGGATATTTGGAGGAGCCTCGAAAAAAAAATAGGAAAAGAATTATAGGGAGGGTTTGACGGAGAAAACTCAAAGTGAAAAGACATGGGGAAAAATTATGCAAGTGTGTTATGTTGATTCCGAAGCAATGGAATATTATTATATAGCTCCCTAAAATAATGAGAGACTTTTATATGTTATAAAGAGAAGACATCTTCCCTCGATTTAAATGGACCGAAGGTCCACACGATTTATTTAGGTTGAGATGCAAAATAAAAATGACATGATGGCATGATGCAATGCGAAAATAAAACACAAGCACAAAAGAAACACACGGGCAACCCGGAACATCTGGAACTTCGAGAATCTTCTGGAATCTTCTGGGACATCGGTCTTCGGGCGTCACAACTCTCCCACACTAACAGAGGATCTCGACCCGAGATCCTAGAGATATCATCGGGTAAAAACGGAAAAGGAAGAGGTAAAACAAAGTTGCTTCTTCGACAAACGAGTGAAAACCAAAGAACCTTGAGAGGTTGAACAAGTTGAAAGAAAGAAAGCAACGGAGATGAACGAAGATGAAAACACTCCGTTAGAAAAGAGGAGCAAGGAGCATTATGAGAACCTTGGAGGTTGAAAGACATGAAACAAGAGCTCACGGATGACGAAAGAATAAGAAACCGCAATGGTATAGCCAAGGAATAAGAATGACAGAATTTGGACAGCACTCCGTCTGAAAATGGAAGGAATTGGACAAGAACTTGCCAAGTTGGGAAGATACTTGATGAAAACAATAACATACTGCCTCTGGAACAATTAAAAGAATGGCACAAGGTGTAAGAAAGATTTCAGACAGCACTCCGGTTGAAAGAGAGGCAAAACTTGATAAGATGAGAGAATTAGAATGGAGGACACAACACTCCGGTTAAATGATAAGCAAGGGAAAGAACATGATCTTGATAAAAACGAGATGATGGTTAAAGAAAACAACATCACAATGCCTCCGGAATGAAAGAATAGCATATAGATCAACGAAAGAAAAGAATGGAGAAGAAAAAGACAACTTCTCTCAAAATGAAATTTGAAGAGCATCCTTACGAAGAAGGGTCGAACAGAGTTGAAGGAAAAATCAACAACGAAAAGGAATAAGCTTCATGTGGGCTTATGGAAAACATCTCAAAATTATGAGGTGACAACCAGCCACTCACAGAAACGAAAACAATTGATTTGATTGAGATCAACAAGGAGATGAAAAGCTTATATCACCGGAATGATTAATGAAGAACTTGGGTCATTTATAAGCACCATAATAACAAAATCCTTAGGGAAAAGCTTTTAGGTGAAATACAACCCAAGATAACTCCAATGAATAATTGCAGGGTTGGAAAGATCTCCTGAACAAAGAATAAAATGATGGTTTTAAATATCTCATTCTTGATAACTCGTGAATCATGAACATGAAGGAATTGTCAAGAATGACATAACACCATCTGAAAAGATAAGGTAGAAAAAATTGCACTAGGAAAGCATGATGAAGAATGCTTGAGCTCCAACAAAATCTTGATGAAGACTTCAAGGATGAATTAAAACATGATGAACCACCATGAAGAACTCCGGTAACAAAAGGATGAGAAGTGAAAGATGAAAAGAATAAGATTCAAGGCCTGCGATGAATTAGATTGAGCTTGAAATGATATAGTTGAAATAGCTTGAAGCTCCGGAAAGCAAGATGAAGAACTTAGAATCGAGAATATGATATGATGAGCAAACTCCGGAAAAAAAAGATTTAAACACCTTGAAGGAATAAGAATAAGAATTATGTTAAGCATCTCCTTCACCAATTTAAATTGATGACAACCAAAGGATTTGGCATACTACTTATTCTCGTTGGAAAGAATTAAAGAGGGATCTAGCACAAGCTCGGATAATAACTCAACGAACCACCGGTAGGATTATGAAAAGAACAAATGAATTAAAACGAAAACAAGGAAGAGTAATCTTGAACGAGCCACCGTAAGAATATGGAGACGAACGAAGAGGCATCGATGAAGAATATTTGGAGGACGAAGTTGAAAACTGAGAACGAAGAAATATTCTGAAATGATGGCCTTCGGAGGAACACAAAGGAAAAGAATTCATGAAATGCTTCGGACGGTTAAAAAGAATTCCTCACAATCGGAACAATAATGAGGATGGCAAGAAGCTAGAACCACAACTCATCAAGAGAACTGGCCAAGGTTTAAGAGAAACACTTCTCCGGTCTCCAAATGCTGAGAATGAAGACGAGAAATGCCATGAGAATTGTTGAGCACTCCGGAATGAAGAATTAAAAAGGTTGAACCAATGATGAAAAAAGAATTTGAAAGCGATATTGGAGAAGGCATGTGACTGATGGAAATCATTCTTACGTCACACTTTGAAAAGAATTTGAGTATAACTCCGGAAAAATAGAAGAGTCAGGTAAGATCCTGGAAAAGACCTGTGGGTTAGGGCCCACTCAAAGAAAATCACCGTTGGAAAAGATTGCTTAAGTGATATAGCACCGGTTGAATTAAATGGCTTGAATAAGATGATAATCCTCAAAATAGCTTGAACGGATTAAGAATGGAATTATGAATCTTCTGAGATACCTTGAACACTCCGGATAAGAATAGCAAGAGGAGAATGATTAATTGGAGCACCGGAATAAGAAAGCATTGTGAAATGAGGAAAAGGATAAGATCAACACCGAAATCTTGAATTACATCCACCGGAAGAATTAGAGAACAAAAGAATGATGAACTTGATGCTCTTGAGCATCTTCACGATAAATCACCAGATAAGAACATTGAAGGAAAAGAATGAAGAAATATCACATGAATAAATGGATACTTCATCTGAGAATTCTTGCTCTGAGAAGAATAGGGTGGGAGGGTGGGTAAAACAAAGACAACTTGAGACGAACAGAATGGACACCGGTTGAAATGAATTTAACATGACCATCTTGATGATCAAGAAGGGCTAGCACTCCCATAGAAATATGAGAATACCGATTAAGAAAGGTATGGAATCAACATTTGACATCGAAGCAACTCGAATACCAGAATCAACAAGAACAAAGGATAGATATGCAACATGATCTTCACAATATCATCCGAACAGAGAATTGAACGAATGAATTCCGTAGTTACATCAACATGTCGAGAAGCCACTCGGAGAACAAAATGAAAATAAAAAGGAACAAGGAACAGATAGAACAAACACAAGATAGAAGTTTCGTTCGACATCTTTGTGCTGTAAGATTATGGAACGTGTTACAAAAGGGTTTTGCAATCCCCGGATCAGCATAGCCAAGGACCCTTTAAGATGCAACTCCCGATCAGAACAAGTCCATAAAACCACTTCACTCAATGTAGAACCCCAAACTTCATATCGAGCATCCGTTGGAAGAATGCCTAGAACTACTGAATAAACCCACCTATAGATTTCCGAAAGTTTCCAGTTATGCAATCAGGTGTTGGGGATACACGGGAAGCACCGCGCAATCAACTCTAAACCTACATCCAGGTGTATCCATCCTTCAACACATAACCAGTCTTTCTCGGAAACTGTTTACCTCGGACCTTCGAAAAGCATCCACTATAACAAGCTATGGCAATACTCTCGAACTACCTCCCCAGTACTGGGTGATGTCGGGGTTATCTTGCCACTGGCCGTATAGGAGAGATTTTCGATGTCGGCCGTCTTAAGTATTTAGTACTGCCGCGATATGCTTGTGTCAATGATACCCCGAAGCTCAATTCCTCGGTAACAGGAGGCATCGAGAACAATATCCTTGTCACAAGAACATCAAAACAATCCCAGAATACTCGCGGGATCCTAAATTAAATTTGGTGCACTTGTTGAAAGTAGAAGAGAAAAGAGTAATCGTCAGGAGTCCTCACCAGAGAGAAAGGGGATGAGAAGCAAAGAAATCCTACTCTCCGATATAATATAGGACTCAAAAAGTTTTCAGTGTGTGCCTAGACTCAACCGTCAACGATTCGATCAAACAGTGGGGGCTCCTAGGTCGGAGAAGGCTCTGAATACCAACTTGTAATGCCCAGGATGGGACTATATCTCCTACGTGTCGAGGCACGACTTAAAGATATAAGCCCATCCTAGAATGATCTCAAGTTTGGTATCTTTGCAAGACTCATGTAAAAGAGGGATTAAATTACAAAAGGAGATAGTTGGCTTACACTCGCCACTTCACACAATACATTACATAAACAATCATCATTCAAAACATCACAACCCGACTATGGGTGAAGAACCAAAGAAAGATACCAAAACAACATAAAGCCACAGGTCAGGATCGAATCCTAGTAGAAACCACTACTGAACGTCGAAACGTCACAAGCAAATGGCCACAAACTTCATCGAGCTCCCGGTGAAGAACTGATCCAACTCCTGCATCAAACTCGGCTGAACCTGCATCTGGTGTGGTGAAGTAACTGTGAGCCACAGAGGACTCAGCAATCCCATTCCCGGGTAACAAGACTATTTAAGCCTTGGGTGTGGACAAGGCTGAAGAAAAGAATATGAGGTGAAGGAAAAACAAGAGTCTGCAGCAGCAACTAGCACTAACTTACGCAAAAGAGAGCAAGAAGAGAAGTGCATCGGTCGAAAGATGATCACGAAGTGATCCTAGCTAAAGCCGGTCAAACATAACCCCACCGTGTTCAACTCCCGAATCCCTATTCGGAAATTGACAGTCACGGTACACACGCTGGTAGTGTATTGAATCATTGTGTCAAGTTATCTACAACCGGAATTAACAAGCTCCCATCTGCCACATAACCGCGGGCACGGCTTTCGAAAGTTCAAACCCTGCAGGGGTGTTCCAACTTGGCCCATCACAAGCCCACGATCCGCGAAGTCGCAACTCCATAGGTGGGAAGACCCGAGTATTCTCGGAATCCCGTGCTCAAGTTAAACCGAACTAAGGTAAGGCTAATCCAGCAAATCCTCCCCGCGTGTCGACACCCTGATAGTAGCCGCGCGTATCTAAGTCTCAGGACACGACCGGATGGGCGAAGCTACAGGACCCAATCCTCGAGTTTCCCCGTGGTGGTTCCCGCAGGCTCCCCGTTTGGGACCAACACCATCGGCACTGGCCCCCCCTGCTATGTAGAATTAAGAACCCGAGGGTGCGACCCCCTATGCAAATTTAATTAATTAATTAATTAATTAAGTTGTTATTATGAGGCAAAAAGTACCAAATGTTGGGACTTGCTGGAAAAGACTTAGCACTTAGCGGTTTATCAAGGGGGTCCCATACACCCCAACTGTGTTAGGAACGCATAATCAAGGAACATAACACTGGTTTATACGGTTCCTAACAGCATGAGTGGAACAAAGCACCAAGCAAAAGGCCTAGCCTTCCACCCTGCCAGTATATAGATGATTTCATTTTTAAGCATTTATATAGTGTGATATAACCCAACCAAACTTCAACATGAAGCAAGCATCTTCAATCTTCACCTGCAACTAACAATGCTATAAGAGGGGCTGAGCGAAGCGTACTTAGCCAAGCAACGGTTTGCGTAGGTAGGGTGGTTAAACATGGCAATGGTTACAAGTAGGAGGCTGACAAGAAGAACATGGGCATCGAGGCAAAACTATAGAGCGGAACTACTAGCAATAGGCAAAGATAGTAATGGTATCCGGGTTCGGTCATCTTGCCTGGGATTCCACAAAGGAAGAAGAACGGATCCATGAAGTAGACGGAGCAACACAGTCGAGAGAAACCTCACAACTCCGGAACGAAACCGAAGCTACCAAGAGAAGCAACCGGAAAGAAGCAAACAACACGGTAAACACACATATCATAAACATAGCATACGATGCACATCCAAGTATGATGCATGTCCGGTTTAAATATGCATGGCATGGCAAAGTGCACAAACAACACTACAAGTTAAGTGGAGACCAATATGCAACGAGTTGCATATTGACGAAACACCACATATTAATTATTTAGTTGACTCTCATTATTAACAAGACAAGATTAAATGTTTTTAGCATGGCAAGAGGTGAAGCATAAAGAAACTACACTATAAGGCAATTTAAATGAGGCCGGAGAATAACAACAACATATCCGGAAAATCCCCATGAGCATGTTTAATAATTATAAAGCAACAACAATTCACACATATTAATGTTGTTAACATGATGCGGATGACATGATCAAGTATATGCAATTTTTATTAAAAGGTTAACAAGAAGATGATATGAGGTATTTGTCACCGTGGTGGAAGGAAAGAGTGTCACGGCAACGATCCGAAGATGATGCAACGGCAACATCTCGGTTCCGGTAACTCATTGAGAGACCGGTGCAAAAGATAGATGGCGTGGGTGAGTCAAACGAGATGATGGGGTGATCCCGTTGCCGGGTTCCCACGAGTCGGTGACGAGGCAACCGAGGAACATGACAAAAGGTCGGAACGGGCACGGAGCACACAAGGAGAACATTTCATACAACACAAGCAAGCATCACACGGGTCACGTCTCGGGGTTATACCTTCGAAACACTCGTTTCGGGACGGATCGAGATCGTAGAGGAAGAAGGCGTTCACGTGTCCGACGAGGAAGAAGTCGTTCCGTAGAGGGAAGTAGTTGTTCTCGCAACTCGTAGAGGAAGTAGTGGTTCACGTCATCGTGTCGTGGTACTTGGCGAATTCCTCGTTTCCGGGCGACGGTAGTGGTACATGCCGTAGAGGTACTTGAGGGTGCCGACGGATCCGGGCGTCGGTAGGGGTACTTGTCGCGGTCGTCGTCGACGTAGGGGTACACGTTCGTAGTGGGAAGTAGTTGTTCCGTTCGTCTTGGCGGTTCCACGACGGCGGTAGTTGTTCACGGTCATCGGTAGTCGTTC
>LR738715.1:242961794-243017021 GCA_902687465.1 Secale cereale | reverse complement strand
GTTACGGTCTTGCCGTCTTGTCGTGTAGGCGTTCACTGTTCAGGTTAACAACACAAGCAACAACAAAAAAAAAAACTACAGCAGCAGGTCTTGCGGAAGGAGCCAAGGCAGCGGCACGGCGAGGTGGCTGCTCGGGAAGACGCATTGGGCGGAACGGTGCTGGAGGGGCGCGACTGCGAGGCGCGGAGGAGGGAGCCCTTGTGCTTGCTGGAGAGGAGGCGAGGGAGCCTGGCCGGAGGGAGGTCGCGGCTTGGACGGCGCTGCACGGGCGCGAGGGCCGGCTGCACGGCGCTCATGAGGACGGAGGGTCGCGGCCTCGGGGCGGAGGGGCTCTGCCGATGCGGCGCTCGGCCAGGCGATGGAGACGGAGGGAAGAGGCGGCCGGCTCCGCGCTGAAGAGGAGGCTCGGGGCTTCGCGCTGCTAACTCGGGCGAAGAGGCGGGAGCCTGGACGAGGCCAGGGCGGAGGGAGCGGGGCGAGGACCTAGGCCGGAGCCGGAGGGGCCATGGCGCTCGGGGCGGCCGGGCGTCGAGGCGAGCGCTGGCTGGGGCCAGGGCGAAGACGAACGAGGGCGCCAGGCGCTGGGGAGTGCGGCGAGGGAAGGAGATCGAGGGGTGAGGGTTCGGGAGCGACAGAGGGAGAAGGGGATCGGGGAAGGGGCGACCGATGCAGGTCGGGGAGAGGAAAAGAGTGTGGCGGCGATAGAGGGAAAGGGAGAGAGCGAGGGGCTGGAGCGAGCTCGGGCTAGGGTTCGGTGGAGGCCGGCCAGGTTGGGCCAAAGGCCTTGATGGGCCGGCGGCCTGGGCTGGGCCAGGGAGGCCTAGGGGAGGAGAGAAGGAGGAAAGGCCTGGCGCGGCTGGCTTCTTCTTCTTTTTATTTCTTTAACAAAAATAAAATAGAGAGAGTGCAAAAGAAATTAAGAAAAGAGGCCAGAACAGAAAATAAAATATGGAACATTTTTATAAGGCTTTACGGGATATTACCAACCCAACAAAAATAGTTCCAACAAAAAGGAAGTGCAAACTAAAACATTTAGCTTGCAATAAAAGGAGTTTGAACGGAGTCTGGATATTTGGAGGAGCCTCGAAAAAAATAGGAAAAGAATTATAGGGAGGGTTTGACGGAGAAAACTCAAAGTGAAAAGACATGGGGAAAAATTATGCAAGTGTGTTATGTTGATTCCGAAGCAATGGAATATTATTATATAGCTCCCTAAAATAATGAGAGACTTTTATATGTTATAAAGAGAAGACATCTTCCCTCGATTTAAATGGACCAAAGGTCCACACGATTTATTTAGGTTGAGATGCAAAATAAAAATGACATGATGGCATGATGCAATGCGAAAATAAAACACAAGCACAAAAGAAACACACGGGCAACCCGGAACATCTGGAACTTCGAGAATCTTCTGGAATCTTCTGGGACGTCGGTCTTCGGGCGTCACACATCCCCAACTTGAAGACCGGTTCAGGAGGCTACTGACGGTTTCCTGGACTAGGGGGTACTCACCACGTCGTCTCCCGATCAGTTGGATTGAGCCGAGGATCCCCATGGCCGTTTACCCATGGGCCAGTTCGGCCAGCCGAAATATACATGAGGAAGACTCCACAAGACTTGGTGATCAAGACAAGTACTCCTCTCCACCGGCGTATTCGACTAGGACTCTTGTTATCCTAGGCCTCCGGTACATTATATAAGCCGAGGCCAGTCTAGTCGATAGATCATCATGACATTATTCATCATACCCTCAGGTTTAGACCACAACATATGATCTTGAGGTAGATCAACTCTTGTAACCCCTATACTCATTAAAGTCAATCAAGCAACATGTAGGGTATTATCTCTTCAAGAGAGCCCGAAGCTGGGTAAAATCCCGTGTTCATGTTACCATTGATCCTAAGACACACAGCTTGGGACCCCCTACCTGAGATCTGCCGATTTTGACACCGACATCGGGGGCGCGCGATGGTTAACTCCTACCAACCTCCCCCTAGGAGCATGCGTCGTAGTATTTTGCTTCGAGGGCTAATAGATTTTTCACAGTAAGTATATGAGTTCTTTATGAATAATGTTGAGTCCATGGATTATACGCACTCTCACCCTTCCACCTTGCTAGCTACTCTAGTGCCGTGCAACTATCGCCGGTGCATCAAACCACCTTACACACTTCCTCAAAACAGCCACCATACCTACCTATTATAGCATTTCCATAGCCATTCTGAGATATATTGCCATGTAACTCCACCGTTTCGTTTGTCATGACACGAACCATCATTGTCATATTGCTTTGCATGATCGTAAGACAACTAGCATGATGTTTTCATGGCTTATCCGTTTTTTGATGTCATTTCTATGGTAGATCATTGCACATTCCGGTACACTGCCAGAGGCATTCATATAGAGTCACACTTTGTTGTAGTATCGAGTTGTAAGTAAATAAAAGTGTGATGATCATCATTATTAGAGCATTGTCCCATGTGAGATTATAAATAAAAGAGTCCAAAGAAGCCCTAATAAATAAAATAGTCAAAAGAAGCCACAAAAAACAGAGGCCAAACAGCCCAAAACAAAAAAATGAGAGAAAAAGAGAGAAGGGACAATGTTACTATCTTTTTTCCGCGCTTCGGAATAGCATCATGATCTTCATGATAGAGAGTCTCCTATGTTATCACTTTCATATACTAGTGGGAATTTTCCATTATATAAGTTGGCTTGTATATTCCAACGATGGGCTTCCTCAAATGCCCTTGGTCTTCATGAGCAAGCAGTTAGATGCACACCCACTTAGTTTCTTTTTGAGCATTCATACACTTATAGCTCTAGTCCATCCATTACTCCCTCCGTAAACTAATATAAGAGCGTTTAGAATACTACTTTAGTATTCTAAACGCTCTTATAATAGTTTACAGAGGTAGTACATCGCAATCCCTACTCACTCACATTGATATTGATTGATGGACATCACCATAGTCCATTGGTTTGCCTAGTTGATGTGAGACTTTCTCCCTCCTTTTGTCTATCACCACCTTCTATTCTACCCATAGTGTTATGTCCATGGCTCACGCTCATGTATTGCGTGAAGGGTTGAAAAGTTTGAAAAAGTGAAGTATGAAAACAATTGCTTGGCTGACACCGGTATGGGCATGAGGGGTATCTTGTGTTAAGAAGAGGGAGCATACGAGACTATATGATTTTGTAGGGATCATATTCTTTAGCATTGATATCTTGAAAGACTTGATTGTTTGTTGGGATGCCCGAGTATTAAATTCTTTTATGTCAAATGATAGATTATTGCTTTGAATCACTCGTGTCTTAATATTCATGCCATGATTAGATTACATGATCAAGATTATGCTATGTAGCATTCCACATCAAAAATTATCTTTTTTATCATTTACCTACTCGAGGACGAGCAGGAATTAAGCTTTGGGATGTTGATACATCTCCGCCGTATCTATAATTTTTTATTTCTCCATGCCAATATTATACAACTTTTACATACTTTTGGCAACTTTTTATACTATTTTTGGGACTAACATATTCATCCAGTGCCCAGTGCCAGTTCCTGTTTGTTGCATGTTTTTTGTTTCGTAGAAAATCCATATCAAACAGAGTCCAAACTAGATAAATATTTACGGAGATTTCTTTTGGAATATATGTGATTTTTGGAAAAATAATCAACGCGAGACGATGACTGAGGGGGGCACAAGGTAGGGGGCGCCCCCCAGGCGGTAGGGCGCGCCCTGGGCCCTTGTGGTCATCTCGTAAGGTGGTCGATGCTCTTCTTCAGTCGTAAGAAAGCTAATATCTGGATAAAAATCTTGTTAAAATTTCAGCCCAATCAGAGTTACAAATCTTCGGGAATTCAAGAAACGGTGAAAAGCCAGAATTTGGAAGTGCAGAAACAGAAGGAAACAGAGAGAGAGAGAGAGAGAGAGAGAGAGATCCAATCTCGGAGGGGCTCACACCCCTTTGCTACCATGGAGGCCATGGACTAGAGGGGAAACCCACCTCCCATCTAGGGGAGAGGTCAAGGATGAAGAAGAAGAAGAAGAAGAAGGGGGGATCTCTCCCCCTCTTTGCCGGTGGCGCCGAAACACCGTCGGGGCCATCATCGTGTCGACAATCTTCACCAACAACTTCGCCGCCGTCATCACCAACTCTCTCCCCCTCTATGGAGCGGTTCAACACCTATTCTCCCCGATGTAACCTCTACATAAACATGGTGATCAACCCTATATATTATTTCCCAATGATGTATGGCTATCCTATGTTGTTTGAGTAGATCTGTTTTGTCCTATGGGTTGATTGATGATCGTGATTGGTTGGAGTTGCGTGTTTTATTATCGGTGTTGTCCTATGGTGCTCTCCATGTCGCGCAAGCGTGAGGGATCCCCACTGTCGGGAGTTGCAATATGTTCATGGTTTGCTTATTGTCTGCATTGCGTGAGTGACAGAAACACAAACACGGATAAGTGGTTTATGGCATATGGGAATAAAGAGGACTTGATACTTTAATGCTATGGTTGGTTTTTACCTCAATGATCTTTAGTAGTTACGGATGTTTGCTAGAGTTCCAATCATAAGTGCATATGATCCAAGAAGATAAAGTATGTTATCTTATGCCTCCCCCTCATATACATTTGCAATAATGATTACCGGTCTAGTTATCGGTTACCTAGGGACAAATAACTTTCTTGTGTGACAAAAGCTCTCTACTAAAACTAACTTACTTGTGTCTTTATCTAAACAACCCCTAGCTTATATTTACGTGCTCTTTATTAGCTTGCAAACATATCCTACAAAACCTACAAAGTACTTCCAGTTGCATACTTGTTCTAGGTAAAGCGAACATCAAGCATGCGTAAAGTTGTATCGGTGGTCGATAGAACTTGAGGGAATATTTGTTCTACCTTTAGCTCCTCGTTTGGTTTGATACTCTTACTAATTGAAAGAGGCTACAATTGATCCCCTGTACTTGTGGGTTATCAGGCTGCAACTTATCACGTTACATATATATCCGACGAGGATTAAGGTGCGATAGGTCGATTTTCTACACTCATCCTTTCCTTGTGGAGTTGACAGACTCGTTTACTACTTTGCTTCCGCAATATTTGTCTTATTTGGCATTATTTGTAACAAATTTATTGCTCCTGAACCATCGATGTAATAAAGAGATGTGTGTTATTTCTGTTATTTCATCAAGCACTGTGTGTGCTAGCAAGTCGATCTAGGGACTAGCACAGTAAGCACAGAGACTTCGACACTTATCGGGTCAAGTCGCTACAAGATGGTATCAGAGGACGCGACCCCTAGAAAATGGAAAGCCATAGGATAAAAACTTTATTTTACAATTTCCCTATATATCCTTTTCTCTCGTACTTTCTTGGCTTAATTACTAATTTCTCCTCTCTTTCAAAATGTAGATGTTGGCCGCCATTGTTGAGTTTAAGCAACCCGATGTTACCATGCCCTTTGGATGGCAGCTGGTGAAGATTGTGAAGCACCTGAAGATTGCGCTGCCCATGCTCACTGGAACCTTCACGGGCACCTTGCCCGAGGAGAAATGTTGGAGGATCGATGTCCATATCCCCGGACGCATTATCGGAGTCCCTACTGAGCCCATTGACTTCTATCTGGATACTGCATCATGGGGCCTGGGCAAGGGCATTGCTTCTCACATTGCTCTTGGACGCATTCGGGAGGAGTACGACAAGGACCTCAAGAAGACCTCCTTTGTCATGTATGGACTGAAGGAAATATGCCCTAGAGGCAATAATAAAGTTGTTATTTATAGTTCCTTATATCATGATACATGTTTATTATTCATGCTAGAATTGTATTAACCGGAAACTTGATACATGTGTGAATACATAGACAAAACAAAGTGTCCCTAGTATGCCTCTACTTGACTAGCTCGTTAATCAAAGACGGGTAAGTTTGCTAACCATAGACATGTGTTGTCATTTGATGAACGGAATCACATCATTAGGAGAATGATGTGATGGACAAGACCCATCCCTTAGCTTAGCATATTAACCGTTTAGTTTTATTGCTATTGCTTTCTTCATGACTTATACATGTTCCTCTGACTATGAGATTATGCAACTCCCGAATACCGGAGGAGCGCCTAGTGTGCTATAAAACGTCACAACGTAACTGGGTGATCATAAAGATGCTCTACAGGTGTCTCCGAAGGTGTTTGTTGAGTTAGCATAGATTGAGAATAGGATTTGTCACTCCGAGTGTCGGAGAGGTATCTCTGGGCCCTCTTGGTAATACACATCACTATAAGCCTTGCAAGCAAATGACTAATGAGTTAGTCATGAGATGATGTATTATGGAACGAGTAAAAAGACTTGCCGGTAACGAGATTGAACTAAGTATGATGATACCTACGATCGAATCTCGGGCAAGTAACATACCGATGACAAAGGGGACAATGTATGTTGTTATGCGGTTTGACCTATAAAGATCTTCATAGAATATGTAGGAGCCAATATGAGCATCCAGGTTCCGCTATTGGTTATTGACCTGAGATGTGTCTCGGTCATGTCTAAATAGTCCCCGAACATGTAGGGTCCGCACGCTTAACATTCGATGATGATTTGTATTATGAGTTATGTGTTTTGGTGACCGAAGTTTGTTTGGAGTCCCGGATGAGATTACGGACATGATGAGGAGTCTCAAGATGGTCGAGAGATAAATATTCATATATTGGAAGGTTGTATATGGACACCGGAATGGTTCCGGAGAGGTTCGGGGATTTATCGGAGTACCGGCAGGCTATCGGAACCCCCCGGGAAAGTTAATGGGCCTATTGGGCCATAGTGGAGAGAGGGAGGCTGCCGCAAGAGGTGGGGAGCACCCCCCAAGCCCAAACCGAATTGGACTAGGGTTGGGGGGCGCGCCCCCCTTTCCTTCTCCCTCCCTTTCCTCTTTCCCCTATGCATTGGAAGGAAGGGGGCAAATCCTACTAGGTTTGGAGTCCTAGTAGGACTACCCCCATGGCGCGCCACCCCTAGGTCCGGCCTCCTCCTCCTTCCCTCCTTTATATACGTGGGCAGGGGCACCCCAAAGAACACACAAGTTTCTCTTAGCCGTGTGCGGTGCCCCCTCCACAGATTAGATCTCAGATCATATTGTCGTGGTGCTTAGGCAAAGCCCTACACGGATCAGATCACCAACACCGTCGCCACGCCGTCGTGCTGAAGGAACTCTCCCTCGAGCCTCTGCTAGATTAAGAGCTCGTGGGACGTCATCGAGCTAAACGTGTGCTGAACACGGAGGTGCTGTACGTTCGGTATTTGGATCGGTTGGATCGTGAAGACGTTCGACTACATCAACCGCGTTAACATAACACTTCCGATTTCGGTCTACGAGGGTACGTGGACACACTCTCCACGTTGAGGGAGTCCTGTATTTAGGGGTCCTCAGTCATCCGGGTCATTGAAGCTGGGCCGCACTAATGGGCTGCACGAAGAAGAAGAAGAAGACCCTCCTCCGTATTCGGTCAAGACTCTGATGTACGTAGAAAGGCAAGTGTAGATTCCGGATGTATCCATTACTTCCTCCCCAAGTCACCCTTGTAACCATAGGTCCCCTATGGCGTGTATATAAGTCGGGGTGGGTTTAGTCTGTAGAGGGGATCATCATCAACACAATATCCTCATAGGCTAGACTAGGGTTTTGTTGGATTTAGGGCTCCGCAAAACCCAAGAAGTTCGAACACAGGGGCGTGAACGAAGATCTCTCCCACTCACGTCTACCTAGCGTCTCGCTCTCGTCTTGGTGAAGGGATTCAAGCAAACAATGGATAGTGTACGCAAGAGTTTACCCAGGTTCGGGCCACCATTTGGTGTAAGACCCTACTTCCTGCTTTGGTGGATTAGCCTCGGGAGGGCCGGAACATGAACTAGTATAGTGGTTCCTGAGCTCAGGAGGCGAGCTTAGGTGGGTTAGGAGGCAAGTGTTCTTGCTCCCTTGCGTGGTGGCAGAGTGTATGGATCTATCTCTACTTGGCTAGGCTTGGTTCGACTTCTCCCTCCATAGTGGGGGTCCTGGCTACTTATATAGGCGGCCAGGGTCCTCTTCTCCCGAAATGTTTAGACGGGAAGGGATCCCACAATGGCCATTTTTGAGCGGGAACACAAGGGCGTTCCCATATTGACAAAAGCAGTCTTCACCTGCAAAAGGATCAGGCGGTGACGCGGTGGTGGGCTCGACGGTGACATCCTCCTTGTCGTCCTTGCGGTCTTCGGTCTTGTTGCACCAATGGGGAATCTTTTGTCCCGCTCTTCGGGAACCCGCGACTGCGCTGTCCCCTTTGCACCGAAATGGCAACTGCGCCGCTGGCGGACGCTGGCACCCGCTGGCACGATGCGTCACTGCTGACATCACTGCCTCCTCCTGAGGCAAGCTTGGCCTTGGATTTTCCGCCCCTCCGGAGCACCTTGCCGAGGCCGCTCCTGAGGGGGTCTTGACGTTGTTCTCCTCGCGAGGGTCTTGGGCGGCTGGTCGATCAGCTGGGCCGTACCAGGCCGCTTGCAGGAGCGCAACGCAGCCCGCAGACAGGCAATCTGGGTACCCTGGTTCCCAGGACGCCGACAGTAGCCCCCGGGCCCAAGGCGTGCGCGGAGTTGGCTTCGGTGCGAAGCCTTAGCTGAGGACGAAGCGCCGCGGGCCCCAAAAAGGCTGTGGGCCAGGTTGGCGTGTGATGGTTGGATGGGACGCGGGCGACCCCGCTCCCCACGTCGTCTCAGCAACCATGCGTCTTGACAAAAGGGGCCATCTCCGCTGGGGGAGTTATCGCTCCCCTTCCTTCCTGCTCGGATTTCTCCCTCTTACGCCTCCTGCCTTCCTAAATCGCCTGCATCCTTCGGCTCCTTCAGCAATGGCAAAGAAGAACAAGGGTGTTGCACCGGCGTCTAGATCTGCTTCTTCCCTTGTGGCGGCGCTTGAGGAGTCCTCCATCACCAAGGAGGAGGACTACTCAGAGGTCCAACCTTTCTCGTCGAGCGTCCATAACGAGCATGGCCCGACGCGGATCTGGGATGGATCCACCATGGCGCGGACCCTACCGAAGTCCTGCTACCCCTTCTTCCTCCACAACATCTCCGTGGGGCTCGTGCCACCTTTCTCTAAGTTCTTCTACGCCATCCTGGAACATTACCAGGTGCACGCTATCCACATCTAGCCTCGCTCCATCTTCATCCTGTCGCTCTTCGCCTTTTACTGTGAGGCGCTCGTGGGTGTGAGGCCGACTGTCGCCCTCTTCTGCCATTTCTTCTCCATGCGTCGGTACGACGATGGCCCGTGCTTGGGCTGTGTCTCCTTCGTCTTCCAGCGCCAGGGCTGTCGGCTGATGACGGCCGGAAAAAAGATAGAGTCCCACCGGAAGAGGTGGGTCTATCTGGATGCCCAACACGTCCACCCTCTGCTGGCGCTGCCTACCGCCCATCCGGCGAAGCGCCGGCTGGAGCTACGCGAGGCTCACCGACCCCCTTGCCGGGCCTGTCCTGGCAAGGATTGAGGCCGACTTGAGCTCGAGGCTCGAAGGGGGCCAGATCGTGAAGGAGTTCTTGAGGCAGCGTCTGGCGCCGCTACAAGCACACTCGCGTCCCATGTGGGAGCTGATGGGCGACGATGACAGGCTCCGGGTGCACTCAGGGGTGCTGGCCAAGGACGATCTGGACTTCACCTCGGGAACCCTCCTAGGGATGGTTCCGGAGGACCTCCCCGGGGCCCACCTGCCTCTGTACAGCCACCCTGACAAGGCCGAGTTGTTGAAGGGCGTGTCGGGTTTTGGTGCGCCCGTGGGCGCTCCGCCCACGTTCGACTCGTCTTCTAGTGCTGATGACGAGAGCGATGAGGGGGGCTCAGAGGAGACCCTGGACGACGAGGGGGACTCCTCTTAGGCATTCGCTGGAGCAATGACATCAGGCGCAGGTACCGCCGGACGGTCCCAGGCGGCGACTCCACGTCGATCCAGACGCGCTGCGTCTGGGGGAAGCAATGTGGTGACCCCGCCGAGGAGTACCGTGCCAGCGAATCTGGCGACCGTGGCTGCACCCAGGACTGTGGCCTCGCACCTCACCAAGATCCGGGCTACCGGCACGCCCATAGCACCAGCGGCTGCTGCTGACCTGCTGGCGAAGAGAAGGGCGCGCCTCGCCTCCGACGAGTAAGTGTGCAATTTCTCGCCTATCTTTAGTTGCCGTGTCTCTGATGTGCTTCTCCTGACGCAACAACCTGGGAGGTGTGATGAAGAAGGCGAAGGGGGAGGTCACATCGCGATGCCCTGCCCCTCCTGCTGCTGATGCGACCACAGGGAAGGATGCCATGACGCTGGGTGTCTTGGTCGACCAGGCCATCGAGCATGCGGTGGCGGCGTCGCTTGAGGGCGTCCTCGCTTCCTGCGAGGTCGCGGTGGCTCCTGCTCCGGCTGCTCTGGCGAGGGGGGCCAGAGCCCTCGAGCCCTTGGTCGAGAAGTCAGTCTTGTCGGTGCCCGTGCGCCAGCCGGCGCAGTCTGGTCCTGAGACCTTGGAGGCTGCCTCCGCCGCGCTGGGTCGGCTTCGCGTCGAACTGCAAGATGGTGATGGCCGCCTGATGGAAGGGTGCCTGGGGCTGATCCGCGGGTGGCTCCTAGCAGACAAGTCTGCGTGGACCTCCTGGGACCAGGCCTCAACGGTCCCTGCCAAGGGTCGAGAGGAAGCTGTGGCAGCCACGCGGGCTCGCGACACCGCGCGAGTCGATGCCACGTCCTTCGAGAAGCGTTGCCTCAAGGCGGAGAGCGAGCTGGGGGCCCTTCGTGAGGAAGGCACTGGGCGCGCCCTGGAGCTCAGGAGGTTGGAGATGGAGCTCGAGACGCAGAAGGCTGAGACGTCCCGGCTGCAACAGGAGCAGCTTGCTGACTGCGCGGCCCTGGAGAAGCTGAAGGTTGAAGTTGAGCAGGCCAAGGTGACCCAAGCCGCTCGCAACAAGGAGGATGCCGTTGCGGCCTCGGCAGCAGTGAGTCCCGAGGCCCTTGCCGCCTTTTACCTTGAGGCCCGCAAGGCGCTGCAGGCCGCCTATGGGGAGGGGTTCAAGGAACCACTGGCCGCCCCGGAGGGAGGCCCCGCCGGGCTCCTCGCCACGCTTGTGAAGTCCCTGCGCGAGGTCGCGGCTGCAATTGGCCAGTTAGCCGACATCGAGGGCCGCATGCTCCTTACCTTGGTTCTGATGCAGGTGTGCAGCCACCTAAGTCTTCACGACCCCACCCTTGACCTGGCCTCGTTGTCCGAGCCCGTGACCAAAGTCATGGAGTGCATGGCTGCCGAGGCCCTCGGGGCGAGGATCACTGCACTGGTGGAGGCGTTCGTCCAGGCCACTGTTACCTCAGCCTAGGAGGTGGAGACCGGTGATGACGTGCTTGGTGATGCTTGATCTGTTCCTGTCCAGAGAGAGAAGTGCCAGTACCTCGGGGAGGCGTAAGAACTTTGTTTGAATCTGAAAAAACTTGGTATGATTGTAATAGCTAGATGACTTCCGTGCTTACTTCCTTTCATGTTTGCTTAGGTGCTCTGCGTCGATAGGGCCCAACCCCGCGCATACCTCGATCGCCATTGAGCCCTCCGTGTGACCGGGGTTATCATAATAACTAGACTCAAGGGATGAGGGGCTACATGTCTAGTGAGGCCCCTGGGTCGCGATGCCCAGGGCCCCCCCTTGACGTTCAACCGATCCTGTTTGCGTTCCGCGTCGGCAGGGCCCAACCCCACGCATACCTCGATCGCCATTGAGCCCTCCGGGTGACCGGGGTTATCGTCATAACTAGACTCAAGGGATGAGGGGCTACGTGGCTAGTTAGGCCCCTGGGTCATGATGCACAGGGGTCCCCTTTGACGTACGAACGGCTCTCATGAAGGAGAACGAGCACCATACCTTGCCCATGAGCCTTCGCCTAGGATGGGGCGCGAGAAGGCCAGGTGTCTGGGCACCTGGTAGGGTGGCATCTGCCAGGCGTGACCTGAGCATAGCCCCCATGCCTAGCCCCCCTCGAGACACCCATCCAAGGAGAAGCTGTGAGCGTCGTGAGCTGAAAAGCTCCCTGAGGTTGGTGCGACCACTATGGGCCGCCCTCAGTTGTTTGTAACTAGCGCGGAGCATAGAGCTACCACACTTGCGCGGAGTGTGGGCATAACCGCGCCTCGGTCATAGCGGCCAGCGCGGAGCTTGGTGCTTCCACTGGTTCGTGGGCATAACCGCTCCTCGGTTGGATCCGCCAGCATGGAGCTTGGTACTTCCACTAGACCGTGGGAGGGAGCCTCCCACCGGGAGAGACTCCGGGGCGTGTACAACCCCGTCCTGACACGTGGCTTGCACGGTAGGACAACCAAGGTGTATATGGGCCCTCCTCAGGACGAGCTGAATGACTCTGAGGAAGTTCTCATGAGCTTACGCATCACTCACGAGACCCTACCCTGAGGCGGGTTGCGCCTAAGTCTTCTTCTGCAAAATGTGAAAAGAGAGGTGTTGTGTCGACCTGCACCGAGTGCATCTCTAGAGGGTATCGCATGAGAAGGCCGCAACACCAGCGACCCCAGGAGGTGACGTCACGGGAATGGCTCGCGACACAGAGCTCAGCCGCTGGATTTATCGACGCTGCAGGGATGGATCCGAGCACAGACGCCGTGCCCAGTCTTCTCATGCAATGATCCAATAGAAAAACAACTGGCGCGCGGTTACCGCGTGAGCGAGGCACCCGCCACGAGCCCCTACTTACCCATCCACGATTAGCCCATGCGAGAACAAGGCACCAAGGACCATGGGAGGTGACTTCATGGGAATGACTCACGAGACAGAGCTCAACCCTTGGGTTTAGCGACGCTGCAGGGACGGACCTGAGCACAGACGCCGTGCCAGTCCTTAATCATGGGGCGGTCGTGAGTGAGCTCAAAAGGGCTCATGACCTTAGTGGCGGTGAGGACGCCAAGCATGCAGATAATGCGAATGGAAAGAAACAACTAGCCTTGATCATGCAAAAAGGGAGACAACTGCGGGGGAATAGCCCCCAGCAGCCGAGGATGATGCAGCCCGAGGGGCGCCCTCGATTGGGTACCTGAAGCGTCACCTAATACTTGTCGAAGAAGAGTTGGGGTAGCTGAAGACGCGAGCCATGCGGGTCGCTCCTGAGGATCGTCGGGCTCCTGAGGCCCAGGGGCTCCGAAGTCTCTCAGTGGTCGCGCGGGTCCGGTTCTTGCTCCGTCCGGACCGCCTGCCACTGAGTCTCCCGAGCCCCCAAGGCCTGCTCCGCGAGATGCTGGAACGTGGCAGCTGCGTTGAGGAAGCCGAAGAGTGTGCGGACATAGCAGCAGGGGAGGGCCTTCCTCCGGCCGACCGCCGTCGGCTAGAAGGGCTCCTGAGAGGCGGCTCGGTTGAGACCCGCGGTGTCAACGCAGACGCGGAAGCGGTCGCTCGGGCTGCGAGCAGGTGAACTTGGGGTTGTGCGGTTACGACCACCATGGATGAGTCTTGCGTACTGAAGTTCCTCGGTAACTTGGTTGATGAAGTCCTGAGCCCCTAGCGCAGAGCGGTTCACGTTGGGCTCACAAACACGCGCGTCAAGACACGCTTGCAGGTGGTGCCCGAACACCTCCCTCGAGACGCCGGTCAGTCTGGAGACACTCCAGAGGAGAGCCCTCGAGCCCGTCACGAGACGGGCGTCGGGCGCGCCCCCCTATGCGAAGGTGGAGGGCGCCTCATCAGCAGGCGCGGGTCCTGAGGCCAGGCCATCAGGAGCCCCTGCGTCCTGAGGTCCGTTGACGGGCAGGTTCTTCTTCTTCTTGGGGGCGGTCTCCCGGGCGAGGATGGCTCCATCATCGTCGGAGCATTCGACCGCCGTGGTCTGGTAGGCACGCTCCAGGGAACGCACCGCTTCCTTCTCGTCGGAGGCGATCGTGATGACTCCGCCGCTCCCGGGCATCTTGAGGACGTTGTAGCTGTGATGGGTTGCCGCCATGAACTTGGCGAGGGCAGGATATCCAAGGATGGCGTTGTACGGGAGGTGGATGTTGGCGATGTCAAAGTCGATGAGCTCGGTGGGGTAGTTGTCGCGGTCACCGAATGTGACGGGAAGGCGGACCTGCCCCATCGGGAGTGTGGAGCCATCCGTGACTCCGTAGAATGGCTTGGTCGGGTGGAGCTGATCATAGGGAACCTGGAGCGTCTCAAAGGTCTGGACGGAGAGGACAATGAGTCCTGCTCCGCCGTCGATGAGGGTCTTGGTCACGAGGATGTTGCTGATGGTCGGGGTGCAGAGTATCGGGAGAGCGCGTGGGGCCGCAGTGCACTTGAGCTGGTCCTTGGGGTTGAAAGCGATGACTTGCTTCGTCCACCTGAGGTTGCGCGCGGTGTCAGGCCTGGGAAGCGCCGCGTTCACCTCACGGGCAAACTGCTTGAAGATGCGATGGGAAGCCGGAGCATGGGCTCCTCCCAAGATGCATGCAACTACACGCGGCTCCGAGAAGCCCCCTGCTCCGTCTCCCTGGTGGTCGTCATCGTTCCTTCTTGGCGGTGGCGGTAGCGGAGGCATGCCTCCATTGCCCTAAGGGCGACCCTCACGAGGCTGGTCGCGCCAGGGGGCGTCACGAGGCTGATCCTGCCAGTGGTCTTCACGAGGCTGTTCGCGCCACCCCTGGCATGAGTTCCTGCCGTCCCAACGTCCTCCACCTCGGCCTCCTCCACGGCCTTAGCCGCGGTTGTCGCGCTCAGGACGCTGCCCGATGCGCCCAGCGCGCATCGCCCCGAGCTCCTGGCAGTTGTTAGTGTTGTGGTTGTGGACGTTGTGGAAGATGCAGTACAGTCGGTTGTCCCTGGGGAGGTCATCGTAGCCGCATCCACGCTTCACTTCTGGCTCCGCAGCCAGCAAGGCGGGTCCCTTGCGCTTTGATTCTTTGGCCTTGGTCTTCTTGTCGTCCGCCTCCGCCTCAGGTAGCTCCTGGAGGGAGAGGCGTCCTTCCTCTGCCCTGGCGCACTTTGCCGCGAGCTTGAACATCTTGAGGGCTGTGCACAGGTCCTCGTGAATGGCAAGCTCCTCCCTCACCCTGATGTTGCGGATACCGTCGGAGAACGCCGAGATGATGGCCTCGTCCGAGACCCTAGGGATCCGGAGGCACATGGTGTTGAAGCGTTGGATGTACTTTTGTAGGGTCTCTCCCGGCTGCTGCCTCACACGGCACAGATCAGCAGTTTTCGGGGCTCGGTCGCGGGTGCCTTGGAAGTTGGCGACAAAACGCTCGCTCGCGAAGCTCTTCCCAGGAGGACATGGATCCCACGGGGAGGTTCAGGAGCCAGGAGCGTGCGCCATCTTTGAGAGCCATGGGGAACTAGTTCGCCATGACCTGCTCGGTGCCGTTGGACACCTCGATGCTCAGCTCGTAGAGTTGGAGGAACTCTGTGGGGTCGGTGGTGCCGTCGTAGCGCGGAGGCATGTCCGGCTTGACCTTGCCGGGCCAGATGAGGCGCCATAGCTCAGGAGCTAGAGCACGACACCCAGCCACGCTCATGATCGCATGCGCCCCTTGCGCCTACGACGCTGGTTCTTGGGGTGCTGGCGCCACCACCTCCTGTGGCGCGTGGTCTTGGCGCTGTGGGCCAGGGGGCCCGCGAGCCCCTGCATGGGGATGCGGAATCACCTGGCAGCTCTCCTCATCGCGCGCATGGGCTCTGCGGGGTTGCTCACGTCGAGGAGCCTCGCGCCGGACCTCCTGGCTGGCGCCGTGGAGTGGAGGCGGAGCCGGGACTCCGTGGCCTTCATTCCCCGCCGGGGGCAACGGAGGACGTGAGGACTGCGTTGGTGCAGGTGCTTCTCCAGCGGTGTTGACGAGCTCGGTGATGCGGTGGAGCCACTCATCGTAGAGGTCATCTGCCGGGCGGTAGCGCAAGAGCTCCCGCGCCATCAGTAGCGCAGGCTGCTGGTAAACCGGCCCGCGGCGGGCTAGCGAGGACGACGCCGCGGCCGGTGAGGCTTGAAGCGTCGCCGTGCGGCCATCTCGCCGCACGGACGGTGGCAGCGATGAGTCCTGCTGCTCGTGGACGGCCGGGTCGGTGGCGGCGTTGGCAAACGGCGAGTTGGGGTGGAGCGGTGCACCATTGCCCGCGGGCGCCGTCTGAGCAACGTTCGCGGCGCGGCGGGCGACGCGAGCTCGGCGTGTGTCCACCATGGCTGTGGAGTGGAGTTGACGACGAGAACGCGACGAGGTCGTCGGAGAGGCGAGATTTCGACACGCCCCCTACCGGGCGCGCCAAATGTCAGATTTAGGGCTCCACAAAACCCAAGAAGTTCGAACACAGGGGCGTGAACGAAGATCTCTCCCACTCACGTCTACCTAGCGTCTCGCTCTCGTCTTGGTGAAGGGATTCAAGCAAACAACAGATAGTGTACCCAAGAGTTTACCCAGGTTCGGGCCACCATGTGGTGTAAGACCCTACTTCCTGCTTTGGTGGATTAGCCTCGGGAGGGCTGGAACATGAACTAGTACAGTGGTTCATGAGCTCAGGAGGCGAGCTCAGGTGGGTCAGGAGGCAAGTGTTCTTGCTCCCTTGCGTGGTGGCAGAGTGTATGGATCTATCTCTACTTGGCTAGGCTACTTATATAGGCGGCCAGGGTCCTCTTCCCCCGAAATGTTTAGGTGGGAAGGGATCCCACAACGACCATTTTTGAACGAGAACACAAGGACATTCCTATCCTGACAAAAGTGGTCTTCGCCTGCAAAAGGATCAGGCGGTGACGCGGTGGTGGGCTCGACGGTGACATCCTCCTTGTCGTCTTTGCGGTCTTCGGTCTTGTTGCACCAATGGGGAAACCTTTGTCCCGCTCCTCGAGAACCCACGGCCGCGCTGTCCCCTTTGCACCGAAATGGCAACTACGCCGTTGGCGGACGTTGGCACCCGCTGGCGCGGTCCGTCACTGCTGACATCACTGCCTCCTCCTGAGGCAAGCTTGGCCTTGGATTCTCTGCCCCTCCGGAGCACCTTGCCGAAGCCACTCCTGAGGGGGTCTTGACGTTGTTCTCCTCGCGAGACTTGGCCCCCTCGCGAGGGTCTTGGGCGGCTGGTCGATCAGCTGGGCCGTACCAGGCTGCTTGCAGGAGCGCGTCGCGGCCCGCAGACAGGCAAGTCTGGGTACCCTGGTTCCGAGGACGCCGACAGGTTTAGCCATTACGATCTCGAGGTAGATAAACTCTTGTATTCATATTCATCCATACTAATATAGCAGGAATCAGGGTATTACCTCGGTCGAGAGGGCCTGAACCTAGGTAAACATCGTGTCCCCAGTCTCCTGTTACCATCGATCCTCTAAACGCATAGCTTGGGCCCCCCTACCCGAGATCTGCCGGTTTTGACACTGACAATGATGCTTTCATTGAGAGCTCTGCTGTGCGCTCGCAATGAGCGATCGATGGCGTGTCTCATCATCAACGACGGGATCACCTTCGGAAACAACCTAGCTATCGGTCAGGTTCTCCAGCTCGGCGGGTTCGTATGCGCCCGCTTGGCCTCTGGGCCGGCCGCACTCCCTGCGGCCGTCGAGCATCACCTTTATGCCGATTCCGGCCACTCCGATGAAGCGACCCCAGCAGAACTCTCGCCCATAATTGAGTTGCTGGATTGCATCGCCGCCCTGGGGCTTTCATCGCCAGGAGATCATATCGGACTTAAATCCGGCCACGATGAGATCGATCCTTCCCCGATCACTCATCTGGTGGCAGCAGTTGAGGACGGAGCCATATAGACCTCTTCTCTTAAGACGGAGACCGTCACAGTTCGGATCTCCGAACCCATCGAGCCGAAAACTCTCCCATCGGGAGGCACTATGTGTTCTTTGAGCTCTGGGACTGATGCCGGGCCCACGGAACGATTGGATCCTGTTGAACCCGGATTCTCACCATCGGAGGTTGTCAAAACCCAGAATACCACTTTGGGTCGGGATTCAAAATTACCAACACCCTCCCACCCTGGGAAAAACTCTCCAAGTAAATCCGGACTCCCGGACATAGATGACCACGCGAACATACAACAACAGCCCGAGGAAACAGTCAACCACTTCTGGGCCAGATTCCTACTTGTCAAAAACAAGATCAGGGACCGCTGCGACGACAAAGCGGTCTCCCTATTTTACCGCAACTGCACGAACGAGGGAGTCTTGGACGCCCTCAACCGAAGTTGTGTTCTAAATTTCACAGAATTATCACAGTTAGTACAAAAGTACTACACAATGGAAAATACTTGGAAAGCCCAGAATACACCTCTCGAACAGTCCATATACGGACAATACATTATCAAGGCCAAACGGATATACCCTAGTAGGTCATCCGATAACACGCCTATTGGCAGGAAGAACAAGTCCTTTTTAAGGAGTAGGTTCGTACTGGACGAACTACTCGATACACCTTGACAAATACATGCAACCCCGGACAACGTCCCTAACCACTGCCTTAGAGAATGTTGGGTACTCCGGCAGGTAGCAAAAAGCGGTACGACAATTCTTGCCACCGTACCAAGGGAGAACGACATCGATGTCTTCATTGTCTTCGAGACGTTCTCCTCAAATAACCGTCGCAAGAGAGCAAATCGTGAACTTACCAAGGTTTACCAAATTAGCTCTGCAAGCCCATGGAGCGACACGGCAATTAGTTTTTCTATCGAAGACGCATCTCGAGTCCGGCCGATCCTAGCATCAGCAACTCTTGTACTAGACCCAATACTAGATGGCTTCCGCCTCACTAAAGTACTTATGGACGGAGGAAGCGGAGTAAACCTCATATATGAGGAAACGCTTGCAAAAATGCAGGTCGAGAAATCCCGCATTGAGCACACCAGCACAACCTTTATAGGAATTATACCAAGCTGCGAGGCCCGGTGTTCGGGAAGCATTAAGCTCGATGTAGAGTTCGGCACACCCGAAAACTACAGATCGGAGTAACTACTCTTCCACATTGTGCCCTTTCATAGCGGATACCACGCCCTTCTAGGACGGGACGCTTTCTCACGCTTTCAAGCTATACCTCATTACGGGTACATGAAGCTCAAAATGTTAGGGCCCAATGGGGTGATAACATTAATAAGTGATCCGGATAGAGCACTCCACGCCGAAAAAAACGACATCCTTAGCCTTAGAGGCACTATCCGAAGCCCTCACGGCCGAAGAACTAACTACCCTACGATCAAAGGTAGATAAGGATGATGTAATCCTCGCCAAAAGATCGAAGTCTACCTCCTTTAAACCAGCAGATAAGATCGTCAAATTCCAAGTGCACCCAATGGACCCAAATAAAACGGCATCCATCGAAGCACAGCTGGATCCGGCGGTAGACAACATGTTACGCGCCTTCCCCCGGAAAAATTGGGATATATTCGCCTGGCACCCCTCAGATATGCCCGAAATCCCACGCAGGCTGGCCGAACACAGCCACAACATTATCAAAGGATTCAAACCGGTCAAGCAGTCAGTGCGGCGATTTTCCGAACCCAAAAGACAAGCAATGGGAGAAGAGCTAGCCAAGATATTAGAAGCCGGATTCATTAAAGAAATTAAATACTCGGATTGGCTAGCTAACTTAGTCATGTTACCGAAGAAGGATAAATCCTGGCGCCTCTGCGTTGATTTCATAGACCTGAATAAGGCCTGCCCATAGGATCCCTTTCCTTTGCCCCGCATCGACCAAATTATCGATGCAATGGCCGGACACGACTCGCTGTGCTTCCTTGATGCTTATTCCGGATACCATCAGATAAAGATGAAGGAATCCTATCAGGCCTCAACGACATTTATCACCCCGTACGACCCTTTCTGTTTCAACACTATGCCCTTTGGACTCAAAAATGCTGGCGCCACATATCACTGCATGATTCAAACATGCTTAGAAAAGCAAATTGGCAAAACAGTGGAGGCATATGTTGACGACGTAGTCGTAAAAACCAAACACGTCGAGACTTTGGTGGATGATCTCCGCCTTACATTTGCCAACCTCCAAGAATATGACATAAGGCTCAATTCCAAAAAATGCGTCTTCGGTGTTCCAGCTGGAAAGCTATTAGCATTCATCGTATCCCATAGAGGAATCGAAGCTAACCCAGCAATAATCCTGGCCTTGTCAGAACTCAAAATACCAACCGATCTCAAGCAAGTGCAAAAGTTAGCAGGCTGCATAGCGGCTTTAAGCCGCTTCATCTTCAGATTAGGAGAAAAAACATTGCCACTTTACAGATTGCTACGACGCACTGACAATTTCAAGTGGACGAATGCGGCCACAGCTGGATTGGAAGAAATAAAAACTCTTCTAGCAAGCAACCCAATCCTAGCCACCCCCGGTGTTGGCGAACCAATGCGGTTGTACATACCATCCACTCACCAGGTAGTAAGTGCCATGCTCGTCGTTGAACGAGCCGAAGAGGGACATAAATTCCTTGTTCAAAAACCCTATGTATCCTAGGTTCTAACACCGTGCAAATCACGGTACCCCCACTATCAGAAAATTGCCTATGCGGTCTTCATGTCATCTCGAAACCTCCGACACTACTTCCAAGAGTGTCCAATCACAGTGGCATTCGAGGTACCACTCAACGACATTATCAACAATAAAGACGCCACGGGACGCATAGCCAAATGGGCCATTGAGCTCTTACCGTTCTAAATATCCTACAAGCCGCGCCGGACTATTAAATCATAGGTGTTGGCCGACTTTGTCGCAGAATGGACCGAAGCCGAACTCCCTAAAGAGTACGGCTCATATTCCCACTAGACAATGTACTTCGACGGTTCCAAAATGCTAGCCGGACTGCGGGCCGGCGTAATATTAATATCTCCAACTGGGGATATAGTTCGGTACGTCCTACAGATTATGTATACGGACTCGAATAATGCGGCCGAATATGAGGCCCTGTTGCATGGTCTCCGACTAGCTGTATCCGTGGGCACAATGCCTCGAGGTACGTGGAGACTCAAACCTCACCATCTCCCAAATTAATGGAGATTTTGATGCGAAGAATTCAAAAATGGCAGCTTATCACAATGCTATATTGAAAATATCGGCTCGATTTGAGGGGTTGGAATTCCATTACGTAGCCCGGGATAGTAACCACTAAACGTGACCCCGTCCCACCGAACACATTTGTGGAAAGGTTGTTTAAGCCATCAGTAATATGGCAGGACGAGAGCAGCGATACGAATTCGGATCCGAACATACCCCCGGCCGAACTCAATCAAAATGTCATCGGAGACTCGAATATGGAGATAACTCACTCGACTCACAAAATCATGGCCGTCATAGCCCACCGGACAGAGCCCTTCCTTGCTTACCTTGAAAAACGTGAACTCCCCGATGACCAAAATGAGACCGCCGCATAGTCCGGCACTCTAAAGCCAGAAAGTTCACGAAGGTGAACTATATAAGAAAAGGACAACTGGTATTCTCCAAAGGTGCATATCCAAAGAGGAGGGAAGGCGAATTCTCACTGAAATACATGCTGGAATGGGCGGCCACCATGCCGCAGCATGGGCGCTCGTAGGCAAAGCTTTTCGTGCTGGCTTTTACTAGCCTACTGCCCGAGTGGATGCTCAAACCTTAGTCCAACACTATGTTGGCTGCCTGCTCTTTGCAAGTCAAAGTCGCATTCCTCCCACCACTCTGAGAACAATCCCCATTACTTGGCCTTTCACAGTCTGGGGGCTTGATATGGTCAGACCCCTTAAAGGGGGAAGTCATAAAAGAAAATACTTACTGGTGATGGTAGACAAATTCACTAAGTGGATAGAAGCCAAGCCAGTAAAAATAGTTGAAGCAGGGCCTGTGATAGATTTTATATCCGGCGTAGTGCACCGCTATGGTGTACCGCATAGCATTATCACAGATAATGGCTCCAATTTCATAGATGATGAGGTAAAAAATTGGTGCGCAAAGCTAGGTATTAAACTTGATTATGCCTCCGTATACCGTCCTCAAACAAACGGTCAAGTTGAAAGAGCCAATGGTCTGATAATGAGTGGCATTAAACCCCGACTAGTGCGCTCCCTACGGGAGTCTGATAAACACTAGGTCGACGAGCTTGACTCCGTACTCTGGGGGCTGCGAACCACACCCAATTGTACGACCGGCTATACACCCTTTTTAATGGTGTACGTCGTAGAGGCTGTTCTACCCTGCGACATTATTCATGACTCACCTCGAGTGCACATGTACGAGGAAAAGGAGGCCGAGTTAGATCAGCAGGACGACCTAGATGGACTTGAAGAAGAACGCGATACATCGCTAGCACATTCTGCATTTTATCAACAACAGGCTATGCGATACCAGAGCATAGAAGTGGGGGCCAAGACATACAACATCGACGAACTTGTTTTATGCCTCCCGGAAAAAAAAAGGACAAGCTCAAACCAAAGTGGGAGGGCCCCTACATTATTGACAAAGTACTCACTGGAGGAGCCTATCACCTTCGCAATGCTCAAGACAACTGTGGCACCCCGATCCGCGTGGAGCAGGGGGCCTTCGCACGTCAGCCCAGGATAACACTTGACGCATGACAGGTCCATGATACAGCATTCCAGGTACAACAATATTCATCAAATACATGTGTATAAGATTACATCATTGATGAATACAATTATTTGGCATAGCCCTAAGGCTATATGTAATGCCCAGTATGAGACTATACCTCCTACGTGTCGAGGCATGACTTAAAGGCATAATCTCATACTAGAATGACCTCAAGTATGGTATCTGTGCACAACTCATGTAAAAGAGGGGATGAAATTGCAAAAGAGTATTTGGCTTACACTCGCCATGTCACACAATGAAATACATTAACATACAGCAACCGAATAACATCAGAGTCCGACTACGGACGAAGATCCAAATGAAAGATACCATAAATAAAGCAACACAAGGTCCCGATCGCCCCTAGTAGGAACCACTACTGATCGTCGATAACGTCACATACATACGGCTACGCTCTTCATCGAACTCCCACTGAAGTTCTGATCCACCTCCTGCACTGTTCTCGGATGTACCTGCATCTGGTGTGTGTAGTAATCTGTGAGCCACAAAGGACTCAGCAATCCCGTTCCCGGGTATCAAAACTAACAAAGCCTTTAGGTGAGGAGGGGGTAATAAAGTGTTTACAGCAAGCATTAAGCAACTAGATTACGAGTTTAGAGCGAGAAGTGATCAAGTGCCAACGATCGCCAGGTGATCACGAAGTGATCCTAACTACTCACGTCAGACATAACCCCACCGTGTTCTTCTTCTCGAAACCCCTTCGAGAAGAGACAATCACGGAACTCACACAGGTAATGTATTCTTAAGGATAGAGTGTCATGTTTTCTACAACCGGATATTAACAAATTCCCATCTGCCACATAATTGCGGGCACGGCTTTCGAAAGATCAAAATCCTACAGGGGTGTCCCAACTTAGCCCATCACAAGCTCACGATCTGCGGAGTCGCAACTCCAAGGTGGGAAGACCCGATTATTCTCGGAATCCCGTGCTCAAGATATTCTGACTAAGGTAAAACTAATCCAGCAAGACCTCCCGGCGTGCCGACACCCTGATAGTAGCCGCGCGTATCTCGTCTCAGGCCACGACCGGATGGGCGATTCTACAGGTTTTTACCAGCCCTTGAGTTTCCTCGAGGTGGCCCCGCAGACTCCCCAGTTTGGACCAACACTCATGTGGAGCACTGGCCCGGGTTGTTGATTAAGAAAAGGGTTAATTACTCCCTATGCAATTTTTAGTTGTTAGGCAAATGTAGAACCAAAGTTGGGCCTTGCTGGAAAAGCTTTAGCGCTAAGTGGGTTATCGAGGGGGGCCCATAAACCCCAACCGTGTTAGGAATGCAAAATCCGGGAACATAACACCAGTTTATCGGGTCCTAAGGTGGCATGAGTGGAACAAAACACCGAGCAAAAGGCCAAGCCTTCCACCCATTGCCAAGTATATAGGTGTGTTAATATATTTAAGAGATATTGTGATATTCCAACCACAAGTTCCAACATGGAGCAATCTTCATCTTCATCTGCAACTAACAACGCTAAAAGAGGGGCTGAGCAAGCGGGTAACATAGCCAAACAACAGTTTGCTGGGAAGGTGTCAAAGGTTAGAGGTTTCATGGCAACAATAGGAGGCTGACAAATAGACATAGGCATCGAGGCAATATCTAAAGAGCGAAACATCTAGCATAGGCAAAGATAGTAGTGATATCTGGGAATGGTCATCTTGCCTGGGTTTCCGCAAGGAAGAAGAACGAGTCCAAGAAGTAGTCGAACAAAACCTCACAACTCCGGAACGAACCCTAAGCTAACGAGAGAAGCAAACTGGAAAGAAGCAAACAACATGGTAAACTCACATATCATAACCATGGCATGATGCACAAACAAGTATGATGCATGTCCGGTTTAAATAAGCATGTCATGGCAAGTGCACAAACAATACTACAAGTTAAGTGGAGCTCAATATGCAACGAGTTGCATATTGACAAAACACCACATTATATTTATTTAGTTGACTCTCGTTTATTTACAAGACAAGATTAAATGATTTTATTAAACATGGCAAGAGGTGAAGCATGAGCAAAACTACACTATCTAGGCAAGTTTAAATGAGGCCGGAACAACAAACAACAATTCCGGAAAAACCTCATGTGCAAGTTTTTAGCAATTTTAAGCAAACAACAATTTAAACATTTTAATGTTGTTATCATGATGCGGATGACATTTACAAGTTTTATGCAATTTTGCAAAAGTTAACATGAAGAGATATGAAGCATTTGTCACCATGGAGGAAAGAAAGGGTGCCACGGCGGCGATAACCGAAAGTGATGCCACCGCAACTTATCGGTTCCGGTAACTTGTTGAGAGATCGATGCAAAAGAAAGGGTGAACGTGAGCGTGTCATGCAAGACGGTGGGGTGCTCCCAGAAACCGAGTTCCCACGTGACGACGACATGGAGACAAGGAGGAACGTGCAAGCGACAACTCGGACACGGGGCACACGGGCACGGTGCAACAAGTGGAACGTCTCATACAACACACAATATTCGTCCGCGGGGTCATCGGTTCGGTGGTTATACCTTTGAAGCGTGCGTTCGGGAAGGTTCGAGTCTCGAGGGAAGAGGAACACGTGTCGGGATCGGAGGGGTACTTGATGAATCCAACGTTTTCGGGGCGACGGTAGTGGAACTTGACGTTTCGTTCATGGGTCTTCGGCGAGGGTAGTCGTTCACGTTGATGTAGTGGTACTTGCGGTTCCCATGTGTAGCCGTACTCGAGGGTCATGGAAGTAGTTGTACACGCGGTCTTCGGTGACGGTAGTTGTACACGGGGTGTCGGGGTCGTCGTTGACGTAGGGGTACACGTTTTTCGTAGTCGAACTTGACAAAAAGCACTCCAGCTGTTGTGGTACTTGACGGTCTCGGTCCGTAGTCGAACTTGCCGGTCTTGAGGGTTCAAAATGTAGCAACACAAGGGCACACGAGACAAAAGCAGCAACAAGGCCAAGGTGGCCGATCACCGGTGCGTCGAGGCCAAACGAGGAGGAGGTCGCACGAGGGACGGAGAGGCGGCGTTCGGCAGCCTGCTGGAGCAGAGCTCGGTGGTGGCGCGAGAGGCCGGACGTGATCTCCGGCAGCTCGTGGCGCAGGTGGCCGGCGGCAAGGCGAGGTTGAGGCAGCGGCCTGGCGGGATCGACGAGGAGGGGCTGGAGCAGAGGCCATGGCGAAGGGGAGGAGCCTGGCCGGAGAGGAGATCGGCAGTCTGACATGAGAGGAGGCGAGCTCCATGGCAGAGGGAGCGATGTCAGCAGGTGGAGGGGGAGCCCGAGGCGGCAGCGGCGAGGAAGCCGACGATGACCGGAGCAGGCGGGCATAAGGGCGGGAGGTGGCCATGGCTGGCTTCGACCGGTTCCCGACGGATGACTGGTTGGGAGGCGCCGCGGCCTGGACGGCGGCTCGCGGGGAACCGCGGACGAGACGGCAGTGGCGCTCTGGCGCCTGGAGGATTGGCGTCGGGGAGAAGGAGGCGGGGTCGGGCGCGGAGGCACCGGCGGCGCCCGGGACGAGCGAGGTCGCAGGCAAGGTGGTGGTGGAGGCGCAGGAGATTGAGGGGTGAGGGAGAGATCGAGGGAAGGAGTGGGACGAGCGAGAGGATCACGCGCTGCGTGGGTGGCGGCGGAAGAGGGAGCGATAGGATCGAGAGGGATTGGGGCTAGGGTTGGATGGGTGTCTGGTTGGGCCTTGGGCCAAGGGAGGCTGCACGAGGCCTTAGGGAGGCTTGCGGTTGGGCCTGGCTGTGGCTCTAAAAGAAAACAAAGGAAAAATAGGTTTCTCTCTCTTTTTTTAAAGGAAAGGGAAGTGGATATATTTATTTCGCAAGGCAAAATTAAGTCCAAAAAATACAAGTTGAGATGGAAAAACTGGCATGGAGCTACTTTGACTAATTTCAAAGCGCCACAACTCGAACCGAAGCAAAAAGGAGAAATATGGGGATTATAGTATTTGGAAACGAGAGAGGTTTAAATGTAAGTTTGTTTTGGTGAATTCCATAATAATGGAATAATTCAATATAGCTCCCTAATAATATTGAGAGGCTTTTATAATTTATAAAGAGAAATCACCGTAGTGAGTATCCCTCAATTTAAATGGATCAAAGATCCACATGATTTATTTAGTTGAGTTTTAAAAATTAAAAGACACGATGGCATGATGACATGATGCGATGCAAAATAAAAAGAGCAAGCACAAATAAAACACACGGCGAAACCCGGAACATCTGGAAGTCTTCTGGAGCATCGGTCTTCGGGCGTCACACTATATAAATGGAAGCGGAAGTCTATTTAAATGGCGGCGGAAGTCTTGGTTTGGCAGCATAACAACTTGGGCTGGGCTCCACAATGTAATGTCCAGGATGGGACTATACCTCCTACGTGTCGAGGCACGACTTAAAGGTATAAGCACATCCTAGAATGATCTCAAGTTTGGTATCTTTGCACGACTCATGTAAAAGAGGGATTAAATTGCAAAATGAGATAGTTGGCTTACACTCGCCACTTCACACAATACATTACATAAGCAATCATCATTCAAAACATAACAACCCGACTACGGGCGAAGATCCAAAGAAAGATACCAAAACAACATAAAGCCACAGGTCAGGATCGAATCCTAGTAGAAACCACTACTGATCGTCAAAACGTCACAAGCATACGGCCCCTCTCTTCAACGAGCTCCCAGTGAAGAACTTGAACTAGCTCCTGCATCAAACTCGGCTGAACCTGCATCTGGTGTTGTAGTAACTGTGAGCCACGAGGACTCAGCAATCCCATAACCATGGGTATCAAGACTAGCAAAGCTTTGTGGGTAGGAAGAGGTAAAGTGGTGAGGTTGCAGCAGCGGCTAAGTATAATATGGTGGCTAGCTTACGAGTACCAGAATAAGAAGAGCATCTACACAAATGGTCGCAAAAGTAGTGATCGCTAAAGATCCTAACTACTTACGAGTCAAACATAACCCCACCGTGTTCTCTTCTCAAAGTGAAAAGAGACAGTCACGGTTACTCACACAGTTGTGTGTTTTACTTCGAATCCTCTGTCAAGTTTTCTACAACCGGACATTAACAAATTCCAATCTGCCACATAACCGCGGGCACGGCTTTCGAAAGATCATAACCCTACAGGGGTGTCCCAACTTAGCCCATCACAAGCTCTCACGATTAGCTGAAGTGATAAATATAATATCATCACCCCTTATCTTAGGGAAAACCGATCAGGCTCGGCATCCCGGTAGCACAAGTCATTTCGACAATGGCAAAACAAGTCCAGCAAGACCTCCCGGCGTGCCGACACCCTGATGGTAGCCGCGCGCATCTCGTCTCAGGCCACGTCCGGATGCGCGCTACGTACAGTAACCGAAGACCCCAGATAACTGGGTGGCACCGCAAGTGGCTCTAGATTGGGACCAACACCATCAGCACTGGCCCCCCCCTGCTATGTAGAATTAAGAATCCTCGGGGACGCGACCCCCTATGCAATTTTAATTAATTAATTAATTAAGTTGTTATTATGAGCAAATTAAAACCAATGTTGGGCCTTGCTGGAGGAGTTTTATTCAAAGTCGAACTGTCAAGGGGTCCCCATTTCACCCATCGTGTAAGGAACGCAAAATCAAGGAACATAATGCCGGTTTATCGGCGCCTAAGGTGGCATGAGTGGAACAAAACACCGAGCAAAAGGCCAAGCCTTCCACCCATGCCCAGTATATATGTGTGTTAATAATAATTATAGATATTGTGATATAACCAACAACAAGTTCCCTCCTGGAACGATCTTCATCTTCACCTGCAACTAGCAACGCTATAAGAGGGGCTGAGCAAGCGAGTAACATAGCCAAACAGTGGTTTTGCTAGGAAGGTTTCAAATGTTAGAGGTTTCATGGCAACAAGGAGAGGCTGACATAAAAGATGGGTAGCGCGACATGTAACGATAGCATCGAGACAACTAAGCATGGCAATGGTAGTAAAGGTATCCAAGGGTATGATCATCTTGCCTGGGAATCCACAAGGGAGAAGAACGGATCCATGAAGAAGACGGAGCAACAGAGTCGAGCGAATCCTCACAACTCCGGAACGAAACCGAAGCTAACAAGAGAAGCAACCGGAAAGAAGCAAACAACACGGTAAACACACAAGCATAAACATGGCATACGATACACAAACAAGTATGATGCATGTCCGGTTTAAATATGCATGGCAAGGCAAAAAGGACAAACAACACTACAAGTTAAGTGGAGCTCAATATGCAACGAGTTGCATATTGACGAAACACCACATGTTAATTATTTAGTTGACTCTCGTTATTTACAAGACAAGATTAAATGTTTGTTAACATGGCAAGAGGTGAAGCATAATAAAACTACACTATTAAGACATTTTAAATGAGGCCGAAAAATAACAACAACATATCCGGAAAATCCCCATGAGCATGCTTAGCAATTATAAGCAAACAACAATTAAGCATTTTAGTGTTGTTGACATGATGCGGATGACATGATCAAGTTTTATGCAATTTAATTAAAGGTTGACAAGAGAGACATGAAGTATTTGTCACCGTGGTGGAATGAAAGGGTGCCACGGCAACGATCCGAAAATGATGCAACGGCATCATATCGGTGCCGGTAACTCGTTGAGAGTCCGGTGCAAAAGGAAAGATGGCCTGAGCGGGTCAACGAGATGAAAGGTGGGGCGATCCCGTCACCGGGTTCCCACGGGTCGGCGACGAGGCAACCGAGGAACATGACAAAAGATGAAACGGACACGGTGCACACACGGGAAACATTTCATACAACACAACAAGCATTCCACGAGTCACGTCTCGGGGTTATACCTTCAAAACACTCGTTTCGGGGCGGTTCGAGATCGTAGAGGAAGGAGTCATTCTCACGAGGCGGTAGTTGTACTCGGGCGACGGTAGCGGAAGTAGTGGTACACGTTCGTTTTTGGAGAGGGACTTGATGAACCCAACATCTTCGGGGCGTCGGTAGTGGAACTCGTTCCGTAGTGGGAAGTAGTTGTTCTGGCGACGGTAGTTGTTCACGTACGTGTCGTAGTACTTGGTGGGTCGCCGTGTAGTCGTACTTGATGCTCCGTGGAACTTGAAGATCCGACGACGTTCACGGTGTAGTGGTACTTGACGCTTCAAGACGTTCGTCGGTCCGATCTCAGTGTAGATGTACACGTCGTTGAGGTACTTGGTGTCCGTCGAACTTGTAGTCGTTCTCGTTTCGGAGTCGTACATGTTCTTTGGCAATCTCAACAGCACAAAGCAACACACACAGAAAAAAAACACATAGCAAGGCAGCAAAGGGGTTAGTCCAAAGGAGGCAGAGGCCAAGGCAGCAAAAATCGGGCCGGCGAGGAAGCACGGCGCTGCACGGACGAAGCGAGACGCAGAGGCAGAGCCTCGTCGCGGTGGAGAAGAGGCCCTGGCGCGCGACGGGATGGAGAGGGAGCGCTGGTCTCGGGGCTAGGCGCTTGGCGACGGAGAGAGGGGCGCAGGCGCTGCTGGAGAAGTGGCGATGCGAAGGAGAGGGAGGCACGGGATCCGCGCGTTGGATGGGCGCCATGGCGCGGGCGCGGGCGCGTTGGACGGCGACGCGGCCGCGAGATCCGGCCGGCGGCCTGGAGGCGACAGCGGCGAAGGTCGCGGGCTGGAGGGGCGCGGGAGCCTGGCCTTGGGCTCCTGGAGGCGAGCGCGGCGGGAGATCGGGGCTCGGCGCACTGCGATGGAGGAGGCTGGAGAGTAGGGAGCTCGGAGACATGGCGCGGAGGAGGCGCACGTCGGGCGCGGGGTACTTGGGGGCAGAGAGGAGGAGATCGAAGGAGAGCAGCGAGACTCGTGGGGGATCGAATCGGGCGAGAGGCCAGAGGGTTCGGTGGGATCGAGCCTGGCTCGATGGCTCGATGGGAGAAGGGGTGCGGCGGACAGTGGGATGAGCGACGAGAGGGAGAGGGAGCTGCGGGACTAGGGTTGCGATGGGGAACGAGGGAGGCTGGGCCTCGGGCCTGATGGGCCTGCTGGGAGGAGGAGGCCCAAGAGGGAGAGGGAGGCTGAGGCTGGCTTGGGCCTGGGCTGGTTCTTCTCTATTTTTTTCTTTAGCAGAAAAAATAGAGATAGACAAAATATTAAGGAAAAGGCCACGAACAAGGAATAAAAGAGGGAACATTTGAAAGGCTTTATGGAATAAAACCAACCCCACAGAAATAGTTCCAACAAAAATAGGGAAAACAAACTAAAATAAATAGCTTGTCTTAAAGGAGTTTAAAAGGAGTCTAGATTTTTGGAGGAGCCTCGAAACAACGGGAAAGAATTAAGACAAGGTTTTGAAGACAAGCTTGATATGGAAAAGGCATGGGGAAAAAATGCAAGTGTGTGTTGGTGATTCCGAAGCAATGGAATATTTATTAATATAGCTCCATAATTATTAGGAGGCTTTTATATGTTATAAAGAGAAGTCACCAACACACACTTGCATTTTTTCCCCATGCCTTTTCCATCCATCGATTTAAATGGACCGAAGGTCCACACAATTTATTTAGGTTGAGATGCAAATTAAATATGGCATGATGGCATGATGACATGATGCAATGCAAAAATAAATAAAGCAAGCACAACTGAAACACATGGAAGAAAACCCGGAACACCTGGAATCTTCTGGAATCTTCTGGGACGTCGGTCTTCGGGCGTCACAACTCTCCCACACTAACAGAGGATCTCGACCCGAGATCCTAGAGATATCACCGGGTAAAAATGGAAGAGGAAGAGGTAAAACAAAGTTGCTTCTTTGACAGACGAGTGAAACCAGGGAACCTTGAGAGGTTGAACAAGTTGAAAGAAAGAAAAAAAAATACAACGGAGATGAACGAATATGAAAACACTCCGGTAAAAGAGGAACAAGGAACATTAAGAGAACCTTGTAGGTTGAAAGACATGAAGCAAGAGCTTAAGAACCAAAAGAATACGAAACCACAACGGTATAGCCAAGGGATAAGAATGACAGAATTTGGACAGCACTCCGTCTGAAAATGGAAGGAATTAACAAGAACTTGAGGAGATGGAATGATACTTGATGAAATCAACAACATATTGCCTCCGAAACAATTAAGAGAATGGCACAAGGGTTAAGAAAGATTTAGACATCACTCCGGTTAAAAGAGAGTTAAACTAGATAGATGACGGAACTTGAATGAAGAATACAACACTCCGGGAAAGCTTTTAGGTGAAATATAACCCAAGATAACTCGAACGAATAATTGAAGGGTTGAAAAGATCTCTTGAACAAAGAAAAATGATGGTTTTAAATATCCCATTCTTGATAACTTGTGAATCATGAAACATGAAGGGAAAATTGTCAAGAATGACATAACACCATCTGAAAAGATAAGGTAGAAGGAATTGCATTTGGAAGCATGATGAAGAATGCTTGAGCTCCAACAAGAATCTTGATGAAGACTTCGAGGATGAATTAAAATGATGATGAACCACCATGAGAACTCCGGTAATAAAAGTATGAGAAGTGAAAGATGAAAAGAATAAGATTCAAGGCATTCTATGAATTAGATTGAGGTTTGAAATGATATAATTGAAATAACATGGAGCTCCGGAAAACAAGATGAACACTTGGACCAAGGATATGATATGATGAACACGCTCCAGGCAAAAGAATTAAATCACCTTGAAGGAATAAGAATAAGAATTATGTTTTGCATCTCCTTCACCAATTTAAATTGATGACAACCAAAGGATTTGGCATACTACTTATTCTCGTTGGAAATGATTAAGAGAGAACTCGCACAAACTTGGGTAAATCTTCAACGAAGCACCGGTAGGATTATGAAAAGAACAAATGAATTAATACGGTAATAACGGAAGGTTAAACTTGAAAGAACCACCGTAAGAATATGGAGACGAACGAAGAAACATCAATGAAGAATATTTGGAGGACGAAGTTGAAAACTGAGAACGAAGAATCTTCTGAAATGATGGCCTTCGGAGGATCACAAAGAAAGAATTCATGAAATGCTTCGGATGGGTATAAAAGAATTCCTCACAATCAAACGATAATGAGGATGGCATGAAGCTAGAACCACAAATCTTCAAGAGAACGGGCCAAGATTTAAGAGAAACTCTTCTCCGGTCTCCAAATGTGAGAAGACGATGAGATACACCACCATGAATTGTATAGGTACTCCGGACGAATGACAAGAGGAAGGTGGAGCAAAAGATGGAAATAATTGAAAACAAGCTTGGAGAAGGCATGTGACTGATGGAAATCATTCTTACGTCACACTTTGAAAAGAATTTGAGTATAACTCCAGAAAAATAGAAGAGTCAGGTAAGATCCTGGAAAAAGACCTGTGGGTTAGGGCCCACTAAAGAATCACCGTTGGAAAAGATTGCTTAAGAGATATTGCACCGGTTGAATTAAATGGCTTGAGTAAGATGACAATCTCAAAATAATTTGAAAGGATTATGAATGGAATTATGAATCTTCGGCACTCCGGATATGGATAGGAAGAGGAGAATGATTAATTAGTGCACCGGAATAAGAAAGCATTGTGAAATGAGGAAAAGGATGAGATCAACACCGAAATCTTGAATTACATCCACCGGCAGAATTTGAGAACAAAAGAATGATGAACTTGAAGCTCTTGAGCATCTTCACGATAAATCACCGGATAAGAACATTGAAGGAAAAGAATGAAGAACCATCACATGAATAAAATGGATATTTCATTTGAGAATTTCTGACTCCAAGAAGAAAAGGGAGGGAGGGTGGGTAAAACAAAGTCAACTTGGGATGAATGAAACATACAGACAAATCGTCAGATTTCTCAACAACGTCCGTATGGAATAACTTGAAGAGAAGGCACACCGGTTGGAAAAGAATTAACATGAAGATCTTGATGATCAAGAAGGACTAGCACTCCCATAGAAATATGAGAACACCGATTAGGAAAGGTATGGGATCAACATTTGACATCGAAGCAACTCGAATACCAGAATCAAAACGAAACAAAGGATAGATGTTTCAGCATAGTCTTCATAATATCATTCGAACAGAGAATTGAACGAATGAATTCCGCAGGTACATCAGCTTGACGAGAAGCCACTTGGAGAACAAAAGGTAAATAAAAGGAAACAAAGAGCAGATAGAACAAACACAAGATAGAAGCTTCGTCTGACATATTCGTGCTGAAAGCTCATGGAACATGTTACAAAAGGGTTTTGCAATCCCCGGATCAGCATAGCCAAGGACCCTTTAAGATGCAACTCCCGATCGGAGCAAGTCCATAAAACCACTTCACTCAATGTAGAACCCCGAACTTCATATCATGCATCCGTTGGAAGAATGCCTAGAACTACTAGATGAACCCACCTATTAATTTCCGAAAGTTTCCAGTTATGCAATCAGGTGTTGGGGATACAGGGGAAGCACCGCGCAATCAACTCTAAACCTACATCCAGGTGTATCCATCCTTCAACACATAACCAGTCTTTCTCGAAAACTGTTTACCTCGGACCTTCGAAACGCATCCACTATACAAGCTATGGCAATACTCCCGAACTACCTCCCTAGTACTGGGTGATGTCGGGGTTATCTTGCCACTAACCGCATAGGAGAGTTTTCGATGTCGGTCGTCTTAATTATTCTAGTACTGCCGCGATGGATTTGTGACGACAACACCTCGGAGCTCAACTCCCCGGGACACTGCCACAACCCCTAATGACAGGAGGCATCGAGAACAATGTTCTCGTCACAAAGACATCAAAACAATCCAAACAATACTCGCGAGATCCTAAAAAAAATTTGGTGCACTTTTTGAAAGTAGAAGAGGCAAGAGTAGTCGTCAGGAGTCCTCACCAGAGTGAAAAGAGATGAGAAGCAAAGAAATCCTACTCTCCGATATATATATAGGACTCAAAACATTTTCAAGTGTGTGCCTAGACTCAACCGTCAACGATTCGATCAATCAGTGGGGGCTTCTAGGTCGGAGAAGGCTCTGAATACCAACTTGTAATGCCCAGGATGGGACTATACCTCCTACGTGTCGAGGCACGACTTAAAGGTATAAGCCCATCCTAGAATGATCTCAAGTTTGGTATCTTTGCACGACTCATGTAAAAGAGGGATTAAATTGCAAAATGAGATAGTTGGCTTACACTCGCCACTTCACACAATACATTACATAAGCAATCATCATTCAAAACATCACAACCCGACTACGGGCGAAGATCCAAAGAAAGATACCAAAACAACATAAAGCCATAGGTCAGGATCGAATCCTAGTAGAAACCACTACTGATCGTCAAAATGTCACAAGCATACGGCCACTCTCTTCAATGAGCTCCCAGTGAAGAACTTGAACCAGCTCCTGCATCAAACTCGGCTGAACCTGCATCTGGTGTTGTAGTAACTGTGAGCCACGAGGACTCAGCAATCCCATAACCATGGGTATCAAGACTAGCAAATCTTTGTGGGTAGGAAGAGGTAAAGCGGTGAGGTTGCAGCAACGGCTAAGTATAATATGGTGGCTAGCTTACGAGTACCAGAATAAGAAGAGCATCTACGCAAACGGTCGCAAAAGTAGTGATCGCTAAAGATCCTAACTACATACGAGTCAAACATAACCCCACCGTGTTCTCTTCTCAAAGTGAAAAGAGACAGTCAGGATCACTCACACAGTTGTGTGTTTTACTTTGAATCCTCTGTCAAGTTTTCTACAACCAGACATTAACAAATTCCAATCTGCCACATAACCGCGGGCACGGCTTTCGAAAGATCATAACCCTGCAGGGGTGTCCCAACTTAGCCCATCACAAGCTCTCACGATTAGCTGAAGTGATAAATATAATATCATCACCCCTTATCTTAGGGAAAACCGATCAGGCTCGGCATCCCGGTAGCACAAGTCATTTCGACAATGGTAAAACAAGTCCAGCAAGACCTCCCGGCGTGCCGACACCCTGATGGTAGCCGCGCGCATCTCGTCTCAGGCCACGTCCGGATGAGCGCTACGTACAGTAACAAAAGACCCCAGATAACTGGGTGGCACCGCAAGTGGCTCTAGTTTGGGACCAACACCATCAGCACTGGCCCCCCCTGCTATGTAGAATTAAGAATCCTCGGGGACGCGACCCCCTATGCAATTTTAATTAATTAATTAAGTTGTTATTATGAGCAAATTAAAACCAATGTTGGGCCTTGCTGGAGGAGTTTTATTCAAAGTCGAACTATCAAGGGGTCCCCATTTCACCCATCGTGTAAGGAACGCAAAATCAAGGAACATAATGCCGGTTTATCGGCGCCTAAGGTGGCATGAGTGGAACAAAACACCGAGCAAAAGGCCAAGCCTTCCACCCATGCCCAGTATGTATGTGTGTTAATAATAATTATAGATATTGTGATATAACCAACAACAAGTTCCCTCCTGGAACGATCTTCATCTTCACCTGCAACTAGCAATGCTATAAGAGGGGCTGAGCAAGCGAGTAACATAGCCAAACAGTGGTTTTGCTAGGAAGGTTTCAAATGTTAGAGGTTTCATGGCAATAAGGAGAGGCTGACATAAAAGATGGGTAGCGCGACATGTAACGATAGCATCGAGACAACTAAGCATGGCAATGGTAGTAAAGGTATCCAAGGGTATGATCATCTTGCCTGGGAATCCACAAGGGAGAAGAACGGATCCATGAAGAAGACGGAGCAACAGAGTCGAGCGAATCCTCACAACTCCGGAACGAAACCGAAGCTAACAAGAGAAGCAACCGGAAAGAAGCAAACAACACGGTAAACACACAAGCATAAACATGGCATGCGATGCACAAACAAGTATGATGCATGTCCGGTTTAAATATGCACGGCAAGGCAAAAAGCACAAACAACACTACAAGTTAAGTGGAGCTCAATATGCAACGAGTTGCATATTGACGAAACACCACATGTTAATTATTTAGTTGACTCTCATTATTTACAAGACAAGATTAAATGTTTGTTAACATGGCAAGAGGTGAAGCATAATAAAACTACACTATTAAGACATTTTAAATGAGGCCAGAAAATAACAACAACATATCCGGAAAATCCCCATGAGCATGTTTAGCAATTATAAGCAAACAACAATTAAGCATTTTAGTGTTGTTGACATGATGCAGATGACATGATCAAGTTTTATGCAATTTAATTAAAGGTTGACAAGAGAGACATGAAGTATTTGTCACCGTGGTGGAATGAAAGGGTGCCACGGCAACGATCCGAAAATGATGCAACGGCATCATATCGGTGCCAGTAACTCGTTGAGAGTCCGGTGCAAAAGGAAAGATGGCGTGAGCGGGTCAACGAGATGAAAGGTGGGGCGATCCCGTCACCGGGTTCCCACGGGACGGCGACGAGGCAACCGAGGAACATGACAAAAGATGAAACGGACACGGTGCACATACGGGAAACATTTCATACAACACAACAAGCATTCCACGAGTCACGTCTCGGGGTTATACCTTCGAAACACTCGTTTCGGGGCGGTTCGAGATCGTAGAGGAAGGAGTTGTTATTACGAGGCGGTAGTTGTACTCGGGCGACGGTAGCGGAAGTAGTGGTACACGTTCGTTTTTGGAGAGGGACTTGATGAACCCAACATCTTCGGGGCGTCGGTAGTGGAACTCGTTCCGTAGTGGGAAGTAGTTGTTCCGGCGACGGTAGTTGTTCACGTACGTGTCGTGGTACTTGGTGGGTCGCCGTGTAGTCGTACTTGATGCTCCGTGGAACTTGAAGATCCGACGACGTTCATGGTGTAGTGGTACTTGACGCTTCAAGACGTTCGTCGGTCCGATCTCGGTGTAGATGTACACGTCGTCGAGGTACTTGGTGTCCGTCGAACTTGTAGTCGTTCTCGTTTCGGAGTCGTACACGTTCGTTGGCAATCTCAATAGCACAAAGCAACACACACAGAAAAAAAACACATAGCAAGGCAGCAAAGGGGTCAGTCCAAAGGAGGCAGAGGCCAAGGCAGCAAAAATTGGGCCGGCGAGGAAGCACGACGCTGCACGGACGAAGCGAGGCGCAGAGGCAGAGCCTCGTCGTGGTGGAGAAGAGGCCCTGGCGCGTGACGGGATGGAGAGGGAGCGCTGGGCTCGGGGCCAGGCGCTTGGCGACGTAGAGAGGGGCGCAGGTGCTGCTGGAGAAGTGGCGATGCGAAGGAGAGGGAGGCACGGGATCCGCGCGTTGGACGGGTGCCATGGCGCGGGCACGGGCGCGCTGGACGGCGATGCGGCCGCGAGATCCGGCCGGTGGCCTGGAGGCGACGGCGGCGAAGGTCGCGGGCTGGAGGGGCGCGGGAGCCTGGCCTTGGGCTCCTGGAGGCGAGCGCGGTGGGAGATCGGGGCTCGGCGCACTGCGATGGAGGAGGCTGGAGAGTAGGGAGCTCGGAGCCATGGCGCGGAGGAGGCGCACGTCGGGCGTGGGGTACTTGGGGGCAGAGAGGAGGAGATCGAAGGAGAGGAGCGAGACTCGTGGGGGATCGAATCGGGCGAGAGGCCAGAGGGTTCGGTGGGATCGAGCCTGGCTCGATGGCTCGATGGGAGAAGGGGTGCGGCGGACAGTGGGAAGAGCGACGAGAGGGAGAGGGAGCTGCGGGACTAGGGTTGCGATGGGGAACGAGGGAGGCTGGGCCTCGGGCCTGATGGGCCTGCTGGGAGGAGGAGGCCCAAGAGGGAGAGGGAGGCTGAGGCTGGCTTGGGCCTGGGCTGGTTCTTCTCTATTTTTTTCTTTAGCAGAAAAAAATAGAGATAGACAAAATATTAAGGAAAAGGCCACGAACAAGGAATAAAAGAGGGAACATTTGAAAGGCTTTATGGAATAAAACCAACCCCACAGAAATAGTTCCAACAAAAATAAGGAAAAACAAACTAAAATAAATAGCTTGTCTTAAAGGAGTTTAAAAGGAGTCTAGATTTTTGGAGGAGCCTCGAAACAACGGGAAAGAATTAAGACAAGGTTTTGAAGACAAGCTTGATATGGAAAAGGCATGGGGGAAAAATGCAAGTGTGTGTTGGTGATTCCGAAGCAATGGAATATTTATTAATATAGCTCCATAATTATTACGAGGCTTTTATATGTTATAAAGAGAAGTCACCTTCCCTCGATTTAAATGGACCGAAGGTCCACACAATTTATTTAGGTTGAGATGCAAATTAAATATGGCATGATGGCATGATGACATGATGCAATGCAAAAATTAATAAAGCAAGCACAACTGAAACACATGGAAGAAAACCCGGAACATCTGGAATCTTCTGGAATCTTCTGGGACGTCGGTCTTCGGGCGTCACACACAACTCACAGGACTGACAAGATTACGACCTAGCACGACGGAGCAATCGAACACTCTGGGCACGACCTACAAAACTGGCATGACACGCCAGGTCAGTACTTTCAATGTACTTGCAAGACAAACAATTACATAGCATCCAAACAAACAGATGACAAAGCAAGAACCAAACATCTGCAATAACCTACCTCCAAGCAGAACAAAACATGGCAAGATATTAACTAGAGGCATGGATCCAAACAAGCATGAATATCATCATGGCATATACTAGCATGGTAATGACAGATCAAACTTACTCCTAACACGGCAATGGCAAAACAAAGGATAGCATCTCAAAACATGGCATAAGTTCAATCAAGACATGGCATGGCATCATGAAAACTATACTGAAAGTAAACTACCAGTCATATTCACTTCAAACATAACATGCTAACTTTATGCAATCGTCTCCTGTTCTACCATGGTTCTATCAATGCAAATAACAACATATTACTCATGCAATGTAGACAAACTTGGGCACTGAGTCCCTCAGACTCTCTTACCAACGGGTTGCCTTGCAAACAAGAGGTGATCATTTGCGTATCGCGATCGGAACCATACTTGGTTCAGCATTCACCAAGACCTCGTCTCGTGATCATACCAACTCATCATCGTGATTACTCACGACTGTCTCACAGTCCAAGTCATCACCGTATTCGTTACACATTATTTATCAACTTAGTTATTTTAGGTTTATCCTCCACTTCGACCGTGACCTGATAGTGTGACCTACTACGAACTGGTGCCCATGACCGAGGACGCGGCTACCGATATACTGAATACACTCTACAGAGGTAGCACACTGTACCCACACCACAGAACCCATGGCCTTGTGCTCCCATTCGGGTGGACCACGGCATTCCGACAGAACCGACTTATTGCCATGACACTCTCTCGGTCACTCCGACAACCACCCCTCGGGGTTCAGTCCTGGGTGGCCCACGCCTACTAACGGCTAAACGGCCACCGTCGTGGCGAAAACGGTACCAAACGGGGACAAAGCGCGCAAAAACAAAATGGCTCACAAGGTTCATGTCCGCCTACCTGATCAGGGTAGCGCGTGCCCATAACCTTCCTTATGTTGGAGGCACCGACGAGAGGCATGACAATAAATCAATTAGGGCCTTCCCATTCCAAGGCAAATGTGGCTGCACTGGAAAAAGCTCGATTTGGTGGCACTATGACATCCCAGTGATGACGGAGGAGGTATGTTATTAAGTCATATCATTAACTTCTCCATCATCAATCATCATGCGAGCATTATTAACATGAATGCAAAAATTATCATGCAACATACGGATGCAAAACAAAATATCAAGCTTTTCAAATGAACGATGATAGCATGCGAAACAGGGCAACAACAAGTACTAGCAAACTTATTAGTGCAACAGAGTTATCATAGGATCGATACTACTAACATGAAACTAAACTATACATGATATTATTAGTAACAACATCGAACTAGCATGGCAACTTATTTAATGAAAACTCAAGCATGCATGGCAAATAACACAATTATTAAGCACGACTAAAATAACAGCAAACAAAACACATAGGAAACTACGGCAACAAAAGACACAGACGAGGTGCAAGCAAAGTCAATATGCAAGTTCGGGGCTCATGATAAGAGGTTGGCTTGCCTGGGGTCGACAAATATAGGTGGTTCCCAAATAGAATGGTAAAGTTTATACTCCCCCAACCACCAACAACTACACTCCACGGCTAGCATGAAACAACGGGTACCGTCCAAACCAGCAACAGCCTTGGGGGAGTTTTGTTTAATTATTATGATTTTGAGCATGGGACCGGGCATCCCGGTTACCAGCCATTTTCTCGTGAATGATGAGCGGAGTCCACTCATCGTGAGAATAACCCACCTAGCATGGAAGATATAGACATCCCTAGTTGATACATGAGCTGTTCGAGCATGAAAAACAGAATTTCATTTGAAGGTTTAGAGTTTGGCACATACAAATTTACTTGGAACGGCAGGTAAATACCGCATATAGGAAGGTATGGTGGACTCATGTGGAATAACTTTGGGGTTTATGGAAGTGGATGCACAAGCATTATTCCCGCTTAGTACAGGTGAAGGCTAGAAAGTGACTGGGAAGCGACCAGCTAGAGAGCGACAACGGTCATGAACATGCATTAAAATTAATCAACAATGAATGCAAGCATGAGTAGGATATAAATCACCATGAACATAAATATCGTGGAGGCTATGTTGATCTTGTTTCAACTACATGCGTGAACATGTGCCAAGTCAGACCACTTGAATCATTCAAAGGAGGATACCACCCCATCATGCTACGTCACAACCATTTTAATATCATGTTGGCACGCAAGATAGACCATTATAAACTCTCAGCTAGTTAAGCATGGCATAAGCATCTATGACCTCTAATTATCATTGCAAGCATGTTTCATTCCTAACAAGCTGATCCAGGAATGATGAACTATCATATTTACAAAAACAAGAGAGGTCGAGTTCATACCAGCTTTTCTTATCTCAATTAGTTCATCATATATCATCCTTATTGCCTTTCACTCGCACGACCGAACGATGTGGATAATAATAATAGTGCACTTGCATTAAACTAAGCTGGAATCTGCGAGCATTTAATACAAGAGAGAAGACAAGGTAATATGGCTCAAGGTTAAATCAACAATAAAGCATATGAGAGCCACTAAGCATTTTCATCATGGTCTTCTACTCTTATCCCCAAAGAAAAGAAAATAAACTATTCACACGGGAAAGCTCCCTACAAGCAAAAGAAGAACGGGAAATCTTTTTGGGTTTTCTTTTAATTACTACTACAAGGAAATTAGACTAGCTAGAAGCGACAACTAATATTTTTTTGTTTTTTCTTAAGGTTTTTTCTAGCACACGAGAACAAGAATAAGAAAAAGAATTGAAACTAAGCATGGATGGTACAATGAAAGAGTGTGAGCACCGACAACTAGAATAAGTGTGTGAACATGAATGTAAAGTCGGTGAGAAACACGTACTCCCCCAAGCTTAGGCTTTTGGCCTAAGTTAGTCTACGGCCAAATTGAAGCTACTCCCTCCAGTGTACTGAGATGTGTCCTCTGGGTGTCACTGGTTGGCAACTCATCCAGATCCCACCCATAAACAGACTGACGATAAGGATCGACTGGTGGCTCCGGCTCAGGCTCTGGAGCTCGTGCCTGGCTCTGGTGCTTGTAGAAAGCATCTGACGTAACAAGATATATGCCTGTAGACAGATCAAACAGAGATGGTGCAGGCAAGGTAATAATCTCACAATATTTTTCATTGAACCTTAATTTATAATTAAGCAACCTATCCTTGTCTTTAACAATAAAATCATGTGCTATCATGCTCTTGTAATATAGATAAACAGGGGCAAACAATTTTTCTTCCTTCTCATGATGCCTAATAGGTATTTTAAAATGTTTAGCAAGGCGAGAAGCAAAGATGCCTCCAAAGACGGGCCCCTTTGAGCGGTTCAAACTTAGTTGTTTAGCAACGATGACACCCAAGCTAAAAGTTGTGTCTTGAAACAAAGCATGGCGTAAAATGACAATATCAGGGGCACTAAGATTCCCACTGTTCCCGCGAAGCAAAGTAACATAGGACATGGAAATGTATACTAGTCATTCTTGCCCCTCAGACTTGTCTAGTTTCCCCTATAGCTATCATGTCAATAAACCCTTCAATGTCTTCACAACGTGGTTCATCAAGTCTACCTTCAAAGGGTATCTTGCATACTTCACAAAACCCAAAGAATGATATCTCCTTAACCTCATCATATAAACGAAACTCCACCATAGGTGGTGTTTTCTTAGCATGAAAATGAAAATTTTGCGTGAAAATATTAGTGAGTAAGAGATACTGTTCACGCTGGTCGTGGAGGAAGTCAGTGAGGCTTGCATTATTTGCCAACAAATAAAAGTCTTCGTAAATCCCGGCGGCCCTCATGAACTCATTACAAGGCCATTCACACGGCCGAACTTCCGCAATGCGAGGAAGATTATATTTGGGCTTCTTATTTTCTTCCTTCTTCTCCTCCTCTGAACTTTTACTGGAGGAACCCCTCAACAATCTCTTTATCATTTTCCTCCTCTGAAATTTTCTGAAATTGTTAGTAACTCAAAATAAAAGTTGACCAAACTCAGCAAGATTGATAGCAACAACTCCTACAAGTGCCTAGGGACCATATCATGCCTTAGAACTACTTGGGACCAAAGAAATTTGACATGCAAGCTCAAGAACAAGGTCAGCACAGCAGCAAAAATTTGCAATAAATAAAGCACTAGAACAAAAACTAATTGGACCAATGGAGGAGTCACATACCAAGGAACAATCTCCCCAATCATTTTGGTGAATGGTGCTTTGAGAAATGGGATCGAAAATGACAGCAAGATGAGCTAGAACTCGTGCTTCAGTTGGTTGGTGATTTTTTTGGGAGGAAGAAGAAGAGTATGGGTGCAGGAATTAGTGGAGGGGGGCCACGTGGGGCCCACGAGGCAGGGGGCGCGCCTTGTGAGGGTGGGCGCGCCCTGGACCCTCCTGGCCAGGTGCTGGCTCCCCTAGTGGTTTTTTCTGTGCCATATATTCTCAAATATTCTAGAAAAATCATATTAAATTTTCAGAGGATTTGGAGAACTTTTATTTTTGGGGTATTTTTTATTGCAGGATAAGTCTGGGAATAGACAGAAAATACTAATTTTGCTTTATTCGTAATTAACAGAAAGTAAAAGGAGGATACAAAAGGTTGTGCTATCTATATTCACCTATCTCATGCTCATCAAAAGAAACCCATTAACAAGGTTGATCGGGTCTTGTTAATAAACTCTTTCTGAATAACATGAAACCGGAGAATTTTCGAATAACACTAGGTTACCTCAATGGGGATATGTATGTCCCCAACAATAATAATGTCATATGTCTTCTTGATAGTAGGAAGAGGAAATTCAAAACCTCCAATAGTAATAGTTGAAATTTTTCCAATATAATTGATACTATGGACCTGAGGTTGTTTCCTCAGAAAGTGTACAGTATGCTCATTTCCATTGATATGAAAAGTGACATTGCCTTTGTTGCAATCAATAACAGCCCCCGCAGTATTCAAAAAGGTCTACTAATGATAATAGACATACTATCGTTTTCGGAAATATCAAGTATAACAAAGTCCGTTAGAATAGTAACATTTTGCAACCACAACATGCACATCCTCACAAATGCCGACAGGTATAGCAGTTGATTTATCAGCCATTTGCAAAGATATTTCAGTAGGTGTCAACTTACTCAAGTCAAGTCTACGATATAAAGAGAGAGGCATAACACTAACACCCGCTCCAAGATCACATAAAGCAGTTTTAACATAATTTCTTTTAATGGAGCAAGGTATAGTGGGTACTCCTGGATCTCCTAGATTCTTAGGTATTCCACCTTTAAAAGCGTAATTGGCAAGCATGGTGGAAATTTTACCTCGGGTATGTTTCTTTTTTTGGTAATAATATCCTTCATATACTTAGCATAAGGATTTGTTTTAAGCACATCAGTCAAACGCATACGCAAAAAGAAAGGTCTAATCTTTTCAGCAAGGAGCTCAAAATCCTCATCATCCTTTTTCTTGGATGGTTTCTGAGGAAAAGGCATGGGTTTCTAAACCCAAGGTTCTCTTTCCTTACCGTGCTTCCTAGCAACAAAGTCTCTCTTATCATAACGTTGATTCCTTGATTGTGGGTTATTAAGATCAACAGCAGGTTCAATCTCTACATCATTATCATTGCTAGGTTGAGCATCATCATGAACATAATCATTAACATTATCACTAGGTTCATGTTCATTACCAGATTGCGTCTCAGCATCAAAAACAGATATATCATTGGGATTCTTAGGTGTGTCAACTACAGGTTCACTAGAAGCATGCAAAGTCCTATCATTTTTCTTTTTCTTCTTCTTAGAAGAACTAGGTGCATCTAAATTAGCTCTCTGAGAATCTTGCTCAATTCTCTTAGGGTGGCCTTCAGGATACAGAGGTTCCTGAGTCATTTTACCACCTCTAGTTGCAACTCTAACATCATAGTCATTACTCTTACTATTTAATTCATTGAGAAAATCATTCTGAGCCTTAAGTACTTGTTCTACTTGAGTGGTAACTATGGAAGCATGTATACTAATGAGTTTCAATTCACCTTTAACTCTAGACAGATAATCACTCAAGCGTTCAATCATATAAGCACTATGTTGCAATTGTCTACCAACATAAGCATTGAAGTTTTCTTGTTTCACAATAAAATTGTCAAACTCATCTAAGCATTGGCTAGCATACTTATAACGAGGAATATCACCTTCATCAAATCTATAAAGAGAATTTACCTTTACTACCTGTGTCGGGTTATCAAGACCATGTATTTCTTCAATAGGTGATAAATTCTTAACATCTTCAACTTTAATACCCTTTCCTTTCATAGATTTCTTTGCCTCTTGCATATCTTCAGGACTGAGAAATAGAACACCCCTTTTCTTCAGAGTTGGCTTAGGGACTGGTTCAGGAAGTGTGCAATTATTTTCATTGGCCAGCATATTATTCAATAGTAATTCAGCATGATCAACTGTTCTTTCCCTGAAAACACAACCAGCACAACTATCCAGGTGGTCTCTAGAAGCATCGGTTAGTCCATTATAAAAAGACATCAAGTATATCGTTCCTCTGAAGAGGATGATCAGGCAAAGCATTAAGTAATTGGAGAAGCCTCCCCCAAGCTTGTGGGAGACTATCTTCTTCAATTTGCACAAAGTTATAAATTTCCTGTAAGGCAGCTTGTTTCTTATGAGCGGGAAAATATTTAGCAGAGAAGTAATACATCATATCCTGGGGACTACGCACACAACCAAGATCAAGAGAATTAAACCATGTCTTAGCATCACCCTTTAACGAGAACGGAAATAACTTAAGGATATAGTAATAATGAATCTTTTCATCGTTGGTGAAAAGGGTGGCTATATCATTCAACTTAGTAAGATGTGCCACAATAGTTTCACATTCATAGCCATGGAAAGGATCAGATTCAACCAAAGTAATTAACTCAGGATCAATGGAGAAATCATAATCCTTATCAGTAACAAAGATAGGTGAAGTAGCAAAAGCAGGGTCATGTTTCACTCTAGCATTCAAGGACTTTTCTTTCAGCTTAGCTAATAATTTCTTAAGATCATACCTATCGTTGCAAGCAAGAAAGTCTCTAGCAGTTTCTTTATCCATAACATAACCCTCAGGAACAAAATGCAATTCATATCTAGGGGAGAAGCTTCATCATCACTTTCATAAATATTATCAGTTTCAATATTTGCATTCTCCCTAACCCTAGCAATTTGTTCATCTAGAAATTCACCTAGTGGCACAGTATTATCAAGCATAGAAGTAGTTTCATCATACATAGCAGAAGTGGCATCATCAAGAACATACGACATATCAGATTCGATAGCAGGAGTAGGTGTCGCAAATTTACCCATAACAGATGGTGAATCAAGTGCAGAGCTAGATGGCAGTTCCTTACCTCCCCTCGTAGTTGAGGGTAAGATCTTGGTTTTTGAGTCCTTCAAATTCTTCATAGTGATCAACAGATATAAATCCCAAGTGACTTAAAGAATAGAACTATGCTCCCCGGCAACGGCACCAGAAAATAGTCTTGATAACCCAGAAGTGTAGGGGAACACAACAGTTTTCGAGGGTAAAGTATTCAACCCAAATTTGTTGATTCGACACAAGGGGAGCCAAAGAATACTCTTAAGTATTAGCAGCTGAGTTGTCAATTCAACCACACCTGGAAACTTAATATCTGCAACAAGGTATTTTAGTAGCAAAGTAATATGGAGATAGAGGTAACAGCAATAAAAGTAACGGTAGTGTTTTTGTAGTTTTTGTAACAGTAGCAGTTGAAAAGTAAATAAGCAACAAGCAATATGTGAAAAGCTCGTAGGCATTGGATCGGTGATGGGGAATTATGTCGGATGCAATTCATCATGTAAAAGTTATAACCTAGGGTGACACAGAACTAGCTCCAGTTCATCAATGTAATGTAGGCATGTATTCCAAATATAGTCATATGTGCTTATGGAAAAGAACTTGCATGACATCTTTTGTCCTACCCTCCCGTGGCAGCGGGGTCCTATTGGAAACTAAGAAATATTAAGGCCTCCTTTTAATAGAGTACCGGACCAAAGCATTAACACATAGTGAATACATGAACTCCTCAAACTACGGTCATCACCGGGAGTGGTCTCGGTTATTGTCACTTCGGGGTTGCCGGATCATAACACATAGTAGGTGACTATAGACTTGCAAGATAGGATCAAGAACACACATATATTCATGAAAACATAATAGGTTCAGATCTGAAATCATGGCACTCGGGCCTTAGTGACAAGCATTAAGCATAGCAAAGTCATAGCAACATCAATCTCAGAACATAGTGGATACTAGGGATCAAACCCTAACAAAACTAACTCGATTACATGGTAAATCTCATCCAACCCATCACCGTCCAGCAAGCCTAAGATGGAATTACTCACGCACGGCGGTGAGCATCATGGAATTGGTGATGGAGGAAGGTTGATGATGACGACGGCGACGATCTCCACTCTCCAGAGCCCCGAACGGACTCCATATCAGCCCTCCCGGGAGAGATTAGGGCTTGGCAGCGGCTCCGTATCGTAAAACACGATAATTCTTTCTCCCTGATTTTTTTCTCCCTGAAAGTGAATATATGGGGTTTGGAGATATGCGGTGGAGCGTCAGGGGGCCCACGAGGCAGGGGGCGCGCCCAGGGGGAGGGGGCGCGCCCCCCGCCCTTGTGGACAGGGTGTGGGCCCGCTGACATAGATCTTTCCGCAAGTATTTTTTATATTTTCCAAAATAATTCTCCGTGGATTTTCAAGTCATTCCGAGAACTTTTTATTTCTGCACAAAAACAACACCATGGCAATTCTGCTGAAAACAGCGTCACTCCGGGTTAGTTCCATTCAAATCATGCAAGTTAGAGTCCAAAACAAGGGCAAAAGGGTTTGGAAAAGTAGATACGTTGCAGACGTATCACCGCGCCACCTGTTGATTAACAGTGGACATGCCAGATGCCAGGGATGGGTCAAATCCCTTAGGGTCATTACGGGTTGATGGTAGCAATGATCTAATGCTAGGATAATCTATGCCAGCTTGGCTGCTCTGATGCCATCTCCTGTGGCACCCCGATCCGCATGGAGCAGGGGGCCTTCTCATGTTAGCCCAGGATAACACCTGACGCATGACAGGTCCATGATACAACATTCTAGGTACAACAATATTCATCAAATACATGTGTATAATATTACATCATTGATGAATACAATTATCTGGCATAGCCCTAAGGTTATATAAATGGCAGCGGAAGTCTATTTAAATGGCGGCGGAAGTCTTGGTTTGGCAGCATAACAACTCGGGCTGGGCTCCAGAACTCACAGGACTGGCAAGATTACGACCTAGCACGACGGAGCAATCAAACAATCTGGGCAGGACCTACAAAACTGGCATGAAGAGGCCCAGGGGAGTTGGTTTTTTCGATGCTTCTGAATGCTTTTTCCGATGCACATCTAGCTTGTATTCTAGACGACAGTGGCGTTATCTCCTCTCAGCCCCCCGGGGAGTTGGTTTCGTTAGTTCGCGCGTGTGAAGAGGCCCAGGCGGCATTGGCAGAAGCTGCGGCTCGGTGCCAACCTGTGGCAGAACCCCGTGAGGCACTGACAGGGGTTGGTGCCTCCCCCAGCCCCGATGAGGAAACAGAAGCAAGGGATGCTTCTCAGTTTCCTCCTTCCAGCCGCCCCACGGCTCGGAAGCGCGTGGCCAAAGCGGTGACCTCGCGTGGGGTTCGCCTCCATAACCGTATTATCTGACCATGCGCTATCTTTTTTGGAATATCCGTGGGTACGGACACGAGGGCCACCGTACCCAGCTCAGAGAGTTCATGGCCAAAGAACGTATCGATGTAGTGGCGCTCCAGGAAACTATTAAGGCCGATTTTTCTCACCAAGACCTGCTGTCACTTGACCCTTTAAACCGTTTCGATTGGCACAGGCTAGCCGCATCAGGGCACTCGGGTGGCATCCTCATGGGTAGCAACCGTGACATTTGCGAGGTACTTGCATGGGAGCAAGGGACCTTTTTTGTCGGTGCCACAATTAGACACAACATATCCAGACTGAGCTGGGTGGTGGTCTGTGTCTATGGCCCGGCGGACCACTCGCGTTCGCAGGCCTTCCTGACAGAAGTTACTGCCTTGGTCGGGACCAAGCGTGCGGCTAATCTGGCAGTGATTGTAGGGGGCGATTTCAATCTGATCCGCTCGGGTGCGGACAAAAGTAACAACCGGGTGGACTGGGCAAGGGTGTCTATGTTCAATAACGCCATCGCGGCGGCGGCTCTGCGGGAAGCGGCGCGCAAGGGGGCCAGATTCACGTGGACCAACAAGCAGCTCGCCCCAGTGCGTAGTGTGCTTGATAGGGTTTTCTTTACGCCGGAATGGGAAGTTCTTTTTCCCTTGTGCTCCCTGCTGGCCGAAACTTGTATCGGCTCCGACCACGTTCCCATGATTTTCTCGTCAGGCGAAGATAGAGCCAAGCGGAGTAAAAGAATTTTTCTTTGAATCTGTTTGGTTTGAGGCAGAGGGTTTCATCCCTATGGTGAATAATTGATGGGACTCAATTATTGCCCAGTTAAGACCTCAAAGGGGCCCAGTGGAATGCTGGGCGGCTGCTGTAGTGTCCCTTCGTGCATTTCTGCGAGGGTGGGGTGCAAACCTAGGCAGCGAGTCTAAACGAGAACGTGGCAGGCTGACAGCTGAGATTGCTCTCCTAGATGCCCAGGCCGACGTCCATACGTTCTCCGAAGCCGAGTGGGCCCTCCGTTATGACCTTGAGCGCAAGGTTCTAGCTATCCTTAGGGCCGAAGAGGAATACTGGCGCCGCAGGGGCGGTATCAAGTGGGTTACTAAGGGAGACGCAAATACAGGCTACTTTCACGCGTATGCTAATGGTAGAAAGCGTAAGAGCGATATCCTCCGGCTTCAGTCTGAGCAGGGCCTCCTACTATCGCAGGAGGACATCTCCCGCCACATATATGACTATTTCATAGGCCTGCTAGGCTCGACTGAGGAGAAGAGACTTAGCCTCCATGAGGATTTGTGGGATCCTCAGGACAAAGTTTCCCCCCAGGAGAACGAGAGTTTGGCTCTCTCCTTCCTCCCAGAAAAAGTGGACAAGGCTATCTGGGGTATGAAGAAAGGCACGGCTCCAGGACCTGACGGCTGGACGATCGAATTCTTTTGTAAACTCTGGCCCAGGCTTCGCCCCCTTTTCCTTGGTACTGTCAATGGGTTTGCCCTGGGAACGGTTGATATTGCCCGCCTTAACTATGGCGTTATCAGCCTCATACCTAAAGTAAAAGGCGCCGACAACATCAAGAAATTTAGACCCATCACCCTCATTAATGTCCCTTTCAAAATTTGCGCCAAGGCCTATGCTTCCCGGCTGGCTCCAGTGGCTCAGAGGACTATCCTCAAAAGGCAAACCGCCTTCCTTAAAGGTCGTAACATTCTTGAGGGGCCTATTGCTCTCCACGAGATAGTCCACGAGCTTAAGATCAAAAAGCAGGCAGGGGTCCTGCTTAAACTTGATTTCGAAAAAGCTTACGACCGGGTAAACTGGGAGTTTATTCGGGAAGTTTTCCTCAAAAAGGGTTTTGAGGCGGGCTTTGTTCACCGTAATATGAGTTTGGTCAACTCTGGACATACGGCTATTTCCATCAACGGGGAGATGGGAAGATTCTTCCGTAACAAAAAGGGTTTAAGGCAAGGGGATCCCATCTCCCCGCTTGTCTTTAACTTTGTTGCGGACGCCCTATCCGCCATGATTGCCAAGGCTCGATCGGCTGGGCACATCAAGGGGCTGGTCCCACACCTAATTCCAGGAGGGGTCACCCACTTGCAATACGCGGACGACACGATGTTGCTCTTTGAGCCCGATGACAGTAGTATTGCCTCGACCAAGCTACTTCTTCTGGCCTTTGAACTACTTTCTGGGATCAAAATCAACTTCCTAAAAAGCGAGGTCATAACCATGGGGATGGAAAGACAGGATAGTCGCCGAGTGGCCAATCTTCTCAATTGCAAGCTAGGGAGCCTGCCTACCAAATATCTAGGTCTGCCTATCTCACATAGTAGGTTATCCATTAAGGAATGGGAACCTCTCTATGGGAAGGTAGCGGGGAGAGTGAGCCCCTGGCGAGGGAGGTTTATGTCTTCGGCGGCGAGACTTATCCTTACATCTCGAGCATCTCCTCTCTCCCGATGTTAACCATGGGTATGTTCCTGCTGGCGGATGGGGTACATACGAAACTTGACACTCCACGCTCCCGCTTCTTCTGGGAAGGAGCGGGTCCAAAGCGGAAATACCACCTAGTCAAATGGGCTGCGGTATGCCGCCCGAAGATGTTCGGCGGACTTGGAATCCTTAACTCCAAACTCATGAACGTTGCTCTTTTGTCCCGTTGGTGGTGGAGGCTCGCCCAAAACGAATCTGGCTAATGGGCTGAACTCCTCAAAGCTAAATATTTCCCCAACGGTAACGTCTTCTCCGCTAGTACACAAGGATCCACTTTCTGGAACGGGATCCAGGCTATGCGACCTGCCTTTACTTTAGGCGCGCAGTTTCATGTTGGGGATGGCCAGTCTAGCCGCTTCTGGCTTGACCAATGGATTGGAGAGTCTCCCCTATGGCAAAGCCACCCGGCCATGTTCCGTGTCGCTTCAAACACCCAACTGACAGTGAGTGACGCTCTTCGTTCCACTCCTCCTGCAGTTTCATTTCTACGAATGTTACTTCCCTATGAGGAGCAGGATTGGAACGAGGTGTTGCTACTGATTGACCGACATCTTCCTCGCTTGGGTGCGGACGAGATTTCATGGAAGCTAACTTCCTCTGGAGTCTTCTCTGTCAAGTCACTCTACAGTAAGTTGACCGAAGGTGCCATGCTAGACGTAGCTAGGGGGCTATGGAAAGCAGGCATACCACTGAAAATAAACATCTTTATGTGGCAGATGTTCCAGAACCGACTTCCAACGGCGGATAACGTGGCGACTCGCAATGGCCCCTCAGATGGGACTTGCTCTTTGTGTGGTAGCATAGAGGATGCCAACCACACTTTTTTCCAATGCCACCTAGCGAGATTTGCTTGGAGTGCTATTAGAGAGGCTTTCCAACAGAACTGGAACCCCACTTCGAGTGCTGGGCTTCTCCGCATCCTTCGGCTACAAAAAGGAGCCAATGCTAGGATTACTTGGCGTTGCGTAGGGGCGCTGCTATGGGCATTGTGGAATACTCGCAATAAAATGACTATTGAAAAGAAATACCCCTCTCACCCGACTGACATTCTATTCAAATGCCACCTTTTCTTGCAGAGCTGGATGCCTTTGGGGAAACAGAGTGATGAGGCGCTCATGACGGAGACGATGGCTAAGATCCGCACAATTCACTCGGAGTCGTGACTTGCTTCGGCCCAATGATCCTATCTTAGCTATTTTGCATTTTGGCTGCTTATCTGTCTTGCCAGCCTGCGTGCTGAAGAGTTTCTCCTGCACATGTGCAGCGGTGTCATCAGTTTATTACTCTTCGCACAGCTGTTCCGCAGTATTGATACTTTTGTATGACTACTATGATTGCCGTGAGGCTTTATTAATTTAAAGCCGGACGCCTTTGGCGTCTTCGTTCCAAAAACAAAACTGGCATGACACGCCAAGTCAGTACATTGAATGTACTTGCAAGACAGCCAATTACATAGCATCCAAACAAATAGATGACAAAGCAAGAACCAAACGTCTACAATAACCTACCTCCAAGCAGAACTAAACATGGCAAGATATTAACTAGAGGCATGGATCCAAACAAGCATGAACATCATCATGGCATATACTAGCATGGTAATGACATATCAAACTTACTCCTAACACGACAATGGCAAAACAAAGCATATCATCTCAAAACATGGCATAAGTTCAATCAAGACATGGCATGACATCATGAACACTATACTGAAAGTAAACTACCAGTCATATTCACTGCAAACATAACATGCTAACTTTATGCAATCATCTTCTGTTCTACCATGGTTCTATCAATGCAAATAACAACATATTACTCATGCAATGTAGACAAACTTGTGCACTGAGTCCCTCGGACTCTTTTACCAATGGGTTGCCTCGCAACTAAGCGGTGATCATTTACGGATCGTGATCAGAACCATACTTGGTTCAACATTCACCAAGACCTCGTCTCGTGATCATACCAACTCATCATCATGATTACTCACGACTGTCTCATAGTAGAAGTCATCACCATATTCGTTACACATTATTTATCAACTTAGTTATTTTAAGTTTATCTTCCACTTCGACCGAGACCTGATAGTGTGACCTACTACGAACTGGTGCCCATGACCGAGGACGCGGCTATCGATAGACTGAATACACTCTGTAGAGGTAGCGCACTGTACGCACACCACAGAACCCATGGCCTCGTGCTCCCATTCGGGTGGACCACGACGTTCCGACAGAACCGACTTATTGCCATGACACTCTCCCCGTCACTCTGACCAACACCCCCATGGTGTTCAGTCCTGGGTGGCCCACACCTACCAAAGGGTAAACGGCCACCGTCGTGGAAAAACGGTCCCAAACGGGGACAAAGCGCGTAAAAACAAAACGGCTCACAAGGTTCATGTCTGCCTACCTGATCAGGGTAGCGCGTGCCCATAACCTTCTCTATGTTGGAGGCACCGGCAAGACGCATGACAATAAATCAATTAGGGCCTTCCCATTCCAAGGCAAATGTGGCTGCACTGGAAAAAGCTCGATTTGGTAGCACTATGACATCCCAGTGATGACGGAGGATGTATGTTATTAAGTCATATCATTAACTTCTCCATCATCAATTATCATGCGAACATTATTAACATGAATGCAACAATTATCATGCAACATACAGATGCAAAACAAAACATCAAGCTTTTCAAATGAACGATGATAGCATGCGAAACAGGGCAACAACAAGTACTAGCAAACTTATCAGTGCAACAGAGTTATCATAACATCGATACTACTAACTTGAAACTAAACTAGACATGATATTATTAGTAACAACATCGAACTAGCATGACAACTTATTTAATGAAAACTCAAGCATGCAGGGCAGATAACACAATTATTAAGCACAACTGAAATAACAGCAGACAAAATAGACAGGAAACTACGGCAACTAAACACACACACACGAGGCGCAAGCAAAGTCCATATGCAAGTTCAGGGCTCATGATAAGAGGTTGGCTTGCCTGGGGTCGACAAATACTTTGGGAAGAAGTGTGAAACGATCGCGGAAAGAGTTGCCGGAAACAGTTCTCTCTCAGAGGGGCTGTTTATGTGCAAGGGCAAAGTGGGCATTTTCAAAATGTGCAAACATGGTGAAAATGATTCCATCAGAACGGGCTCGACGAAACGAAGACGTGGGCTTTGGAATCATCTGATTTGGAGCTACGGGTAAAAAGATACGGACGTTTAAAGCTCAGGGACTAGTCTGTAAAAATACTTCTACAAACATTTCCCTGGTAGTTAAACAGAACGTGTCTTTTCTAAGGATGCGTTTTCCGGAGAGGAAAACGTATTCCGGGCCGAAGAAGAGGAGGTTACGCTTTCGGTGTATGTAAGCAGACTTGCGAAAATACGCTTTCGCGCAGGGAAATCGTATTCCAGCCTGGGTCAGCACTGAGAGGCTGACGCACGGGGCCCGCCTCAGCTTCTTCTCTCTCCTCGCGGTCTTCTTTTCCATTGCGACGTAGAGGCAAGTTTGCGCTGCGGCTCTCATCAGAGCTGGCGACTGGCGACACAGGAGGGCCAGGCGACGCGCGCGGCAGCTCTGCCACCCGTAGGTGGTCACGGGGTCGCGCCGGACGGACTACATCGACGGGGCCATGGAAGACCGCAGCGGCCGACAAGCTTCGGTGGGAGACGCGCCGATAGGGCACCCTCACTGGAGAGGGGGATGGCAGCGTCTCCGTAGGATCCAGGGGAGGTTGGGGACGCCGAAGAAAAGGAGGGGGAAGGGCCGCGGGGAGAAAATGGCCGTAGGGATTGGCAGCGACCATTCGGCCATGGTGGGGATTAGAGGAGCTCTGAGGCTCCGGGAGGCTAATGGAGAGCTGCGGG
>LR738715.1:242910339-242958865 GCA_902687465.1 Secale cereale | reverse complement strand
GAGCCTAGTCTTCTCAGGCGCAAGGGCCTTGTTCCTCGCAGGCACGGAGCCTAGTCTTCTCAAGCGCAAGGGCCTTGTTCCTCGCAGGCACGGAGCCTAGTCTTCTCAGGCACATGGGCCTTGTTCCTCGCAAACACGGAGCCTAGTCTTCTCAGTCGCAAGGGCCTTGTTTCATGGGTAGAACCTTCGGAGGTGCCAGATATTCCATGCATTCGGGACCGGGATGTCGTCCCCTGTTTCCAAGCGCACGGCGCCGGGCCTGGAGACATGGGTGATCTTGAATGGCCCTTCCCACATGGGTGAGAGCTTGTGCAGTCCCTCTTTGGAGAGGACTCTACTCAAAATGAGGTCACCTACCTCAAGCGTCCTGGGGCGAATGCTGCAACAATGGTACCGCCACAATGCCTGCTGGTATCTTGCTGCTCGGAGTGAAGCATCACGCCGGCGCTCCTCCCCGAGCACGTGGTCTGTCCCCTACACGGCGCCTTGTTGCGCCTCGTCGAATGCTAAGACCCGCAGCGACCAAAGCCTGACCTCGTGAGGGAGGACCGCCTTGGTTCCGTAGACGAGGAAGAATGGGGTCTCGCCCGTCGGCTTGGTGGCAGTGGTGCGGATGGACCACAGCACTGACGGGAGCTCGTCATGCCAACCCCTTCAACAGGCTTCGAGCTTCTTCTTAGGCCCCTCAGGACCTCCGCGTTGGAGCGCTCGGCCTGGCCATTGCTCCTGGGATGCGCTATAGAGGCGTAGCAAATCTGCGTTCCAAGGTTAGCACAATATGTCTTGAAAAGGTTACTACTGAACTGCGAGCCATTGTCGGTGATGATGCAGTTAGGGACCCCGAACCGGTTTACGAGGCCCTTGATGAACTTGACTACAGAGTCGGCTGGGATGGTTCGGACTGCTTCCACCTCGGTACACTTCATAAACTTGTCGACGGCGACGTAAAGGTATCGGTAGCCCCCGGGCGCTCGAGGGAAGGGGCCCAGGATGTCCAGCCCCCAGACCGCGAATGGCTAGGAGAGTGGGATGGTTTGTAGGCCCTGAGCCGGTTGGTGGATCTGCTTGGCATGGAACTGGCAAGCCTCGCAAGACTTTACCAGCTCGGCGACATCGTTAAGTGCCGTGGGCCAGTAAAAACCACTGCGGAACGCCTTGCCTACCAAGGTGCGCGATGATGAGTGATGTCCGCAATCCCCGGCGTGGATGTCAGCTAGCAGCTTACCTCCCTGCTTCCTGGAGATGCATCACAAAGAAACATCATTTGGTTGTCTCCTGTAAAGCTCACCGTCTTGGATGCTGTATGCCGTAGCCGGTCGGGCTACACTCTCGGGGTCTTCCTCCTTTTCTGGCAACACTCCTCGCACCAGGTATGACTTGAATTCCTCGGCCCAGCATCCCTCCTGAGGCTCGAGCTCCAGGAGCAAGCGAGCTCCTGAGGCCGGGACGCAGGCGGGGGCTCCCGAGGTTAGCGGCTGGGGGAGTTCTTCCCGAGGCTTTGCCGGTCCTTCCCGCGGGGGTGACGCCGAGGGCCTGAGGAGCCTTTCCTCGAAGACACCGAGCGCCTGGGGTAGTCGCCTGGATGCTCTCTTGGCGATGTCGTCGGCCTCCTTATTGGTGCCGCGAGGCACGTGCTCCAGCTCCAGGCCCAAGAACTGCTTCTCCATCTTGCGTACCTCCGCGAGGTATGCCTCCATATGTTCATCCCTTGGCTCGTACACCTTGTTGGAGAAGTTGACGAGGAGCTGGGAGTCACCCCTGATGACAAGGCGTTTCACCCCCAGGGCTATCGCCACCTTGAGGCCGGCGATGAGGCCCTTGTATTCCGCGATGTTGTTGGAGACCTTTTCGCCTGGGTGAAAGCAGAGTTGCACGGCGTAGTAGAGCTTGTCTTGAGTAGGCGAGATGAGCACAACCCCTACCCTAGCGCCCTGGCGGGCGAACGCACCACCAAAGTACATGACCCAGCCATCCGGTGCTTCGTTCCCCGATAAGAGGGACTAGTTCGAGCCCGCTTTGGGCCCTGGGGCGTCGGTCCATTCTGCCACGAAGTCAGCAAGCGCGGCCCCCTTGACACCCCTGGTGGTGCTAAACTCTAGCTGAAACGCCTGCATCTCTATATTCCACTCCACAACCCTTCCTACCGCGTTCGGGCTCCTGAGTACCCTTTCTAGAGGGTAAGCTGAGACAACCTTGATGGGGTGGCCCTGGAAGTAGTGGCGCATCTTTCGTGAAGCGGCGAGGAGTGCAAGCAGGAGCTTCTGCGGCATGGGATAGCATGCTCGGGCATCACGAAGCACCGTGCTGACGAAGTATACCGGGTGCTCGATAGGGTCGTGTGGTCTGACTGGGTGAAGCCGCTCCGGAGTCTTGGTCGCTAGTTGGGGTAGCTGCGGCCTCGGGGGACCCGTCTTGCAGGATGCGGTCATCTCCTGGCCCGGCTGGGGCCTAGGGAGTGCCGCCCTTGGATAGCAAGGTCTTGTCTTGGCGCCCCTCTTGTACAACCACTAGTGCTGCACCGGCTGAGTGTGGTGTCGTAGCCAGATAAAGCACAAGTGGTTCCTGAGGGTTGGGTGCCACCATCACTGGTGGGCTGGTGAGGTATCTCTTGAGGTCTTCGAACGCCACATCAGCCTTAGGGGTCCATTCGAACGGGCCCTTCCTTTTCATTAGCTTGAAGAAGGGGAGGGCTCTCTCCCCTAGCTTGGAGATGAAACGCCCCAACGACGTTACGCAGCCAGCTAGCTTCTGCATCTCCTTGAGGTTCTTGGGCGGACTCATCTTTTCTATGGCCTTGACGTTCTCGGGGTTTGCCTCGATTCCTCGGTGTGACACGAGGAAGCCCAAGAGCTTGCCTGAGGGGACGCCGAACACGCACTTCTCCGGGTTGAGCCACATGTCTACCTTGTGTAGGTTGGCGAAGGTCCCTTCCAGGTCTGTGATAAGGGTCGAGGCCTCCTGAGACTTTACCACGATGTCATCTACGTATGCCTCAGTGTTTCTCCCGAGCTGTTTTCCCAGTGCGATGTGCATTAACCGCTGAAAATTTGCTCCTGCATTCCATAACCCAAACGGCATGTAGGTGTAGCAGTACACTCCACACAGGGTGAGGAAGGCAGTCTTCTCAATGTCTTGCAGCGCCATCTTGATCTAGTGGTAACCTGAGAAGGCGTCCAGGAAACACAACAAGTCGCACTCGGCGGTGGAGTCGATGGTTTGATCGACGCGAGGCAGAGGAAACTCTAAGTGCATCTAGTGCCCCCTAGTTTATTTTTGGAGTATTGACGACAAACGTGGTTGAGGGACTAACGTGTTTGTGAGAATTGTAGGATAACACATGTAATAGTCGCTCACAGATTCGATTTAACTTCCAGAGATGACCCCTAAAAATGTGTGCAGACATTGAAGACAGTGGTGGTGCATGAAGACATTCACGTGAAGATAATGACCTATGAAGACATTCATTGAAGACTATAGAATGCGAAAACATAGTTTCTTTCGTAGTTCTTTTTATTCTTTCCTGAGTCATAGGAACCACCGTACTGTTAAGTGGGGTCCAAGTGAACATGGTCGAATGACTGAAGTGATGCTCAACCAAAACATCTATGTCTTCAAGAGAAGACAAATGAGAGCAAATCTTATCCAGAGCTGGATAAGTCAGCTTTACTTGGAGCTCAAGTAAAGTTGCCGCGTGTGTTCACAATCCGACCATTGGACACATATCAGTTCCTTAGTGACCAAGGGTCATTTCGGACATATCATGTCGGGTTCCCTCATGGCTATAAATAGCCCACCACCTACACCATAAATTGGTGGCTGCTTAGAGTTAGTGCATGACTTTTGTCGTTTGAGAGTAACCCACCTCCAAATCCTTTGAGAGATAAGATCCTTGTGAGGACTAAACCCAAAACACCCAAAGCCAAAGAGATTTAAGCATCACTGAAGTCTTTGTGTCTATGTGACCTGAAGACTTGTTACACTTGAGGACTGTGCTTCCTCCAGCCAGTTAGGCGTCATGTTCTGAGCGTCCTAGAGTGATCGTGGACCTCCAGTGAATGAATTCTGTGAAGGTTCGGAAGTCTACCTTGAAGACTTACCAGAGTGATTGGGCGAGTACTGTGTGTCCTTAGCTCAAGGGGAATACGGTGAGGACTGTGTGTCCTCAGGTTTGGATACCTAGCCGCCCTAATCAGATGTACAGTTGACACAACAACTGGAACTAGTCTACCAAATCCTTGTCTCCATCAAGCAACTGGTTCCATCCCTTCTTCCTTTACATTTTAGTTTGTCTTCATGAAGCCTTTACTTGTTGGTCTGATCTGTTTGACTTCACTGTGTGATGATTGCTCTTTGTTTAGTTTCAGTTATATCTTCCATCTCGATCAATACTATCCAGTCACCAATAGTATGTGTATTATCTTCATGATGCTTGCTTGACTATTGCATGCCTGGATACCTTTATCTTCCGCTGCTTATCATATAGGTTCATTTCTGCCATCTGTCTTCAAAGCCCTCATGTTTTGAAGACTTTCGTAAAAATCGCCTATTCACCCTCCCTCTAGTCGATAACTTGCACTTTCAATTGGTATCAGAGCAAGGTGCTCCCTTGTTCTGTGTGATTCGGTTTAACCACCTGGAGTTTTAGCCATGTCGACTGCAGGGATAATCAAAGTCTCCGTTGCGTGTCCTGTCTTCGATGGCACTGATTACCCCTACTGGAAGAATAAGATGCGTATGAATCTTGAAGATATTAACATCGACCTCTAGTATGTCGTCAAGAACGGCGTTCCCAAGGCCGGTGAAGGTGTCACTCCTGCTGACGTCAAGAAGTTCATTCAGCTAGATTCAACTGCCAAGAATATCATCTATGGTCATCTGACCAAAGGACAGTATGGCCATGTGAGTGCTCAGGAAACGTCGAAGCTAGTCTGGGACTGGCTCTCCAAGGTCAACGAAGGCGTCTCAACCCAAAGAGACTCAAGGATCAGTGCTCTTCGCAACCTCTTCAACCGCTTCAAGAGAAACGACAATGAGAATGTCCAGCTCACATTTGATCGCCTCACTGACATTACCAATGAGCTTCATGCACTCGACGCCACTGAGATCACAAAGCATGAAATTGTCAAGACACTCCTAAGATCACTTGACAGCTCATTTGACACCCTAGCCCTGATGATTCAAGAACGTACTAACTACAAGACTCTCGATCCGTTTGACATACTTGAGAGGCTCAACACACATGAGTTTCAGCTATCTGAGAAAAGAGACATCTATGGACCCAACTATGGCCAAACTCGTGCCTTGAAGGCAAAGGCTGTTTCCTCATCTGAAGAAGAATCTGACTGTAGTTCTGAAGCTCCTGAAGACATTAGCAGAGAACTAGCGATGCTTGTGAAGAAGTTTCAAAGGTTCTCAAGGAAGAAAAACTTCGGAAAGTCTTCAAGATCCAGCTCAAGAAATGATGAAGCTTCCTCTCATGACTACAAGAAGAGAACTTGCCACAAGTGCAAGAAACCAGGTCACTACATCTCTGAGTGTCCACTGTGGGACAATGAGAACAACAATAAGAAGAAGAGCAAGGAATATGGTTATGATGACAAGAAGAAAAAGAAATTCTCAAAGTCTTCTTCCAAGTCTTCGTCAAAGTCTTCATCACACAAGAAGAGCTCGTCTGGCAAGGCTCGTGATTTTGTTGGCAAAGAGATGGATTCAGAGGAGGAGTCTGCTTCTGAGGAGGCAGAGGTGGAGTCTCAGGAGGAGTCCGATTCAGGCGTGGTAAGCCTGGCCCTGGCTTCAGCATATGTCACCAAGTCCATCTTCAACACTGAAGACCATGGCCTCGTCACCAACACAAATGCCAAGGATGAAGATGACTCTACTCCCAACGTCTGCATCATGGCATGGGGTGCCAAGGTAAACTCACGCGATGTTTACTTTCAAACCTCAAGTGAAGATGACTCTGATTGTGAATCCAAACCTAGCTACAAAACACTTGCTAAAATTGCAACTGAACAACAGAAAGCTATGGAACATATTCAAAAACTGTTAGACAAGAGCGATGATCTATTGGACGCAGAAATAACCCGATCTCAGTCCTTAATTGAAGACATAAAAAATCTTCATGTTAAGTATGAGGAACTTGAAAGTCATCATGAAACGCTCTCAACTACTCATGAAAAGCTTTCCTATGATTATCTTCAAAGGAAGCAAGAACTGGAAAAATTGAGAGTGGCCCATGAAGATCTTCAAAAAGAGAGTGAGTCACTTTGTGCTCAATAGATCTGTCCCGCTCAGGAAGAATTTGAACCACCATGTCTAAAATGCCTTGAGCGTGATAATGCTACCTCTGTTGCTGGATGTTCTACTGCTGCTACTGCTGCAATATCTTCAACTGCTGATGTGGTAACTAACCCCTCTAAGGAGGATACCACTACTATTGCCGATGAGAATGCCAGGTTGAAGACATTGCTTAAAGGGCATCATACACTTTGTGATGTCCTAAAGAAACATATTCTGAACCGAAACCCTAGGAAAGAGGGTGTTGGGTTCGAAAGGAAAATGAATGTTGATGGTTCCTACTGGAAGCCTGAGCAGTATCCCAAAACCACATGGGCTGCTGCAAAGGGTCCACCAGTAGATCCATCCACTTTATCTGGCTTCACTTGTGCTAACCCAATTATTATTGATGAATAATTTGATGCAAACAATAAACTGTTTAAGAATCAGAATGGTGAAGTGGTTACCAGGTATATTGGTACTAACTGTAGGAATGGGCCACCTATGAAGAAGATCTGGGTGCCCAAAAGTTATCTTGAGAATTTTCATGTGAATGTCATCATGACACCACCAGGGAAGAAGACAAACCCCAGACCAAAGGCTTCATATGGTCCAAAGGCTTCATACAGACAGAGGACTCAACAGAGTCACCCTAACGCCAATGTTTTGCAGGGAAATCATACCCAGTCCTATGAATATGAGCGTGTTTCCTCAAACCGCTATGTTCACAAAACTAAGAACTTTTCTGCTTATTCATATGAGTATTATTCACCTCCCGCAAGGCTATTTTCTAGGGCTCCTAAGCTAGAATTCTCAGATGCTGCACTTAGACTTATTGCTTCTAAACCACCCCTAAAGATGTGGGTGGTTAAGAAAAATTAACATCTCTTGCTGGGAAGGGTCTCCAACCAAAAATCATCTTCTGACGCAAATGGTGGGGACCTTAAACATCTTGTGGGACGCAAGATCAAATGTCCAAATGGTTTAACCATGTATTTCTTCCCATGGTTTCTTGACAAGCTTCCTATCTTGACTAACAAAGACCTAAACTTCCATAACCCGCTTGTTCGTCAAATGTTTATGCTTCACACTTCTTTTTATGAAGACTATGTCGATAACTGATCTGTAGGGTACTGCTTCGGAAGCCACTGAATAAATAATTGACAGTGGATGTACCAACCACATCACAGGTGATCAACATCTTCTCATGGACTCAACTCTACGTCCTTCTCCCAAAAGTCACATCACATTCACTGACACCGGTAAAAGCAAGGTACTGGGACTTGGCAGAGTTGATATCTCAAAGGATCAACACATGGACAAAGTAATGCTTATTGAATCACTTGGATACAACTTAATGTCAGTCTCCATGCTATTTCATCTAAATATGATTGTGATTTTTGAAAAATATCGTTGCCTTGTGCTTATGGAATCTGACAAGTCTCTAGTCTTCGAAGGACATCGAAAAGGTGATCTGTATATGGTAGATTTCTCTGCAGGGCCAGAGCTTGCAGTATGTCTTCTAGAAAAAGCTTCAGAGTGCTGGCTTTGGCACCGAAGACTTGGTCATGCTGGCATGAGGAACCTACACACTCTCGTCAAGAAGAAGCACGTCATAGGCATCGAGGGTGTCAAGTTCAAGAAAGATCATCTATGTGGTGCCAGTGAAACTGGAAAGATGACTAGGGCCAAGCATCCCTCGAAGACAATCATGACTACATCACGTCCCTTCGAGCTACTTCACATGGACTTATTCGGCCCCACTCACTACTCTACTCTCACTACTACTGCTTGCTTATATGGTTTCGTGATTGTTGATGACTACTCTAGATACACTTGGGTGCACATAATCCTGTTTAAGACTAAAGTGCAGGATATCTTCAGACGCTTCGCAAATCGGGCCATGAACAACTATGGCATCTATATCAAGCACATCAGAAGTGACAATGGAACTGAGTTCAAGAACACTGGGCTCGACACCTATCTTGATACATTGGGCATTACGCATGAGTTCTCAGCTCCATACACTCCTCAACAGAATGGCATCGTCGAGCGCAAGAACCAGACTCTCATTGAGATGACATGCACTATGCTTGATGAATACAAGACACCAAGAAGATTCTGGCCTGAAGCCATTGATACTGCATGTCACATCATCAACATAGTTTATCTTCACAAGTTCTTCAAGAAAACATCATATGAACTACTGACTGGTAAGAAGCCAAACGTGAGCTATTTCAGAGTCTTTGGTGCTAAGTGCTGGATCAAGGATCCGCATCAAACTTCCAAATTTGCACCGAAAGAACATGAGGGTTTTATGCTCGGTTACGGAAAGGACTTGCACACCTATCGGGTCTTCAATCTCTTTCACTATAAAGTGGTTGAAACCGTAGATGTGCAGTTCGATGAAACTAACGGCTCGCAAAGAGAGCACGTGTCAAATGTGCTAAATGAAGCTTCTCCAAGTGAATCTATCAAACAAATGGGTACAGGCGAAATCATACCCACCGAGTAAACAACTGAAGATGAAATCGTCATCTCTCCACCTAATAATTCTGAAGACAATGCTCAGCCTGAAGCCAACGCTGAGCATGAAGATAATCAACAAAATGAGCAAAGTCTTCACCCAGCTCATCCTCGAGTCACAAATGAAGTTCAAATTGAGAAGATTCTTGATGGAATCAATGCAACTGGTCCACTCAGTCGCTCAAAAGCAACTCCGCTAGCCAACTTCTGTGGTCACTCTGCATTTGTCTCAATATCTGAACCCAAGCAAGTTGATGAATCCTTTATGGAATCTGAATGGATTCAAGCAATGCAAGAAGAGCTTCAACAGTTTGAGCTGAATAATGTGTGGGAACTGGTAAAGCGTCTTGATCCATGGAAACATAACATCATTGGCACCAAATGGATCTACCGCAACAAACAAGATGAGCATGGTGAAGTCGTCAGAAACAAGGCTCGTCTTGTTGCTCAAGGCTATACTCAAGTAGAAGGGGTTGACTATGATGAAACCTTTGCTCCTGTTGCCAGACTTGAAGCCATTCGCATACTGCTAGCATACGCCAACCATCCTAACATATTTCTGTATCAAATGGATGTGAAGAGCGCCTTTTTGAGTGGGAAAATTGAAGAAGAAGTGTATGTTGCAAACCTCCAGGCTTTGAAGACCCAAAGCGTCCTGACATGGTTTACAAGCTCAACAAGGCACTGTATGGACTCAAACAAGCTCCTCGTGCATGGTATGACACACTCAAAGACTTATTGAAGAGCAAAGGCTTCAAACCTGGATCATTGGATCCCACATTCTTCACGAAGACATATGATGGAGAACTGTTCGTATGTCAGATTTATGTGGATGACATAATCTTTGGATGCACTCACAAAAGATATAGCGATGAGTTTGGATACATGATGCAAGAGAAATATCAGATGTCTATAATGGGTGATATGAAGTTCTTCCTTGGTCTCCAAATTCGCCAACAGAAGAATGGCATCTTCATATCTCAAGAGAAATACCTCAAAGATTGCCTGAATAAGTTTGGAATGCAAGATTGCAAAGGGTACACGATGCCAATGCCAACCAAAGGTCAATTGGGCTCCGACGACAATGGTAAAGAGTTCGATCAAAAGGTATACCGCTCCATGATTGGTTCTTTACTCTATTTATGTGCATCTAGGCCTGATATAATGCTTAGCGTTTGCATGTGTGCCCGATTCCAAGCGGCACCAAAGGAATCGCATCACCTCGCTGTGAAGCGAATTCTTTGATACTTGGCTCACACTCCCACTCTAGGATTATGGTATCCCAAGGGCTCTATGTTTGATCTTATTGGATTCTCTGATGCTGATTATGCTGGTGACAAAGTTGATCGCAAGTCCACCTCAGGCACATGTCACTTTCTTGGACGATCTCTTGTCTGTTGGTCTTCAAAGAAGCAGAACTCAATATCTCTCTCTACAGCTGAAGCTGAATACATTGCTGCTGGATCTTGTTGCGCTCAGCTTCCCTCGATGAAGCAAACTCTCAAGGATTATGGCATCAACATGGAAAAGGTGCATCTCTTCTGCGATAACAAGAGCGCCATCAAGATTTCTCACAATCCCGTTCAGCACTCAAAGACAAAGCATATTGAAATTCGTTAGCATTTTCTCAGGGATCATGCGATCAAGAAGGGTATTGAAATCGTACATGTCAACACCGAAGAGCAACTGGCAGATATATTCACTAAGCCCTTGGATGAGAAAAGGTTTTGCAAACTACGGTGTGAGCTAAATATCCTAGAATCCTCAAATGTCATGTGATTGGACACACATCCTAACGCTTATGCATTTTGACGACTTAGATGTGCAACACACTAAGTAACGTATGTCTTCAACTCATGAAGACTTACACTCTGAGTGTGAATACATTAATGTGGAATTTGACTCTGGAGCGCCACGATAATTGTGCGTCGTGTCTTGGTCTAATACTTCCTATATGGTAGGTAATGCCACCACCAAACTTTACTGGAGATTTCATTTGGCGTCATGATTGCTTTATCTTCATACTTGATTTGTCTTCAACATTGGTTGTCTTCAAGACTCCTTGTCTCATAATGATCTATTGGGTTTCTCTGACATATACATATATATATGCGTTCTGTCCTCTACAGGATTCACTTATAGCTATGTCTTCAAACCTTTTAATCTAAGTGAATGTGATCAGACCCTGTTCCTCTCTATGCTTTATCTCTCCAACTCTCTCTATCTCTTCATATGCATGCTATTGACACTTGTTGAATGTCTTCACTGTGTTCTTGTCAGCTGAAGATATAGAGACAATTATTTAAAACATTTTTAATGCTATATCCCTTTTTGCCCGAAAACCGGAGGAACCGGAACGTCCATCCGACATATTAGGCACACGTGGGATCGTGGCTCAACTCTTTATAAGATGCATGCCAGCCACATGTCGTTCAAATGTGAACCGCTAGGGGCACCTGCGTAATTGCACTGCGCCGTCACCCCTCCTTATAAATACTCTACCCTCGCGGTCATTATTTCCTTCTCCCACCTCTCGCCAGCTCGCTCAACCCTAGCGCCTCCGCTAGCTCCAGTCGACGCCAGAGATGAAGCGCTTAGCTGACGCAACTTCTTCGATGTTGTCTTCACGCCGGCCGTGGACCTCGTCTCTCCGCCGCCGCCGTATCTTCCGCCGCCAAGTTAGGGCAGGGAAGATCGATTTGCTCGGCATCCTACTCTTTCCGTCTACCAGTTCTTCATTGCGGCAAAATAAATCTCCCTTTTTACCATTGTTTTGATCCGTAAAATTAACAAACCTTCACCACAAGTGGTTTATGTACATCAGAGATATGTTTCCTTCTATCCTTCTCTAATATGTTGGAAATATATTCACTTATGCTTCACTACTAGTTAGATTCCTCACTTGTACTTATTCCTGGATTCGTACAAATCTGGAACCAACTCACTCCATATAAGTGAGTGTCTTCGCACTATGAGGTCAATGTCTTCAATCCTACTTTAATCTTCAAAATCTTCTAAGAATGCATATGACCTCTTACCCTTCCCTCAATTCTGTCACAGGTATATGTCCGTGGGAGAATCCCTTGGTTCTCATAGTCTGCAAGCATTTACAGAATTCTTACAATGTCACATTGAATCTCCTGAAGCCGGTTCTTGTCTAACCAGTCGTCGGAAGACAAACTGCATTGTAAAGCCTTTCTGTCTGAACTCAATGGCTTCTAAGAAACAATCCAAGAAGGGTGGAAGGCAGAGACGTACTGACACCGCCAAAGATCTTCCATCTGATCTGTTCGCCATGTACAAATCTGACCCTGAAGAAACCTATGGAGAACACAACTCTAGAATCCAATGGATTCAAGGATATTGGGCACAACAATGGTTTCTGTACAAATTTTTGACCCCTGAGTATGCTTCAAAGAATGCCATTCGCCATGGGGTGATATCGTACAAGAAGCTCCAGCCCAAGACTGAGTCTGAAGCCATTGCCAAGAGCTTCTTTCCGTGCATGGTCAGAGGACCCATGCCTTCAAATGCTGACCCATCTAGTCCTCGATGGTGTCGAGATGATGAATTATTTGAAGAAAACTACAAATTTGCCAAGAACTCTGCAACTCAGAACAGGAAAGAATTGGGCATTAACTTCAATCCTGGCCCATCTCAGCCACGGTTTGATGGATCAGGTGAAGCCAATGAAAATCGCGTCGGCCCCTTCAATGGCCTTGATGGATTGCTATCCCACATTGCTGCTCAAAGAGCAACTGTGGAAGATGTTGCTGAAGACATGGAACCTGAAGTTGTTCCTGAGTCTGTGAAGCCCAAGAAGAAATCAAAGGCTTCGAAACCTGCTGCTACCCCAAGAGCTTCAAATGTGAATCCCCTGAAAATGGTACCTCCTGAATTCAGTGTGCAGTCTGAGGATCACTCTCGCATCTCTCAGAGGTCAAAGCAGCTTGTGAAGCCATTTGGCCAAGGACTCACTCCTGGAAGCATCCTGCGCAATGATGATGACATCATAGGTCTGTCCAGTGATGAAGATCTTGCTGATGATGCTCTGGAAATGCTGATTAAGAGCAAGCACCAGGCCGAAATCTTCAATGATTTGCCTCTCTTTGACGCTGATATCATCAACAACTTCATTGATGAATGGTTTGAAGATACATCTCTTTCACTTGATGATCTTTAGCTTCCAATTGATATCAGTGTGACCTTGCAAGGATACATTGCTCAAGAACTGACTGTTGCATAGAAGGTTATTGAGCAAAAGAACAAAATTAATCATGAGAAGGCTTTGTTCAAGAAGCATATGGCAAGCCTCAGTGCAAAAGAAGTCCAAGGCTTCAAGACTCTGATGGCAGACCTCAAGGATGAATTTGCCAAGCGCCGTGAAGTTGCAAAGGGCTCAAGGGAACGCTCAAGCGTTATGCTGAGAAATGCATCCAAGCCCACAATGAGGCTATGAAGAGGAAAGATCTTGGCCGTCCAGGTACTGATCCCAAGATGGCTGCCAAGAAGCCAAAGAAGAATAAGAAGCCTGCTGATGAAGACACTGAACCACCAAGGCAGGAAAGACCAAGCATTGTCTTCCCTGACAGCATGACTGGCCCGAAGCCAAAGGTCCCATCAGCAGCTTCTGCTCAAAAGAAGACGAGGCAGGCTGAAACCGAAGCCAAGAAACACAAGCATGAGGATGCCTCTGCTACTGCTCCCTCCAAGAAGAAGCGAAAGCTCAAAGCTTCAAAGGCTTCACATCAGCCTCATGTTTCCTCCACAGAGCCATTGGTGGTCGAACCCATTTCTGTTGCCTTGCCTGCCTCCTCCAGCCGTGAACGTCGTCTGGTTGTCCATGAGCCTGCTCCCTCAGAGGCTCATCATACTGAAGAGATTCCAGCTGCTGACTAACCTGCAGCTGAAGACATTGGTCATGATGACAATGTAATTGATGATGAAGTCCTTCCTCAACTTGAACCCCATCCAGTTCAATCACCTACTCTCAACTCATAAGCATTGTTGGTCCCACGACGCCAATGACTCAAGATGAATATTGGGAAGAGCAACACCCGAACACCCCCTACAGGAAGTCATTCCTCGCACTCCGCCGTTTCTTGCTACCACTCCTGTACTTGAGACTCCAATAGCAACTCCAGAAGAAGACATGGAGCAGACCAATGAAAATGCGTCACCAATTGCGTCGCCCAATTCGAAGGCTTCGCAAAGGTCTCAGGCCTCAAGCCTCCATGTCAAGCATTTCTGAAGATGGAGAACAAAACTCTAGCTCAGTGCCATGTCAAGTGTTTCCTGATGCCATTCCTTCCGAATCTGCTCCTGAATCTGAAGCCAAGCTGGCTGAAGACATCCCGGCTGCATCAGTCGATGAAGCAAAAGAGGACACTTGTGAAGTTACTCCCCCTCCACAAGATATTGTTGCCCAAGAAGAGGTGCCCGTCATGCAAGAACCCATCCACCCAGATACTGTTGTGCATGAGGCCACTCAGCCTGAAGCCACTGACCCTGAAACAAATGTGGCTGCTCCATCAATGAACGTTGAAGCCAATGACACTGCCATGGCTGAAGCCAATGTGCAGAATGAAGTCGTTGCTGCTCCTGATGTGACTGCTCCTTCTTCTGAACCCTACACCATGGCCCAAGCCTACAATAAAGATGATGTGCTTGTCACTGTCAAATGGCCACTTCTGAAGCTTCCTGCTGCCCCAGGCCCACAATATGATTATCATGTGGAGCAGAGGCCTCAGACCCTGAAGCCCAAGCCCAGATTGCCTCGGCTTCCCAACACTACAACTACACAAGGGTCATTCAGTGTGCATAGCTTCAGGGCAAACAACACCTTCTTTGATACTGCTAAGAACCCATATAAGAAGCCCAAGATTTTTTCTGATAGGTTCTGGAGCTTTCAGCAACGAAGCTATTACTCTTGCATTATGTACGATCAGGACCGGATTTTTCCGCATCAATGTCTTGATTGTGATGCCATAGCTGGACTGCCCTGCCTTGAAGAAGCCCTTGACTATTTCAGAGAAGTTGGATTGCTTCCCTTTGTCACTGCTAAGGAACACTGGAATGAAGAGCTTCTACTATAATTTTATGCTACTCTGCATATCAGAGTATACAACAGGGATCTGAAGACATGGGTCCTTGAGTGGATGACAGGTGACATTCATCATGAAGCTAATGCTCAGACACTACTTGAGCTCACTTCCCTGCCCACTCCTGGTGAGTTGTACGAACCAGGCTGTTCTTTATATCAGAAAGAGCTTCAAAGCATCTTCTAGAAAGCTAAACCCAATATGAGTGAAATGCTTAGCATGATGAAGCCATTGCCCCCTGATGCTGATCTTACAAAGGAATTCTTCGTCCAAGACCTTGAGTACTTGCCTCGCACCATATACCTTATTCCGAGGCGTACTCTTTGGCCTGTCAAGGGACACTCATCTGAAGCTACACTGAATGGCGTCATGAAGACCTTGGTCTTCTATATTTTCAATGGCATCCGCTTCAATACTCATGACTTCTTCCTTTGCCAACTGGCTGCCTCTGTTGTTGATCTGTTTGGCCTCAAGCTCTTCGCTCCTTGGATCATGAGGCTCATTAAGCTTCATTCACCTGTCAGCTATCAAGCCTCTGCACGCAACCATGTTGTCTTCTTGCCTGAGGTTGATACATCCTATGAAGCCATCTATGCTGAGCCTGCCAAGCAACCACTTCAACTTCAAAATGCTGATCGCCAAAGCTTCACGCAGCAGGTTGAAAGTGTGTATGTGCCTGATGCAAATGTAACTGCTTATCATCTGGCTGAGCATCTGTGCCTCCCACATCATGCCAACACAAATACCACTAGTAGCACCATTGCTCAACGGCCGAAGAAGCGTCCTCGTGTCCCGAATGACCGAGAGCTTCTTGTTTCACTTCACCAGAAAGAAGATAGGCATCATGACTGGATGAAGCGGCAAATGCAAAGTCTTCTCACAGATGTGAATCGCATTCGCAACTTGGCTACCAAGAATTGGTTTGTTGCACATGAAGCCTGTCGGCGGTCCTGGAAGAGCCTTACCCTGCTATGCTCTGAAGCTGAGTTTCAGGCAGATGGCTTCACCGAGCACTTCAAGTTTAACTCCAGTCCTCCACAAGCTGCGACTTGGCATCCAACCCCATCTATTGAAGCTTCTGAGTATTCATCTACGGCTGCAACTGTTGTTGTTCGTGTCATCGATGAAGAAGACGACGCCACTTCCCCAGCAATCACTTCACTGCATCACGATTCTGCATCAGGCCCCTCTGCACCACCAAACTCCACCATCGACCCGACTGCACCAGCATCTTCTCCGCCTAGGAACGCATAGATACTCTATCTCTTCAAACCTTTTTGGTCCTTACTCACAAAAGGGGGAGAAGCATATGAGTTGATAGTCTTCAAGCGAGTCCATATATGGGTCGGGTGCATTATTTTTGCTAAGTTCTTACAACTCTCGTTTTGAAACATTTGGCTCTTGAGTTGTAACACTTAAAACTTGATGGTCGTGTGCTACATTTACTGTTGTTTTCCTATGCTTGGTTAAATATCTATCCTATGTGCATGAAGTCAAGTAGTAGACGTCCATTTTCCATTATGCATCTCATTATCTTCACTACATCCTTGTATGCATGATGGATTGTCTTCATAAAATTGAAGGAGATCTCCATAAAGCAAAACCTGCCATGTGCCTTTGCATTCAAAAGCAAAACTACTATGTGCACATCTTCAGGGGGAGCCCTTTCAATATTATGAAGCTATGAAGCTATTGACTGTGTTATCCATAATTTCACATATTTTATCCCCGTTGAAAACTTCAACCTATTTGTTATCAATCACCAAAAAGGGGGAGATTGTAAGTGCATCTAGTGCCCCCTACTTGGTTTTGGAATATTGACGACAAACGTGGTTGAGGGACTAACGTGTTTGTGAGAATTGCAGGATAACACAGGTAATAGTCCCTCACAGATTCGATTTAACTTCTAGAGATGACCCCTAAAAATGTGTGAAGACATTGAAGACACTGGTGGTGCGTGAAGACATTCACGTAAAGATAATGACCTATGAAGACATTCATTGAAGACAATAGAATGCAAAGACATTGTTTCTTTCGTAGTTCTTTTTATTCTTTCCTGAGTCATAGGAACCACCGTACTGTTAAGTGGGGTCCAAGTGAACATGGTCGAATGACTGAAGTGATGCTCAACCAAAACACCTATGTCTTCAAGTGAAGACAAATGAGAGCAAATCTTATCCAGAGCTGGATAAGTCAGCTTCACTTGGAGCTCAAGTAAGGTTGCCACGTGTGTTCACAATCCGACCGTTGGACACGTGTCAGATCCTTAGTGACCAAGGGTCATTTCAGACATATCATGTCAGGTTGCCTCATGGCTATAAATAGCCCACCCCCTACACCATAAATTGGTGGCTGCTTAGAGTTAGTGCACGGCTTTTGTCGTTTGAGAGCAACCCACCTCCGAAGCCTTTGAGAGAAAAGATCCTTGTGAGGACTAAACACCCAAAGCCAAAGAGAGTTAAGCATCACTGAAGTCTTTCTGTCTATGTGACCTGAAGACTTGTTACACTTGAGGATTGTGCTTCCTCCAGCCGGTTAGGCGTCATGTTCTGAGCGTCCTAGAGTGACAGTGGACTGCCAGTGAACGAAGTCTGTGAAGGTTCAGAAGTCTACCTTGAAGACTTACCAGATTGATTGGGCGAGGACTGTGTGTCCTTAGCTCAAGGGGAATACGGTGAGTACTGTGTGTCTGGGACTATGTGTCCTCAGGTTTGAATACCTAGCCGCCCTAACCAGATGTACAGTTGACACAGCAACTGGAACTGGTCTACCAAATCCTTGTCTCCATCAAGCAACTGGTTTTATCCCTTCTTCCTTTACATTTTAGTTTGTCTTCGTGAAGCCTTTACTTGTCTGTATGATCTGTTTGACTTCACTGTGTGAAGATTGCTCTCTATTTAGTTTTAGTTATATCTTCCATCTCGATCAATGCTATCAAGTCAGCAATAGTATGTGTATTATCTTCATGATGCCTGCTTGACTATTGCATGCCTGGACACCTTTATCTTCCGCTGCTTATCATATAGGTTCATTTCCGTCGTCTGTCTTCAAAGCCCTCGTGTTTTGAATACTTTCATAAAAATCGCCTATTCACCCCCTCTAGTCGATAACTTGCACTTTCTGAAACGGATCTTGCGGGCAAGCTTTTTTGAGGTTGGTGAAGTCGACACACATGCGCTCCTTTCCTCCCTTCTTGGGTACGACGATGGGGTTTGCCAGCCACTCCGGGTACGAGACCTCGCGAATGACACCCGCCGCCTCCAGCTTACGAGTCTGCTGCACGATGAAGGAATGCTTCTCCGTGGATTGGCGCCTGGCCTTCTGCTTCATGGGGCGCATATTAGGGCACACGTTTAGGTGATGCTCGATCACCTCACTCGGTACTCCCGCCAGATCCTTGGGCTCCCACGCGAACACGTCCCTGTTCGCGCACAGGAATCCAACCAGCGCCTCTTCCTGAGCTGGGAGAAGGCCAGCACCTATGGTGAAGGCGACACCTGATGGCTTGTCTTCATCCACCGGCACCTGCTTTGTCTCGGCTTGGTCTTGGGAGAAAATTTGCTTCTTCTTGGCAAGGGCAGCCCCCTCGGTCCCAGGGGCGGCTTCCCCGGCAGGGCACGCCACCGCAGCCGTCCGGAAGACGCGCCTGAGGGCCGCCAGAGCTTCTTTGGTGTCCCCCGCCACGGTAAGGACTCCGCTGCTTCCTGATATCTTCATGAGGTTATAGGCCGGATGGGTCGCGGACATGAACTCAGCCAGCGCGGGGTACCCGAGGATGGCGTTGTACGGGAGACTGATTCAAGCAATGTCGAAGTAGATCAACTTGGCGCGGTAGTTGTTTCGGGTGCCGAAGGTGACCGGGAGGCGGATCTTCCCCAGAGGGCTGGTGGAACAGCTGCTGACCCCAGAGAAGGGTCTGGTGGGGCGTAGCCACTCAAGTGGCACTTGGAGCAAGCTGAAAGCTTCCACTGAGAGCACATTGAGGCCAGCCCCGCCATCGATGAGGGTCTTGGTGACTGCCACGTTGTAGATGGTGGGGGTGCAGAGCATCGGGAGAGCGCCGGAGCTCGCGGTGGGGGCAGGGTGGTTTCCCGAGTCGAAGGTGAGGTCAGCCTTGGGCGCCACCCCTCCAGGAGGAGCCCCCTGGCATATGGAGGTGACGCCCGTCTGGCGAAAGATCTGCTTGATGTGCCGGCTGGAGGGTGGCGCTTGGGAGCCGCCGAGGAGGGCCGCGATGGCGTGGGGCGACCCCCCCCAAAGCATGCAACAAAGAGGTCATGCATCTCTTCCCAGGACGCCACAACCGATTCTGGCAAGCTGAAAAACTAGGCACGCGGCACGACGTTGAGTGCCATGGGGAGCCAGCTCGCCATGACCTTGTCGTCACAGCCGGCCGCCGAGATGGCTTCTTCGTAGGCCTGGAGGAAGACGAACGGGTCTGCCACTCTGTTGTAGCTGGGTGGTAGATTCGGCCTGAAGCTGGGTGGCCACTGTACCCACCGTAAGGCGCGCGGCCACCAAGCCCGTCGGAGGAGAGACGCCCGCCATGAGAACTTGGTGAGCGCAGAGCTGGACGGACGGGGATGAAACTTCGGCACACCCATACCTGGAGCGCCAAATGACGGATCTCGGGTTCCGGCAAAACCCTTAAGGTTCGAACTCTGGGGTGCGCATGAAGATCTTTCCTTCCGCCCTAGCACGTCTACTCAACAACCCTAGGCCTAGCTCGTCAGATCCGATGAACAAGGGACACAAGATTTATACTGGTTTGGGTCACCATTGTGGTGTAATACCCTAATCCAGTGTGGTGTTGTGGATTGCCTTGTAGGCTAATGAGGATCTAGTACATGAGTGAACTGCTTCCTGAGGAGATGTGTTCTTGAGCTCGGGTGAGCTTGTGGGTGTGTAAGTGGTCTCGATGATCCGATCCCTTTCTAAGGTGGTGGCTAGTCCTACTTATAGTGGCCCGGGTCCTGTTCCCAAATATCGAGCGGGAAGGAATCCTACAATGGCCAAATTTAAAGGGGGACAACCAGTACAAGCTATCCTGACAAAAGGTGGTCTTCGCCTGCCAAAGGCTCTAGTGGTGACGCCGCCGTGGGCTCCGCGATGACCTCTGTTCTGCTGTCCTGCTGGTCTTGGTCTCGTTGAACCGATATGGAAACCTTTGCTTGATGCCTCGGAACTCTTCGTCTACACCTGCTCCCATAGCACCAAAGAGGAAACTAGCACTTTTGCGCTCGTTGGCGCCTGCCTGGCTTTGGTCGTCACTGCTCACGTCACGAGGACCTCGTGAGGTGCCCCGTGCCTCGATATCTCCGATCCTCGCGAGCTGGCCTGGTGAAGCCGCCCCAGGGGATACCTTGTGTCTTTCGCCTCGCGAGGCTCGGCCCCTTGCGACGGTCTTGAGCGGTCGCTGAAGATGCTGGGCCATACCAGGCCGCCTGGTGAGCCACACCCTGGGCCGCAGGCAGGCAAGTCTGGGTACCCCCGGTCCTAGAACGCCAACATGCTCTAGTCGTCTACTTAGTGCCAAACTATGTCAGCGGTGGAGTCCTTCCAAGGCTCATTAAAGAGGAGGTGATGGCACGGGCAAAGGTGTAGGGAGCAGAGGGAAACAAGCTCGACAAGTTTGCTGTTGCAAACTTGACCGCATTCTGGAGACTAAACCAGAGAGGTTAATTAGCGAACATGATGTCTAGGAGGGTTAGGGTAGCAAGGACTAAGATCCTGGGAGTTTTGACAGCATTTGGTCAAGTATTTAGCATAGTTGCAGTGCAACTGCCAAACCTGGCCGAGAAAGAAAATGATGAAGGAGGCACTCACTGGGAGTGTTGGATTGGGCTAAAACTTGGGAAAGCTTCCCGATTTGGTCATATGTAGATGCTGCAAAATGATTATACCAAATGGACTTGCCAAATTGGTACTTGTTTCACAAGCATCACATCTGACCAGAATTTTTGGAAAAATTCAGGAAAATATTGGCTACATGAAATGAGCCAAAATTTGTTGGAGATAGGTTATATGGGTAGGAGAAGGCTTAGTAATATTTTCAACCATAGTGGAGCAAGATAAAATATACTTGCTTCACAAACTGGAAATTTGGGCAGAAAATAAGACGTGCTCATGTGCTCACATAGCTCAATGAAATGAGCTGCATTTAGGCGGAGGCTAAAGAATTGAGATACTTGAGAAGATGGAAAAGTTTCATCCCACTTGTAGACTCTATGAAGGTACTTCCTTCACAAAGTTGCATTCTGGACAGAAACTTTGAAAAATTGCATAGGGAGCTAGGATGAATGGATTGAGCTCATCTTTGGTATTCATGGGTGATTTATCAATGTTAATCACCCTGCCAAATTTCAGCTCAATAGGAATTAATAATAAGGCACTTCCTTTACAAAATTTCAGAGAAGGCAGAAACTTGCATTGGATCATGTGCCAAATTTTTGAGCTGTGGAACATGATCTAAGGATGGAACTAGTGATTATATAGCAAGGACAACCTCCACAAATTATTTGGGAATTTACCTTGCCATAAAAATGGTAGTTCCTTTGGAAAATGGCAAAAATGCAATATTGGCTTAAAATAGGAAAAGGCAATTTTCCTTATTTTAATGTGGCCAATATTTTTGCGAGAGCTTGGATTAGGCATAAATATCAACTCCACCAATTCTCATGAATTTAGGAGATGGCTAGCTATGCCTTTTAATTTTATTCCTCAAAAAGGCAAGAGAAGGAATAAATCATAATTTAAAAATATTGCATGGGACTTAGCAATATTTTTGCATATCCAAGGATTAGGAGGATAGGAGCGTCTCTTGGAACAGATGGAATGATCAATAGATCAAGGAAAATGATGGATCCTTTGTAATCACAAAGGCCACATTCAAATTCCAAAAATTTGGAATTAGGGTTTGAGAGGGTTTGAGCTAATGCAAATGAGGTCTTGCCCACTCGCAAAGACATGAGCAAGGTTTTGGATGGTTGGAAACGGCAAGATGTCCCAGAGTCATCCAACAAACTGAGGAGAAAGATTTTGAAAATGAGTGCCAGGAGAGAATAACAACACAAAAATTGATAACCCAATTTTGGGGCTGTTACAACTACCGCCTTGAACCGAACCCGTGGAACGCTGCCAGGCTCCGACGATTCTATGGATAGTTCGGTAGCAATTTCTTCCTCCTAATAAGTTAGGTCTTGTCTTTTACTTTTTTGTTTTATCTCCTTTTTTCTCTACACAATTTCTTCAATTGACAAGTATTCGGCTCGCCCGAACTATCACATAACAAGTACATCCTTAATTGTACCTACCTCAAATACACCTGGGGGCTTCTTTAACGAAGCCCATTATAAATAAAGCTTCTTGCTTAAAAATGTCGCCTGTTTTTACAGTTTATCCTTGCCATTATATGAACCAATATGACTTAAGTTCTGGCCAAGCTGGGTTGCCTGGCTCCTATGCTTACCCCTACGTTTCTGATTGTTCGGCTAGGGTGTAAAGGGAGCACCTCTGCGATTGTTACAACCGGGTAATCCGGATATGTACCTCACACTGGGTGAAGCCGAAAGCTAGCGCTCTTAAGGGAATAATTGGTCGGTGGATATACGACATATCACATTCTAAAGCATATCGTAAATTATAACAGGAGATGGCATCCTACTGTCCTTCTGACAGGATCGAAGGCCTAGGCCCGCATCTTTATGCACGCCGACCCAAGGAAAGGAACCCCTAACGGAACTATTCTCTCTGGAAGATGTTTCTTACATTAAATAGTAATATGACATAACTCCCCGAACTCAGTTCGTTTGTTCAAGAAATTATGACCGGATCGCCTGGTTTCCGAACATATCACGTGTTTACCACAGATATAGTATTCAGAAGCACTCCAGCCTTTGGGTTTATGGAGGTTGAAGCACATGGTCGGCCATGACAAACTTTATATAAATTCGGTCGGAGATAAGTTTGATGGTAAATGTATATTTGATACATAGAATCAAACGACTACTCATTTTCTATTCCCTCTATACGGCTGTCCAGCTTACAGTCCTATTGGGAAAGTTTTGCAGCTATCCCTTCCTGGTCATATACCAGGCGCGGAGGAATTTCTTGTCCATCGGACCCTCGAGGTCCCACGCGGGCCATGTGATTTGGATCAAGACGGGTGTAGCTTGTCATCACCATGGCCCATGCTTCTCGAGCACCCATGCGGCATGCTGATGCTTTCCATAGTTCAAAGCGGCGTCGAGCCCCTTTGAACAGGTCCGCCAGATCCTCCATAGTCTCTGGAGGTGAGTCGCCAGGCCACAGAAATCTGGCCGTACTCTTCATGGCCTTCCGAGCCCGTTCATGGACCCTGGAAAGCTCTTGCAGCACATCACTCTCAAAACCGGACACTCCGCCGTCAGGCTGGCCAGTCAACAAACCTACAGGAAAAGTTTTTATAAGAAACTTTCACAATAAGAGACTACAAGGAGAGCTAGGTATAAGAGACATACTAAGCATGCCACTTTTTAGCCTCCGATTCTCTTCCAAGGCGCTTGTGAGTTGGGACTTTATGCCCTTTAGCTCCCGTTCGAGCCTAATATTTCTATCCTGCGCTTGGTTCCTTTTTTCCATAGCTTGCGTCACGGCATGCTCGCCAGCAGCTTTTTCCCCTTCGGCATATTTCTTGTCCGCTAGGGCAGCTCTTAGCTCCCTCTTCAGTTGGTCGATCGATCATGTTGCTGTATTACACATTAGTATATACATCATAGTAACCAGCAGAACTGTCATGGCTTCCGAACATAATTAATCTTACCGACAACATCCTTTCCGGATTCCTTCGAGTTTTTCAATTCGGTGAGCTGAGTCCAGCACTCTTCAATTTCCTTGGATAAAGAGTTATTCTTTTCTCGAATGACCCATAAAAATACAACGATCCTCAAATTAGTTGTACCAACTACTTTAAGTCTCAGGGGCTACTGGCATGGGAATACTCAAAATAAGAACTTACCCTCATATCTTTTGAAAGCCGATGAGTGGCTTCGGCGAGTCCGTCTTGAGCGGCTCAGATATAGGCATCTGCAGAATTGAGGGCGTTAAACACCTCCTCAGAAAAACGGGATCATGCATGGCTGCCTTCCGCCGCAGGTGAATCGTAGCAACCTCCACTTCGGAATTGGTGGCTGACACTTCGTCCGAATCCTCCTGGGGAGGAAAATCTGGCACCGAATAAGCATTAACCCCTGATGGGCCTGAGGCTGGATTGGCTGGAGTTTCACCTACATTGTCTCCGGAGATAGTCCGGCGCGTACTCCTCCTAAAAGGACAAAACAAAGCGGAAAGTTGTAATACCGATTTCACCACCCAGCGCTTACCAAAACAAACATACCTCTTAGAAGGTCTGATGGTATTCGCGGTCCTCTTTCGCTTTGAGGCCTCACCCGATGCGGGCGTCACCCTCTGGGTTGACGGTTTTCGTACAATTTGGCGTGAGGAGCGCCGTCCCTGTTCAAGTATGATAGAATACAATGGGTAAGGCACCTCGGGAATCCTCTCTTTTTGATGAGATATGTCCTGAAATACTTACATGGGATGAAGGAATGAGGTCTGGGTAATCGGCTACAGTAGCCACTAGGGGACCCTCGCGGCATGCTTGCTAGAAGACTCCATCTTCTAACTCTATACCTACATCCGAATCTTCATTATATCTGGGGCCTGCATCTCGAAACTGGTCCTCTAGCTCTGGGGCAGGACTATTAATCCCCTCGATCACCTTCCTCCACTCTTGTTGGGAGAAATCGAATATTGTTCGGTCAATGCATCGTAACAAAGAAAAATTGAGCGGCCAAAGAGAGGGACTTACCAAGTCGGGAGGATTGTACATAGAAAGGCCCTCCCGGCATGTTAAACGGATGAGGTCTTGCTTCTCTCCTTTATAGAGGCTTTCCAGGATAGCGCCTATAATGGCAGGGTCATCTAGATCCAGGTGTAGGCAGCGCGAGGCATCATTCTGACCATTGTAGTGCCACATCGGAAATCTTCTGGCTTGAAGCGGGTGTACACGTCACTTCATTGAAATGGCCATCACTTCGATTATAGTTAATCCTGAACTAGCAAGAAATTTGATCTTGCCGGCCAGTCTGCTAACCTCCGCTCTCTCTTCTTCCAAGGAACCGCGGGGACGTCAGTTAAAAAGCTTCCTTGGCGGAGCACTGGAATCCTTGGGGAGTCCTCGCCGAACTGGATCCGGCAAAGCGACGTCCTGAATGTAAAACCACTCCGAAGGCCATTCTTCGGATGCCTTCTTCGGAGTACCGGGCAGATAACATGTCCCGGCTATGCGCCATACTTCGGCACCCCCAACTTCAAATATGGATCCTTCCTTCGATCGAGGGACAAGGCAGAAATACCTTCTCCATAGCTCGAAGTGAGGCTCGCAGCCCAAGAACAGTTCGCATAAAGCGACAAAACCCGCAATGTGCAGGATTGACCCTGGAGTAAGATCGTGCAGTTGGAGGCCATAAAACTCCAGGAGTCCCCTAAGAAAGGGGTGAACGGGGATCCCCACACCTCTTCAAAGGTAGGGGACGAAACATATCCGCTCTCCATCGGAGGGGTTGGGAAAACTCTGTGCCAGGGCTTGGTTGTCGATAGACGTTAGTCCGGCCCGGACAGGGACTAGATCCTCTAAGGGAAGATACCCCTGCGCTTGCAGTGTCTGCAGGTGCGCATGGGACACAAAGCAGCTTTACCATTCTATTGTACGAGGGCCATGAGGGCACGAGGAAGAGCTCGGGGGACTAGCCATGTTTGAAGATTATTTTGCAGGCACTAGGGTTTCTTCCGCGTGGAATGGGATGAAGAGGCAGTTGGGATCTATTCTCTTATATACGCGCCTTCTCTGAGCGGTCAAGGGGGTATTTGCAAAAAACTCCTAAATGGTTCGCATTCGTTGGACACGTGGAAGCCAAGGCGACGGCGGCGAGGAATCGGCGGACTATAATGTTTAAGGAAGCCGAACTATCATCCAGGAGGACTCACCTTGCAAGATCGAAGACATGAATCCGGATACAATCTCGTCCTTGAAGGCAAGTCAGGGGGCTACTGAGGGAGTCCTGTATTTAGGGGTCCTCAGTCATACGGGTCGTTGAAGCTGGGCCGCACGAAGAAGAAGAAGAAGACCCTCCTCCGTATTCGGTCAAGACTCTTATGTACGTAGAATGGCAAGTGTAGAGTCCGGATGTATCAATTACTTCCTCCCCAAGTCACCCTTGTAACCCTAGGTCCCCTCTGACGTGTATATAAGCCGGGGGGTTTAGTGTGTAGAGGGGATCATCATCAGCACAATATCCTCATAGGCTAGACTAGGGTTTAGCCATTACGATCTCGAGGTAGATCTACTCTTGTATTCATATTCATCCGTCTAATATAGCAGGAAGTAGGGTATTACCTCGATCGAGAGGGCCTGAACTTGGGTAAACATCGTGTCCCTAGTCTCCTGTTACCATCGATCCTCTAAACGCAAAGCTTGGGCCCTCCTACCCGAGATCTGCCGGTTTTGACACCGACACCCGTCTTGTTGCTATGCATCTCCTAGATAGATCTTGTGTGAGCGTAGGATTTTTTTGAAATTGCATGCTACGTTTCCCAACTATGGTATCAGAGCCAGGTCTATGCGCTGATGATTTGCACAAGTAGAAGTCTAGAACACAAAGAATTGTGGGCGATAATAGTCATACTGCTTACCACCAATGTCATACTTTGATTCGGCGGTATTTTTGGATGAAGCGGCCCAGACCAACATTACATGACCGCATTCATGGTACTCATTCTAACGACGTGCTTTGCACACAGGTGGCTGGCGGGTGTCTGTTTCTCCAACTTTAGTTGAATCGAGTGTAACTACGGCCGGTCCTTGTTGAAGGTTAAAATAGCACACTTGACGAAAAATCGTTGTGGTTTTCATGCGTAGGTAAGAATGGTTCTTGCTAGAAGCACGTAGTAGCCACGTAAAACTTGCAACAACAAAGTAAAGGACATCTAACTTGTTTTTGCAGGGCATGTTGGCATGTCATATGGTCAAGACGTGATGAGTTCTTCGTTATTGTATGCGATGATCGTGTTTTGCAAATTATCGGCAACCGGCGGGAGCCTTATGGTTGTATCTTTATTGTATGAATTGTGAACGCCATGTAATTGATTTACTTTATCACTATGAGTTAGCGATAGTAGTAGAAGCAATATTTAGTGAGATGACCACGACGCTACATTGAAGATCATGGTGTCAAGCCGGTGACGATGGAGATCATGATGATGCTTTGGAGATGGAGATTAAAAGAACAAGATGATGATGGCCATATCATGTCAGATATTTTGATTGCATGTGATGTTTATATTTTTATGCATCTAATTTTGCTTAGTACGGCGGTAGCATTATAAGATGATCCCTTGCAAAATTTCAAAGTACAAGTGTTCTCCGTGAGTATGCACCATTATGACAGTTCATCGTGCCGAGACACCACGTGATGATCGGGTGTGATAAGCTCTACGCTGACATACAAGGGGTGTAAGACAATTTTGCACATGCAAAATACTCGGGTTAAACTTGACGAGCCTAGCATGTACATACATGTCCTCGGAACACTGGAGACCGAAAGGTCGAGCGTGAATCATATAGTAGATATGATCAACATAAGATGTTCATCATTGAAAACTACTCCATCTCACGTGATGATCGGACATGGTTTAGTTGATTTGGATCACGTGATCATTTAGATGACTTGAGGGATGTCTATCTAAGTGGGAGTTCTTTAATAATATGATTAATTGAACTTTAATTTATCATGAACTTAGTCCTGATAGTTTTTGCATATCTATGTTGTTGTAGATCAATGGCCCATGCTACCGTTCCCTTGATTTTTAATGCGTTCCTTGAGAAAGCTAAGTTGAAAGATGATGGTAGCAACTACACGAACTGGGTACGTAAATTGAGGATTATCCATATTGTTACACTGAAGAATTATGTCCTTGAAGCACCGCTAGGTGGCAGGCCAGCTACAGGAGCAACTCCCGACGTTATGAACGTCTAGCAAGTTCGATTTGATGACTACTCGATAGTTCAGTGTGCCATGCTTTACGGCTTAGAATCGGGACATCAAAGACATTTTGAACGTCATGGAGTGATACGTCCATTTGCATCATGCTTTTATATTGATATTTATTGCACTATGGGCGGTTATTACACATTATGTCACAATACTTATGCCTTTTCTCTCTGATTTTACAAGGTTTACATGAAGAGGGAGAATGCCGGCAGCTGGAATTCTTGGCTGGAAAAGGAGCAAACATTGGAGATCTATTTTGCACAACTCAAAAAGTCCTGAAACTCCACGAAACTCCGCTCATAAAATATAAAAAATATCCGGTGAAAGAGGTACACGAGGGGGGGGGGGGCACCCACTGTCCACGAGGGTGGGGGCGCGACCCCTACCTCGTGGGCCACCTGGCAGCCCCTCGATGCCCATCTTCTGTAATATTCGGTGTTTTATCCTGGAAAAAAAATCACAAGGAGGCTTTCGAGACGAAGCGTCGCCGGCTCGAGGTGGAACCATGGCGGAACCTATTGATATGTCTCCAACGTATTTACTTTTCCAAGCCCTTTTGCCCTTGTTTTGGACTCTGACTTGCATGATTTGAATGGAACTAACCCGGACTAACGCTGTTTTCAGCTGAACCGCCATGGTGTTGTTTTTGTGCAGAATAAAAAGTTATCAGAATCGCCTGAAAATCAACGGAGAATTATTTCAGAAAATATAAAAAATATCTGCAAGAAGATACTCATCGGGGGGCCCACACCCTGTCCTCGAGGGTGGGGGGCGCGCCCCCCTTCCCAAGGCATGCCCCCCTGCCTCGAGGGCCCCCCGATGCTCCACCGACGTACCCCCAGGTCCTACATCTTCCGTTTCAGGGAGAAAAAAATTAGAGAGAAGGAATTATCGCGTTTCACGAGACGGAGCTGCCGCCAAGCCCTAATCTCTCTCGGGAGGGCTGATCTGGAGTCCGTTCGGGGCTCCGGAGAGTGGAGATTGCCGCCATCGTCATCATCAACCTTCCTCGATCACCAATTCCATGATGCTCACCGCCGTGTGTGAGTAATTCCATCATAGGCTTGCTGGACGGTGATGGGTTGGATGAGATCTATCATGTAATCGAGTTAGTTTTGTTAGGGTTTGATCCCTAGTATCCACTATGTTCTGAGATTGATGTTGCTATGACTTTGCTATGCTTAATGCTTGTCACTAGGGCCCGAGTGCCATGATTTCAGATCTGAACCTATTATGTTTCCATGAATATATGTGTGTTCTTGATCCTATCTTGCAAGTCTATAGTCACCTACTATGTGTTATGATCCGGCAACCCCGAAGTGACAATAATCAGGACCACTCCCGGTGATGACCATAGTTTGAGGAGTTCATGTATTCACCATGTGTTAATGCTTTGGTCGGTACTCTATTAAAAGGAGGCCTTAATATCCCTTAGTTTCCAATAGGACCCCGCTGCCATGGGAGGGTAGGACAAAAGATGTCATGCAAGTTCTTTTCCATAAGCACGTATGACTATATTCGGAATACATGCCTACATTGCATTGATGAACTGGAGCTAGTTCTGTGTCACCCTAGGTTATAACTTCTACATGATGAATTGCATCCGACGTAATTTCCCATCACTGATCCAATGCCTACGAGCTTTACCTATATTGCTAGTTGCTTATTTACTTTTCTGTTGCTATTATCACAAAAACTACAAAAACACTATCATTACTTTTATTGCTGCTACCGCCACTATCATATTACTTTGCTACTAAACTATCTTGCTGCAGATACTAAGTTTCCAGGTGTGGTTGAATTAACAACTCAGCTGCTAATACTTAAGAGTATTCTTTGGCTCCCCTTGTGTCGAATCAACAAATTTGGGTTTAATAATTTACCCTCGAAAACTGTTGCGATCCCCTACACTAGTGGGTTATCAAGACTTTCTTGCTTGCAATGATAGATATGATCTTAAGAAATTATTAGCTAAGCTGAAAGAAAAGTCCTTGAATGCTAGAATGAAACATGACCCTGCTTTTGCTACTTCACCTATATGTGTCACTGATAAGGATTATGAATTCCCTGTTGATCTTGAGTTACTTACTTTGGTTGAATCTGATCCTTTCCATTGCTATGAGTCTGAAACTGTTGTGGCACATCTTACTAAGTTGAATGATATAGCCACCCTATTTACCTATGATGAAAAGATCCGTTACTATTATATCCTTAAGCTATTTCTGTTCTCGTTAAAGGGTGATGCTAAGACTTGGTTTAACTCTATTGATCCTGGTTGTGTGCGTAGTCCCCAGGATATGATGTATTACTTTTTTGCTAAATATTTTCCCGCTCATAAGAAACAAGCTGCCTTACGGGAAATATATAACTTTGCTCAAACTGAAGAAGAGAGTCTCCCACAAGCTTGGGAGAGGCTTCTCCAGTTACTTAATGCTTTGCCTGATCATCCTCTTGAAATGCATGATATACTTGATGTCTTTTATAATGGACTAACCGATGCTTCGAGAGACCACCTGGATAATTATGCTGGTTGTGTTTTCAGGGAAAGAACAGTGGAACAAGCTGAATTACTATTGAATAATATGCTAGCCAATGAGAATAATTGGACACTTCCTGAACCAGCTCCTAAGCCAACTCCGAAGAAAAGAGGTGTTCTATTTCTCAGTCCTGAAGATATGCAGGAGGCAAAGAAATCCATGAAAGAAAAAGGTATTAAAGCTGAAGATGTTAAGAATTTACCGCCTATTGAAGAAATACATGGTCTTGATAACCCGACACAGGCAGTCAAGGTAAATTCTTTTTATAGATTTGATGAAAGTGATATTCCTCGTTATAAATCTGCTAACCAATGCTTAGATGAGTTTGACAATTTTATTGTGTAACAAGAATACTTCAATGCTTATGTTGGTAGAGAACTACAACACAATGCTCATATGATTGAACGCTTGAGTGATTATCTGTCTAATGCTAAAGGTGAACTGAAACTCATTAGTAAGCATGCTTCTATGGTCACCACTCAAGTAGAACAAGTACTTAAGGCTCAAAATGATTTGCTCAATGAATTAAATAGTAAGAATAATGACTATGCTGTTAGAGTTGCTACTAGAGGTGGTAAGGTGACTCAGGAACCTCTGTATCCTGAAGGCCACCCTAAGAGAATTGAGCAATATTCTCAGAGAGCTAATTTAGATGCACCTAGTTCTTCTAAGAAGAAGAAAAAGAAAAATGATAGAACCTTGCATGCTTCTAGACTTCTAGTGAACCTGTAGCTCACCCACCTGAGAATCCCAATGATATATCTATTTCTAATGCTGAGACACAATCTGGTAATGAACATGAACCTAGTGATAATATTAATAATGATGTTCATGATGATGCTCAACCTAGCAATGATAATGATGTAGAGATTGAACCTGCTGTTGATCTTGATAACCCACAATCAAAGAATCAACGTTATGATAAGAGAGACTTTGTTGCTAGGAAGCACGGTAGGGAAAGATAACCATGGGTTCAGAAACCCATGCCTTTTCCTTCGAAACCATCCAAAAAAAGGATGATGAGGACTTTGAGCGCTTCCCTGAAATGATTAGACCTATCTTTTTACGTATGCGTTTGACTGATGTGCTTAAAACAAATCCTTATGCCAAGTATATGAAAGATATTATTACCAACAAAAGAAAGATACCCGAAGTAGAAATTTCCACCATGCTTGCCAATTACACTTTTGAGGGTGGAATGCCTAAGAAATTAGGAGATCCAGGAGTACCTTCTATACCTTGCTCCATTAAGAGAAACTATGTTAAAACTTCTTTGTGTGATCTTGGAGCTGGTGTTAGTGTTATGCCTCTCTCTTTATATCATAGACTTGACTTGAGTAAGTTGACACCTACCGAAATATATTTGCAAATGGCCGATAAATCAACTGCTATACCTGTTGGTATTTGTGGGGATGTGCCTGTTGTAGTTGCAAATGTTACTATTCTAATGGACTTTGTTATCCTTGATATTCTCGAGGATGATAGTATGTCTATTATTCTTGGAAGTCCTTTTTTGAATACTACAGGGGCTGTTATTGATTGCAACAAAGGCAACCTCAGGTCCATAGTATCAATTATATTGGAAAAACTTCAACTATTACTATTGGAGGTTTTGAGTTTCCTCTTCCTACTATCAAGAAGGCATATGACATTCTTATTGCTTAGGACATACATATCCCCATTAAGGTAACATAGTGTTATTTGAAAATTCTCTAGTTTCATGTTACTCGGAAAGAGTTTATTAACAAGACCTGATCAACCTTGTTAATGGATTCCTTTTGATGAACATGGGATAGGTGAATCTAGATAGCACAACCTTCTGTACCCTCCTTTTACTTTCTGTTAATTAGGTTAAATAAAAAATAGCATTATCTGTCTGTTTCCATACTTATCCGTGTAATAAAAAAATATCCCGAAAATAAAAGTTCTCCAAATGCCATGAAAATGAAATATGATTTTTTCTAGAATATTTAAGAAAATATGGCACTGAACACACAGCGAGGGGAGCCAGCACGTGGCCTCGAGGGCACAGGGCGCACCCCCTGCCTCGAGGTCCCCACGTGGCCCCCCCTCCACTTATCCTTTCACCCATGCTCTTCTTCTTCCTCCCAAAAAAATCTCCAACCAGCTCAAACCCGAGTTCTAGCTCATTTCGCTGCCATTTTCGATCTCCTTGCTCAAAGCACCATTCACCAAACTGTTTGGGGAGATTGTTCCTTGGTATGTGACTCCTCCATTGGTCCAATTAGTTTTTGTTCTAGTGCTTTATTTGTTGAAAATTTATGCTGCTGTGGTGACCTTGTTCTTGAGCATGCATGTCAAATTTTCTTGGTCCCAAGTAGTTCTAATGCATGATATATCCTCTAGGCACTTGTAGGAGTTGTTGCTATCAATCTTGTTAAGTTTGGTTAACTTTTATTGTGAGTTACTAAAAAATTCAGAAAATTTCAGAAAAATGTCTAGGAGAAACTTCCAAGGTGGTCCTTCAAGGAAGCAAGAACCGAGGCTCGCGTTCCGTGAGCCGGACGATGAACCACCGAGGGATGCTGATGTGCGGCCTTGTGAATGGCCGTCAGATGAATTTATGGGTCAAGCAGGCATCAAGGATGAATTTTACTCATATGTGCGCAATGCTGACCTCGAGGACTTCATGCAAGATAGGTGTATTCAATACCGTGGCTTAACTGGTAGCTTTGTGAGAAGATTTAAATTTTCATCTTCACGTAATTCCCACATTGTCCTATTTGACCTTTATGATAAATCTTATACCATGGACTTAGAGGATTTTAATGTTGCCTGCAAGCTCCCACAGTGGGGCAGTATGAGTGATCCTCGCAAATCTGAATTTAGAGAATTCCTAGCTAGTATTATAGTGGGGGAATCCAGGGACATCACACAAGCTACCACGGGGAGCATACATTTTCCTGCTATTCATTACTTTGCTCTCTTTATTGGTAGATGCATAAACAGTAAGGATGAAGCTTGTCACATGTGTGTCCCTGATCTTAGTGTTCTCAGGAGTGTTGTACAAGGTGATAGGCAATATAATCTGGGAGCTATTGTTGCACGTAGGCTACACCATAATAGTTTGCATGGAGATTTATTTGGTGGGATCTATGCTACTCGCATAGCCCGCTATCTTGGTGTGTCTGTGCACACGTATGATGAACCTTCACCTCCTGCTTATTTAGATTGTAATGCTATGGTGAGTCATCGGTTTATAGAGTGGGATAATCAAACCCTCAAATATCGACTAATCTTTAACCGGCAACATGTCATCCCTATTGTTCTTCCTGCCCCTACTTTGTTTAACTTTCAGGAAAAAGGAAGATACACTATAACTATGGAGGAGGCAAATGCCTATTACAACATGATGGAGGCAACCCGCCTTCGAGCTGGAGCTCAGCAGGCAGCATCTGCTGCATCTCAGTATGACCCCAACTACAACTTTGGATATCCGTCAGGCCAATACTGGCCATAGACCAACTTAGACCAAAAGCCTAAGCTTGGGGGCGTACGTGTTTCTCACCGACTTACATTCATGTTCACACTTATTCTAGCTGTCGGTGCTCACACTCTTTCACTTTACCATCCATGCTTAGTTTCAATTTTTTTTCTTAGTCTTTTTCTTGTGTGCTAGAAAAACCCAGAAAAAATATATTAGTTGTAGCTTCTAGCTAGTTTATTTTCTTTGCTTGTAGTAGTAACTAAAAATGAAAACCCAAAAAGATTTCCCGTTATTCTTTTGCTTGTTGGGAGCTTTCCCGTGTAAATAGTTTCTTTTCTTTTCTTTGGGGGTTAAGAGTAGAAGACCATGATTAAAATGCTTAGTGGCTCTCATATACTTTGTTGTTGATTTAACCTTGAGCCATATTACCTTGTCTTCTCTCTTGTATCAAGTGTCTGCAGATTACAGCTTAGTCCGATGCACGTGCACTATTATTATTTTCCACACTGTTCGGTTGTGCGAGTGAAAGGCAATAAGGATGATATATGATGAACTAATTGAGATAAGAAAAGCTGGTATGAACTCGACCTCTCTTGTTTTTGTAAATATGATTGCTTATCGTTCTTGGTTCAGCTTGTTATGAATGAAACATGTTTGCAATGACAATTAGAGATCATAGTTGCTTATGCCATGCTTAATTAGCTAAGAGTTTATAATGGTCTATCTTGCGTGCCAACATGATATTAAAATGGTTGTGATGTGGTATGATGGGTGGTATCCTCGTTTGGACGATTTAAGTGACTTGACTTGGCACATGTTCACGCATGTAGTTGAAACAAATCAACATAGCCTTCACGATATTTATGTTCATGGTGATTTATATCCTACTCATGCTTGCATTCATTGTTGATTAATTTTAATGCATGTTCATGACCGTTGTTGCTCTCTAGCTGGTCGCTTCCCAGTCTCTTTCTAGCCTTCACATGTACTAAGCGGGAATACTGCTTGTGCATCCACTTCCATAAACCCAAAAGTTATTCCACATGAGTCCACCATACCTTCCTATATGCGGTATTTACCTGCCGTTACAAGTAAATTAGTACGTGCCAAACTCTAAACCTTCAAATGAAATTATGTTTTGTATGCTCGAACAGCTCATGTATCAACTAGGGTTGTCTATATCTTCCATGCTAGGTGGGTTATTCTCACGATGAGTGGACTCCGCTCATCATTTATGAGAAAATGGCTGGTAACCGGGATGCCCAGTCCCATGCTCAAAATCATAATAATTAAACAAAACTCCCCCAGGGCTGTTGCTTGTTTGGACGGTAACCCATGGATTCGGCAGGCCGTGGAGTGTGCTTGTTGGTTGTTGGGGGAGTATAAAATTTACCATTCTGTTTGGGAACCGCCTATAATGTGCGTAGCATGGGAGATATCGAGATTCTTGGTTGTTATGTTGACAATGAAAGTATACCGCTCAAAATGTTATTCAATCTCTATTTAAAAATCGAGCTCTGGCACCTCTACAAATCCCTGCTTCCCTCTGCGAAGGGCCTATCTATTTACTTTTATGCAGAGTCATCATCCTCTTATCAAAGAGCACCAGTAGGAGAGCACCTCTGTCGTTGCATGTATTACTATTAATTTGCATTGAGTATGATCATGAGTGGATCTCTTTTACCATGAATTACAATGTCTAGTTAGTCCTTGATCCTTAAAGGTGCTCTGCATTTATGTTTTGCGATCTCAGAAAGGGCTAGCGAGATACCATCCTGTTATATCATATCATGATTGTTTTGAGAAGTATTGTCATCCGAGGTTTATTATTATTGCTCACTAGTTGATTATGCCACTGATGTGAGTAGTCTTGAGACCTAAAAGTTATTTGTGAATGTGGTTAGTTCATAATCTTGTTGAAAACCTGAATGCTAGCTTACATATTTACAACAACAAGAGCAAACATAGTTTGTCAAAGTTTTTCTTTATCACTTTCAGTTTATCAACTGAATTGCTTGAGGACAAGAAAAGGTTTAAGCTTGGGGGAGTTGATACGTCTCCAACATATCTACTTTTCCAAACCCTTTTGCCCTTGTTTTGGACTCTAACTTGCATGATTTGAATGGAACTAACCCAGACTAACGCTGTTTTCAGCAGAACTGCCATGGTGTTGTTTTTGAGCAGAATAAAAAGTTCTCAGAATCGCGTGAAAATCAACGGAGAATTATTTCAGAAAATATAAAAAATATATGCAAGAAGATACTCACCGGGGGGCCCACACCCTGTCCTCGAGGGTGGGGGCGCGCCCCCTGCCTCGAGGCCCCCCGATGCTCTACCGACGTACCCCCAGGTCCTATATCTTCCGTTTCGGGGAGGAAAAAATCAGAGAGAAAGAATTATCACGTTTGACGAGATGGAGCCGCCGCCAAGCCCTAATCTCTCTCGGGAGGGCTGATCTGGAGTCCGTTCTGGGCTCCGGAGAGGGGAGATCGTTGCCATCGTCGTCATCAACCTTCCTCCATCACCAATTCCATGATGCTCATCGCCATGTGTGAGTAATTCCATCGTAGGCTTGCTGGAGGGTGATGGGTTGGATGGGATCTATCATGTAATCGAGTTAGTTTTGTTAGGGTTTGATCCCTAGTATCCGCTATGTTCTGAGATTGATGTTGCTATGACTTTGCTATGCTTAATGCTTGTCACTAGGGCCCGAGTGCCATGATTTCAGATCTGAACCTATTATATTTCCATGAATATATGTGTGTTCTTGATACTATCTTGCAAGTCTATAGTCACCTACTATGTGTTATGATCCGGCAACCCCGAAGTGACAATAATCAGGACCACTCCCGGTGATGACCATAGTTTGAGGAGTTCATGTATTCACTATGTGTTAATGCTTTGGTCCGGTACTCTAATAAAAGGAGGCCTTAATATCCCTTAGTTTCCAATAGGACCCCGCTGCCACGAGAGGGTAGGACAAAAGATTTCATGCAAGTTCTTTTCCATAAGCACGTATGACTATATTCGGAATACGTGCCTACATTGCATTGATGAACTGGAGCTAGTTCTGTGTCACCCTAGGTTATAACTTCTACATGATGAATTGCATCCGACGTAATTTCCCATCACCGATCCACTGCCTATGAGCTTTACCTATATTGCTAGTTGCTTATTTACTTTTCTATTGCTATTATCACAAAAACTACAAAAACACTATCGTTACTTTTATTGCCGCTACGGCCACTATCATATTACTTTGCTACTAAACTATCTTGCTGCAGATATTAAGTTTCCAGGTGTGGTTGAATTGACAACTCAGCTGCTAATACTTAAGAGTATTCTTTGGCTCCCCTTGTGTCGAATCAACAAATTTTGGTTTAATACTTTACCCTCGAAAACTGTTGCGATCCCCTACACTTGTGGGTTATCACCAATCTAGGGCTCTGGCGGAGCTGTTCTGCAGGGTAGACTTCCCTCCGGGAGGGGGAAATCGTCACCGCCGTCATCACCAACAATTCTCCCATCTTGGGGAGGGTTATCTTCATCAACATTTTCACCAGCACCATCTCCTCTCAAACCCTAGTTCATCTCTTGTATCCAATCTTTGTATCAAAACCTCAGATTGGTACCTGTAGGTTGCTAGTCGTGTTGATTACTCTTTGTAGTTGATGCTAGTTGGTTTACTTGGTGGAAGATCATATGTTCAGATCAATTATGCATATTAATACCCCTCTGATTATGAACATGAATATGCTTTGTGAGTAGTTACGTTTGTTCCTGAGGACATGGGAGAAGTCTTGCTATAAGTAGTCATGTGAATTTGGTATTCGTTCGATATTTTGATAAGATGTATGTTGTCTTTCCTCTAGTGGTGTTATGTGAACGTGGACTACATGACACTTCACCATTGTTTGGGCCTAGAGGAAGGCATTGGCAAGTAATAAGTAGATGATGGGTTGCTAGAGTGACAGAAGCTTAAACCCTAGTTTATGCGTTGCTTCGTAAGGAGCTGATTTGGATCCATATGTTTCATGCTATGGTTAGGTTTACCTTAATACTTCTTTTGTAGTTGCGGATGCTTGCAATAGAGGTTAATCATAAGTGGGATGCTTGTCCATGTAAGGGCAACACCCAAGCACCGGTTCACCCACACACCAAATTATCAAAGTAACAAACACGAATCATATGAATGTGATGAAAACTAGCTTGACGATAATTCCCGTGTGTCCTCGGGAGCGCTTTACTTCATATAAGAGTTTGTCCAGGCTTGTCCTTTGCTACAAAAAGGATTAGGCCACCTTGCTGCACCCTATTTACTTTTACTATTTGTCACTTGTTACCAATTACCTTATCACAAAACTATCTGTTACCGATAATTTCAGTGCTTGCAGAAAATACCTTACTGAAAACTGCCTATCATTTCCTTCTGCTCCTCGTTGGGTTCGACACACTTACTTATCGAAAGGACTACGATAGATCCCCTACACTTGTGGGTCATCAAGACTCTTTTCTAGTGCCGTTGCCGGGGAGTGAAGTGCATTTGGTAAGGAAAAAATTATATAGTGTGCTGAAATTTACTGTCACTTGTCACTATGGAACTTAATCCTTTGAGGGGCTTGTTCGGGGTATCTTCACCCCGACCAATAGAGCAAAGATTTGCTCCTCAACCTAATGAACCTATTGAAAATGTTTGCTTTGAAATTCCTTCGGGTATGATAGAGAAACTTTTAGCTAATCCCTTTACAAGAGATGGAACACTGCATCCCGATTTGCACCTAATCTATGTGGATGAAGTTTGTGGATTATTTAAGCTTGCATGTATGCCCAAGGATGCGATCGAGAAGAAGGTCTTACCTTTATATTTTAAGGGAGAGGCATTGACATGGTTTAGGCTATGCGGTGATATTGGATCATGGAACTACAATCGATTGAAGTTGGAATTTCATCAGAAGTTCTACCCTATGCATCAGGTTCATCGTGATCGTAATTATATATATATAATTTTTGGCCTCGCGAAGGAGAAAGTATCGCTCAAGCTTGGGGGAGGCTTAAGTCAATGTTATATTCATGCCCCAATCATGAGCTCTCAAGAGAAATGATTATTCAAAAAAATTATGCTTGGCTTTCTCTCAATAATCGCTCCATGTTCGATACCTCTTGTACCGGTTCTTTTATGATGAAGACTGTTGAATTCAATTGGGATTTATTGGAAAGAATTAAACACAACTCTTAAGATTGGGATATCGACGAAGGTAAGGAGTCAGGTATAACACCTAACTTTGATTGTGTTAAATCTTTTATGGATATCGATGTTTTCCGTGAATTTGGCACTAAATATGGACTTGACTCTGAGATAGTAGCTTCTTTCTGTGAATCATTTGCTACTCATGTTGATCTCCCAAAGGAGAAGTGGTTTAAATACCATCCTCCCATTGAAGTAAAAGTAGTTGAACCTGTTAAAGTTGAAGAAAAGACTATCACTTATAATGTTGATCCTATCGTTCCTACCGCCTATATTGAGAAATCACCTTTCCCTGTTAGGATAAAGGATCATGCTAAAGCTTCAACTGTGGTTCGCAAGAGTAATACTAGAACACCTACACCCTCTGAGCAAATTAAAGTTGAACCTAGTGTTTCTATGGTTAAGGATCTCTTGGTCGATAATATAGATGGGCATGTTATTTACCTTCATGAGGAAGCTGCTAGAATCGCCAGACCCGATACTAGGAATAAACATAGACCTGTTGTAGGCATGCCTGTTATTTCCGTTAAAATAGGAGATCATTGCTATCATGGTTTATGTGATGTAGGTGCTAGTGCGAGTGTAATACCCATTTCCTTATATGAAGAAATTATGCACGATATTGCCCCCGCTGAGCTAGAAGGTTTTGATGTTAATATTAAGCTTGCCAATAGAGACACTATTTCACCAGTTGGGATTGTTAGAGATGTTCAAGTCTTGTGTGGGAAAGTTAAATACCCTGCTGATTTTCTTGTTCTTGGTTCCCCACAAGATGATTTTTGCCCCATTATATTTGGTAAACCCTTCTTGAATATTGTTAATGCTAAGATAGACTGCGAAAAGGATATTGTTACTGTTGGATTAGGGGATATGTCTCATGATTTTAACTTTGCTAAATTCCGTAGAAAACCCCATGATAAAGAATTGCCTAGTAAGTACAAAATTATTGGTCTTGATTCTATTGTTGTACCTCCTAACGATCCCTTATAACAATATCTGCTAGACCATGAAAATGACATGTACATGAATGAGAGAAGGGAAATAGATGAGTTATTCTTTAAATGGGGACCTTTATCGAAACACAACTTGCCTGTTGAAATTCTAGGGGATCCTCCTCCACCCAAGGTTGATCCCGTCTTTGAACTCAAACCATTACCTGATACTCTTAAGTATGTTTATCTTGATGAAAAGAAGATATATCATGTTATTATTAGTGCTAACCTTTCAGTGTAGGAAGAAGAGAAATTATTGAAACTCTGAAGAAGCACCGTGCTACTATTGGATATATTCTTGATGGTCTTAAGGGAATTACTCCCACTCTATGCCAACACAAGATAAAATTGGAAAAGGATGCTAAACCAGTTGTTGATCACCAACGACGGTTAAATCCTAAGATGAAAGAAGTGGTAAGAAAAGAAATATTGAAGCTTCTGGAGGCAGGTATAATTTATCCAGTTGCTGATAGTCAGTGGGTAAGCCATGTCCATTGTGTCCCTAAGAAGGGAGGTATTACTGTTGTTCCTAATGATAAAGATGAATTGACCCCGCAAATAATTGTTACATGTTATAGGGTGGTAATTGATTTCCGTAAATTAAATAAAGCTACTAAGAAAGATCATTACACTTTACCTTTTACTGATCAAATGCTAGAAAGGTTATCCAAGCATACTCATTTTTGCTTTCTAGATGGATATTCTGGTTTCTCTCAAATACATGTGTCAAAAGAGGATCAAGAAAAGATCACTTTTACTTGTCCCTTCGGTACCTTTGCTTATAGACGTATGCCATTTGGTTTATGTAATGCACCTGCTACCTTTCAAAGATGCATGATGGCTATATTATCTGATTTTTGAGAAAAGATTGTTGAGGTTTTCATGGATGATTTTTCCGTTTATGGAACTTCTTTTGATGATTGCTTGAGCAACCTTGATCGAGTTTTGCAGAGATGTGTAGAAACTAATCTTGTCTTGAATTGGGAAAAGTGCCACTTTATTGTTAATGAAGGTATTGTCTTGGGCATAAAATTTCCGAAAGAGGTATTGAAGTTGATAAAGCTAAAGTTGATGCTATTGAAAAGATGTCGTGTCCCAAAGACATCAAAGCTATAAGAAGTTTCCTTGGTCATGCCGTGTTTTATAGGAGGTTCATTAAGGACTTCTCCAAAATCTCTAGGCCTCTGACTAATCTCTTACAAAAAGATGTTCCTTTTGTCTTTGATGATGATTGTGTAGAAGCATTTGAAATACTTAAGAAAGCATTGATCTCTGTGCCTATTGTCCAGCCTCCTGACTGGAATTTACCCTTTGAAATTTTGTGTGATGCTAGTGATTATGTTGTTGGTGTTGTTCAAGGACAAAGAGTTGATAAGAAGTTGAATGTTATCCAATATGCTAGTAAAACTCTAGACAGTGCCCAGAGAAATTAGGATACTACTGAGAAATAATTTTTAGCAGTCATATTTGCTTGTGATAAGTTTAGACCTTATTTGTTGATTCTGAAGTAACTATTCACACTGATCATGCTGCTATTAAATATCTTATGGAAAATAAAGATGCCAAACCTAGACTTATTAGATGGGTTCTCCTACTACAAGAATTTAATTTGCATATTACTGATAGAAAGGGAGCTGAGAACCCCGTTGCAGACAACTTGTCTAGGTTAGAGAATATTCTTGATGACCCACTACCTATTGATGATAGCTTTCCTGATGAACAATTAGCTGTCATAAATGCTTTTCGTACTGCTCCATGGTATGCTAATTATGCTAATTACATTGTTGCTAAATTTATACCACCTAGTTTCACGTACCAGCAAAAGAAAAAGTTCTTCTATGATTTAAGACATTATTTCTGGGATGACCCACACCTCTATAAAGAAGGAGTAGATGGTATTATTAGACGTTGTGTACCTGAGCATGAACAAGAACCGATGGTACGGAAGTGTCACTCCGAAGCTTATGGAGGACACCATGCTGGAGATAGAAATGCACATAAGGTACTGCAATCTGGTTTTTATTGGCCCACTCTCTTCAAGGATGCCCGTAAGTTTGTCTTATCTTGTGATGAATGCCAAAGAATTGGTAATATCAGTAGACATCAAGAAATGCCTATGAATTATTCACTTGTTATTGAACCTTTTCATGTCTGGGGCTTTGATTATATGGGACCGTTTCCTTCCTCTAATGGGTATACCCATATTTTGGTTGTTGTTGATTACTTTACTAAGTGGGTAGAAGCTATTCCAACTAGTAGTGCTGATCATAACACCTCTATTAAGATGCTTAAAGAAGTTATTTTTCCAAGGTTTGGAGTCCCTAGATACTTAATGACTGATGGTGGTTCACACTTTATTCATGGTGCCTTCCGAAAAATGCTTGCTAAGTATGATGTTAATCATAGAATTGCATCCCCTTACCACCCACAGTCTAGTGGTCAAGTAGAATTAAGTAACAGGGAGCTGAAATTAATTTTGCAAAAGACTGTTAATAGATCTAGAAAGAATTGGTCCAAGAAACTTGATAATGCATTATGGGCTTATAGAACTGCATATAAAAACCCTATGGGTATGTCTCCATATAAGATGGTCTATGGAAAAACATGCCACTTACCTATTGAACTAGAACATAAGGCATATTGGGCTATCAAAGAGCTTAATTATGATTTCAAACTTTCCGGTGAGAAGAGGTTATTTGACATTAGCTCACTTGATGAATGGAGAACCCAGGCCTACAAAAATGCCAAACTGTTTAAAGAAAAAGTTAAAAGATGGCATGACTAAAGGATACAAAATTGTGAGTTTAAAGTAGGTGATTATGTCTTGCTATAAAACTCCCGTTTAAGATTTTTTGCAGGAAAACTTCTCTCTAAATGGGAAGGTCCTTACGTTATCGAGCAGGTCTATCATTCCGGTGCCATAAAAATCAACAACTTCGAAGGCACAAATCCGAAGGTGGTGAACGGTCAAAGAATCAAACATTATATCTTAGGTAATTCTATAAATGTTGAAACCAATGTTATCGAAACTGTAACCCCGGAGGAGTACATAAGGGACACTTTCCAGAACGATCCAAACTCCGAAAAGGAAGAGGTATGTGGTACGGTAAGTAAATCGACTTCAAAACAGTTCTAGTGGCAATTTTTCTCCGTTTTGGAATATTTAGAAAAATAGAAAAATAAGAGGCAGTCTAGAAAGGACACGATGCGTCCACGAGGGTGGAGGGCGCACCCCCTACCTCGTGGGCACCTCGTGTGCCTCCCAGACTCCGTCTTCTTGCATGTTACTTGTTTTGGACGGTAAAAAATCATTATATATTCTCCCGAAGGTTTTGACCACCGCACCACGTGAAAATCCTCTGCCTTTGTTTTGAGCTATTTTCTGCGAGAGTTGACAAGGTCAGGCATCGTGTCATCCTCCTCCTCCAACAATGAGGGCAACGATGCTTGGTTAATGAAGATAGAGCTGAAGAGAGAAGAACCTGGGGAGATCAACAAGGTGAATAGGATCAAGAAGTCTATGGAATATCAGGCTCCGGCAGCAGATGAAGAAGACATCCTTCAACCCCTTCCAAACCTTTTTACCCCAACTGATATTGAAGCTTTCAAGATGATTGAATTAGCTCAAATACAAAACAAGTATCTCACAAGTGAAAATATTTTGCTGAAGGAGCATATTGCCTCACTCAAGGGTATTATCCGCAAGTTGGAGGATCTCCTATGCTCGATGTACGATACTCCATCATCACTGCTACCAACTCCATCATCACCACCTCCGAAAACGGAGAGATGATCAAATGGGTATGGGCACTCCCCTTGGAAATTGCCAAGATTGGGGGAGGTGCCCGGGTATTGTATCACCATCACACTCCTATCTTTACCGTTTTTCTTAGTTCGATCCTTTTGGTAATATCTTGATCTAGTAGAATAAAGCCAGTATGATCTAGTTGTGAGCTTTGCTTTATGATCTTTATCTTTGTAATCGAGTCTGTGAGCTATATATAATAAAGATTAGTTTTGAGTCAAGGGCTTGATTATCTCACTATGATCATGAGAGTACAAAAGAAAATATAAAAAGTATCAAAGAGATCATATCGATCTTATGGATAGTAATGACTTCACATATAAAGAGTATGACGAACAAAGTTATTGAGAGTTGACAAACTTAGTTTTGGTCATCGTTGCAATTAATAGGAAGTAATAAGGAAAGAGAGGTTTTCATATACAAATATACTATCTTGGACATCTTCTATGATTGTGAGCACTCATTAAAATATGATATGCTAAAGAGTTGATGTTGGACAAGGAAGACAACATAATGGGTTATGTTTTTCTATATCCAAAATAAAGTATATTGTCACGGATCATCCAACATGTTGAGCTTGCCTTTCCCCCTCATGCTAGCCAAACTCCTTGCACCAAGTAGAGATACTACTTGTGTTTCCATACATCCCTAAACCCGGTTTTGCCATGAGAGTCCACCATACCTACCTATGGATTGAGTAAGATCCCTCAAGTAAGTTGTCATTGTTGCAACTCTCTAAAATATGTATGATCTATTAATGTGGAGAAAATAAACTGTATAGGATCTTGTGATATGGAAGCGATAAAAGCAACGGACTGCATAATAAAGGTCCATATCACAAGTGGCAATATAAAGTGACGTTCTTTTGCACTAAGATTTTGTACATTCAACCATAAAAGCACATGACAACCTCTTCTTCCCTCTGCGAAGGGCCTATCTATTGTTCTTACCTTATAAGAGTCATGGTGATCTTCACCTTTCCTTTTTACATTTTATCCTTTGGCAAGCACATTGTGTTGGAAAGATCCTGACATATATACCCAATTGGATATAAGCTATCATGATCTATTATTGTCGACATTACCCTTGAGGTAAAAGGTTGGGAGGCAACACTATAAGCCCCTATCTTTCTCTGTGTCCGACTAAAACTCCATACCCATAAGTATTGCATGAGTGTGAGAAATTGTGAAAGACTAAATGATAGTTGAGTATGTGGACTTGCTGAAAAACTCTTATTTTGACTCTTTCCGATGTTATGATAAATTGCAATTGCTTCAATGACCGAGATCATAGTTTGTAAGTTTTCAATGAAGTTTCTGATTCATACTTGACATTGTGAATAGATTGTTACTTTAGCATCAGAATCATATGAAAATATATATGTTGTTGTTATAAGAATGATCATGATGCCTTCATGTCCGTATTTTATTTTATCGACACCTCTATCTCTCAACATGTGGACATATCATTTATTACACATTATGTCACAATACTTATGCCTTTTCTCTCTTATTTTACAAGGTTTACATGAAGAGGGAGAATGCCGGTAGCTGGAATTCTGGGCTGGAAAAGGAGCAAACATTGGAGACCTATTCTGCACAACTCAAAAAGCCCTGAAACTCGACGAAACTATGTTTCAGAAAATGTAAAAAATATCTGGCGAAAGAGGTACAGGAGGGGGGCCACCCACTGTCCACGAGGGTGGGGGCGCGCCCCCCTAGGCGCGCCCCTGCCTTGTGGGCCACCTGGCAGCCCCCCGATGCCCATCTTCTGCTATATGAGGTGTTTTGACCTGAAAAAAATCATAAGGATGCTTTTGGGACGAAGCGTCGTCGTTGCTACTTCTCGAGCTTGCGTTGTATTCCCTTGAAGAAGAAAGGGTGATGCAGCACAGTAGCGTAAGTATTTCCCTCAGCTTTTGAGAACCAAGGTATCAATCCAGTAGGAGACCACGCGCGAGTCCCTCACACCCGCACAAACAAATAAGAACTTCGCATCCAACGCGATAAGGGGTTGTTAATCCCATTACGGTCACTTACGAAAGTGAGATCTGATAGAGATGATAGTTTGATATTTTTGGTATTTTTGGATATAAGTGTTGGGGAACGTAGTATTTAAATTTTTTCCTACGATCACGCAAGATCTATCTACTAGATGCATAGCAACGAGAGGGGAGAGTGTGTCTACGTACCCTCGTAGACCGGGAGCAGAAGCGTCAAGTGACGCGGTTGATGTTGTCGAACTTCTTCGCGATTCAACCGATCAAGCACCGAACGTACGGCACCTCCGCGTTCAGCACACGTTCAGCTTGATGATGTCCCACGAGCTCTTGATCCAGTTGAGCTTCACGGGAGAGTTACGTCAGCACGACGGCGTGGTGACGAATATGATGTATCTACCGGCGCAGGGCTTCGCCTAAGCACTGCAACGGTATGACCGAGGTGTGTTTCTGTGGAGGGGGGCACCGCACACGGCTAAAACAATTCAACTTGTGTGTCCTAGGGTGCCCCCCTGCCCCCGTATATAAAGGAGCAAGGGAGAGGCCGGCCCTAGAGGGGGCGCGCCAAGTGTGGGGAGTCCTACTAGGACTCCCAAGTCCTAGTAGGATTCCCCTTTCCTTTCCGGAGTAGGAGAGAAGGAAATAGGGGGAGAGGGAGAAGGAAAAGGGGGCTGCACCCCTTGTCCAATTCGGACTAGAAGGGGGGCACGCGCCTCCTTCCTTTTGGCCTCTCTCTTCTATTCCCGTAACTCCCCAGTACTCCGAAAATACCCGAATCACTCGGATCCTTTCCGATGTCCGAATATAGTCGTCCAATATATCGATTTTTACGTCTCGACCATTTCGAGACTCCTCGTCATGTCCCCGGTCTCATCCGGGACTCCGAACTCCTTCGGTACATCAAAACTCATAAACTCATAATACCGATCGTCATCAAACGTTAAGCGTGCGGACCCTACGGGTTCGAGAACTATGTAGACATGACCGAGACTCATCTCCGGTCAATAACCAATAGCGGAACCTGGATGCTCATATTGGCTCCTACATATTCTACGAAGATCTTTATCGGTCAAACCGCATAACAACATACGTTGTTCCCTTTGTCATCGGTATGTTACTTGCCCGAGATTCGATCGTCGGTATCTCAATACCTAGTTCAATCTCATTACCGGCAAGTCTCTTTACTCGTTCCGTAATACATCATCCTGCAACTAACTCATTAGCTGCAATGCTTGCAAGGCTTATAGTGATGTGCATTACCGAGTGGGCCCAGAGACACCTCTCCGACAATCGGAGTGACAAATCCTAATATCGAAATACGCCAACCCAACAAGTACCTTCGGAGACACCTGTAGAGTACCTTTATAATCACCCAGTTACGTTGTGACGTTTGGTAGCACACAAAGTGTTCCTCCGGTATTCGGGAGTTGCATAATCTCATAGTCATAGGAACATGTATAAGTCATGAAGAAAGCATTAGCAGTAAAACTTAAACAATCATAGTGCTAAGCTAACGGATGGGTCTTGTCCATCACATCATTCTCCTAATGATGTGATCCCGTTGATCAAATGACAACTCATGTCTATGGCTAGGAAACATAACCATCTTTGATCAATGAGCTAGTCTAGTAGAGGCATACTAGGGACACTCTGTTTTGTCTATGTATTCACACATGTACTAAGTTTCCGGTTAATACAATTCTAGCATGAATAATAAACATTTATCATGATATAAGGAAATAAATAATAAATTTATTATTGCCTCTAGGGCATATTTCCTTCAGTCTCCCACTTGCACTAGAGTCAATAATCTAGCTCACATCGCCATGTGATTTAATACCGATAGTTCACATCGTTACGTGAATAACACCCATAGTTCACATCACCATGTGACCAACACCCAAAGGGTTTACTAGAGTCAATAATATAGTTCACATCGCTATGTGATTAATACCCAAGAGTAATGAGGTGTGATCATGTTTTGCTTGTGAGAGAAGTTTAGTCAACGGGTCTGTCACATTCAGATCTGTATGTATTTCGCAAATTTCTATGTCTACAATGCTCTGCATAGAGCTACTCTAGCTAATTGCTCGCACTTTCAATACGCATCCAGATTGATACTTAGAGTCATCTGGATTTAGTGTCAAAGCTTGCATCGGCGTAACCCTTTACGACGAACTCTTTATCACCTCCATAATCGAGAAACATTTCCTTAGTCATCCAGTTACTAAGGATAATTTTGACCGCTGTACAGTGATCTACTCCTGGATCACTATTGTACCCCCTTGACAAACTCATGGCAAGGTACACAACATGTTTGGTACACAGCATGGCATACTTTATAGAACCTATGGCTGAGGCATAGGGAATGACTTTCATTCTCTCTATATTTTTCTGCCGTGGTCTGGCTTTGAGTCTTACTCAACTTCAAACCTTACAAGTCAGGCAAGAACTCCTTCTTTGACTGATCCATTTTGAACTACTTCAAAATCTTATCAAGGTATGTACT
>LR738715.1:242856639-242909939 GCA_902687465.1 Secale cereale | reverse complement strand
TCAACTTATCAAAGCGTATATTCCAACTCCGAGATGCTTGCACCAGTCCATAGATGGATCGCTGGAGCTTGCACATTTTGTTAGCACCTTTAGGATTGACAAAACCTTCTGGTTGCATCATATACAATTCTTCTTTAATAAATCCATTAAAGAATGCAGTTTTGTTATCCATTTGCCAGATTTCATAAAAATGCGGCAATTGCTAACATGATTTTGACAGACTTAAGCATCGCTACGGGTGAGAAAGTCTCATCGTAGTCAACTCCTTGAACTTGTCGAAAACCTTTCGCAACAAGTCGAGCTTTGTAAACAGTAACATTACCGTCTGCGTCGGTCTTCCTCTTGAAGATCCATTTATTTTCGATGGCTTGCCGATCATCGGGCAAGTCAACCAAAGTCCACACTTTGTTCTCATACATGGATCCCATCTCAGATTTCATGGCCTCAAGCCATTTTGCGGAATCTGGGCTCATCATCACTTCCTCATAGTTCGTAGGTTCATCATGGTCCAGTAACATGACTTCCAGAACCGGGTTGCCGTACCACTCTGATGCGGAACGAACTCTGGTTGATCTACGAAGTTCAGCAGAAACTTGATCTGAAGTTTCATGATCATCATCATTAGCTTCCTCACTAATTGGTGTAGGAATCACTTGGAACTAGTTTCTGTGATGTTCCACTTTCCAATTTGGGAGAAGGTACAATTACCTCATCAAATTCTACTTTCCTCCCACTCACTTCTTTCGAGAGAAACTCCTTCTCTAGAAAGGATCCACTCTTAGCAACAAAGACCTTGCCTTCGGATCTGTGATAGAAGGTGTACCTAACAGTTTCTTTTGGGTATCCTATGAAGATTTACTTCTCCGATTTGGGTTCGAGCTTATCATGTTGAAACTTTTTCACATAAGCATCGCAGTCCCAAACTTAAAGAAACGACAACTTTGGTTTCTTGCCAAACCACAGTTCATAAGGTGTCGTATCAACCGATTTAGATGGTGCCCTATTTAACGTGAATGTAGCTGTCTCTAATGCATAACCCCAAAAGCGATAGTGGTAGATTGGTAAGAGACATCATCGATCACACCATATCTAATAAAGTACGGTTATGACGTTCGGACACACCATTACACTGTGGTGTTCCAGGTGGCATGAGTAGTGAAACTATTTCACATTGTTTTTACTGAAGGCCAAACTCGCTAACTCAAATATTTTACATCTACGATCGTATCGTAGAAACTCTTATTTTCTTGTTACGATGATTCTCCACTTCACCCTAAAATTCTTTGAACTTTTCAAATGTTTCAGACTTGTGCTTCATTAAGTAGATATACCCATATCTGCTCAAATCATCAGTGAAGGTCAGAAAATAACGATACCCGTCGTGAGCTTCAACACTTATTGGTCTGCATACATCAGTATGTATGATTTCCAACAACTCTGTTGCTCGCTCCACAGTTCCGGAGAACGGAGTTTTAGTCATCTTGCCCATGAGGCATGGTTCGCAAGCACCAAGTGATTCATAATCAAGTGATTCCAAAAGTCCATTACTATGGAGTTTCTTCATGCGCTTTACACCAATATGACCTAAACGGCAGTGCCACAAATAAGTTGCACTATCATTATTAACCTTGCATCTTTTGGCTTCAATATTATGAATATGTGTATCACACGATCGAGGTCCAACAAACCATTTTCATTGGGTGTATGACCATAGAAGGTTTTATTCATGTAAACAGAACAACAATTATTCTCTAACTTACATGAATAACCGTATTGCACTAAACATGATCAAATCATATTCATGTTCAACACAAACACCAAATAACACTTATTTAGGTTCAACACTAATCCCGAAAGTATAGGGAGTGTGCGATGATGATCATATCAATCTTGGAACCACTTCCAACACACATCGTCACTTCACCTTTAACTAGTCTCTGTTCATTATGCAATTCTCGTTTCGAGTTACTAATTTTAGCAACTGAACCGGTATCAAATACCTCGGGGTTGCTATGAACACTAGTAAAGTACACATCAATAATCTGTATATCAAAATATACCTTTGTTCACTTTGCCATCCTTCTTATCCGCCAAATATCTAGGGCAGTTCCACTTCCAGTGACCATTTCCTTTGCAGTAGAAGCACTTAGTTTCAGGCTTGAGTTTAGCTTTGGGTTTCTTCATGAGAGTGACAACTTGCTTGTCATTCTTTTTGAAGTTCCCCTTTTATCCCTTTGCCCTTTACTTGAAACAAGTGGTCTTATTAACCATCAACACTTGATGCTCTTTCTTGATTTCTACCTTCGCCGATTTCAGCATCGCGAAGAGCTCGGGAATTACCTTCGTCATCCCTTACATATTATAGTTCATCACGAAGTTCTACTAACTTGGTGATAGTGACTAGAGAACTTTGTCAATTACTATCTTATCTGGAAGATTAACTCCCACTTGATTCAAGTAATTGTAGTACCCAGACAATCTGAGCACATGCTCACTGGTTGAGCTATTCTCCTCCATCTTGTAGGCAAAGTACTGTCAGAGGTCTTATACCTCTCGACATGGGCATGAGTATGAAATACTAATTTCAACTCTTGAAACATCTTATATGCTCCGTGGCGTTCAAAACGTTTTTGAAGTCCCGGTTCTAAGCCGTAAAGCATGGTGCACTTAAACTATCAAGTAGTCATCATACCGAGCTTTTGTCAAAACGTTCATAACGTCTGCATCTGCTCCTGCAATAGGTCTGTCACCTAGCGGTGCATCAAGGACATAATTCTCTGTGCAGCAATGAGGATAATCCTCAGATCATGGAACAATTCCGCATCATTGCTACTAACATCTTTCAACTTAGTTTTCTCTAGGAAAATATAAAAAATAAACATGGAGCAACATCGCGAGCTATTGTTCTACAACATAGATATGCTAATACTACCAGGACTAAGTTCATGATAAATTAAAGTTCAATTTAATCATATTAATTAAAGAACTCCCACTTAGATAGACATCCCTCCGGTCATCTAAATGATCACGTGATCCAAATCAACTAAACCATGTCCGATCATCACGTGAGATGGAGTAGTTTCAATGGTGAACATCTTATGTTGATCATATCTACTATATGATTCACGCTCGACCTTTCGGTCTCCAGTGTTCCGAGGCCATATCTGCATATGCTAGGCTCGTCAAGTTTAACCCGAGTATTCTGCGTGTGCAAAACTGGCTTACACCCGTTGTATTTGAACGTAGAGCTTATCACACCCGATCATCACGTGGTGTCTCGGCACGATGAACTTTCGCAACGGTGCATACTCAGGGAGAACACTTATACCTTGAAATTTAGTAAGGGATCATCTTATAATGCTACCGTCGTTCTAAGCAAAATAAGAAGCATAATAAGACAAACATCACATGCAATCAAAATATGTGACATGATATGGCCATCATCATCTTGTGCTTTTGATCTCCATCTCCAAAGCACCGTCATGATCACCTTCGTCACCGGCGCGACACCTTGATCTCCATCGTAGCATCGTTGTCGTCTCGCCAACTATTGCTTCTACGACTATCGCTACCGCTTAGTGATAAAGTAAAGCAATTACATGGCGATTGCATTTCATACAATAAAGCGACAACCATATGGCTCCTGCCAGTTGCCGATAACATTACAAAACATGATCATCTCATACAAAACCGTATAACTCATCATGTCTTGACCATATCACATCACAACATGCCCTGCAAAAACAAGTTAGACGTCCTCTACTTTGTTGTTGCAAGTTTTACGTGGCTGCTACGGGCTTAGCAAGAACCGTTCTTACCTACGCATACAAAACCACAACGATGTTTCGTCAAGTATGTGCTGTTTTAACCTTCACAAGGACCGGGCGTAGCCACACTTGATTCAGCTAAAGTGAGAGAGACAGACACCCGCCAGTCACCTTTAAGCAACGAGTGCTCATAACGGTGAAATCAGTCTCGCGTAAGCGTACGCGTAATGTCGGTCCGGGCCGCTTCATCTCACAATACCGCCGAAGCAAAGTATGACATGCTGGTAAGCAGTATGACTAGTATCGCCCACAACTCATTGTGTTCTACTCGTGCATATCATCTACGCATAGACCTGGCTCATGATGCCACTGTTGGGGAACGTAGTATTTAAAAATTTTCCTACGATCACGCAAGATCTATCTACTAGATGCATAGCAACGAGAGGGGAGAGTGTGCCTACGTACCCTCGTAGACCGGGAGCAGAAGCGTCAAGTGACGCGGTTGATGTTGTCGAACTTCTTCGCGATTCAACCGATCAAGCACCGAACGTACGACACCTCCGCGTTCAGCACACGTTCAGCTTGATGATGTCCCACGAGCTCTTGATCCAGTTGAGCTTCACGGGAGAGTTACGTCAGCACGACGGCGTGGTGACGGATATGATGTATCTACCGGCGCAGGGCTTCGCCTAAGCACTGCAACGGTATGACCGAGGTGTGTTTCTATGGAGGGGGGCACCGCACACGGCTAAAACAATTCAACTTGTGTGTCCTAGGGTGCCCCCCTGCCCCCGTATATAAAGGAGCAAGGGAGAGGCCGGCCCTAGAGGGGGCGCGCCAAGTGTGGGGAGTCCTACTAGGACTCCCAAGTCCTAGTAGGATTCCCCTTTCCTTTCCGGAGTAGGAGAGAAGGAAAGAGGGGGAGAGGGAGAAGGAAAAGGGGGCTGCACCCCTTGTCCAATTCGGACTAGAAGGGGGGCACGCGCCTCCTTCCTTTTGGCCTCTCTCTTCTATTCCCGTAACTACCCAGTACTCCGAAAATACCCGAATCACTCGGAACCTTTCCGATGTCCGAATATAGTCGTCTAATATATCGATTTTTACGTCTCGACCATTTCGAGACTCCTCGTCATGTCCCCGGTCTCATCCGGGACTCCGAACTCCTTCGGTACATCAAAACTCATAAACTCATAATACCGATCGTCATCAAACGTTAAGCGTGCGGACCCTACGGGTTCGAGAACTATGTAGACATGACCGAGACTCATCTCCGGTCAATAACCAATAGCGGAACCTGGATGCTCATATTGGCTCCTACATATTCTACGAAGATCTATATCGGTCAAACCGCATAACAACATACGTTGTTCCCTTTGTCATCGGTATGTTACTTGCCCGAGATTCGATCGTCGGTATCTCAATACCTAGTTCAATCTCATTACCGGCAAGTCTCTTTACTCGTTCCGTAATACATCATCCTGCAACTAACTCATTAGCTGCAATGCTTGCAAGGCTTATAGTGATGTGCATTACCGAGTGGGCCCAGAGATACCTCTCCGACAATCGGAGTGACAAATCCTAATCTCGAAATACGCCAACCCAACAAGTACCTTCGGAGACACCTATAGAGTACCTTTATAATCACCCAGTTACGTTGTGACGTTTGGTAGCACACAAAGTGTTCCTCCGGTATTCGGGAGTTGCATAATCTCATAGTCATAGGAACATGTATAAGTCATGAAGAAAGCATTAGCAGTAAAACTTAAACGATCATAGTGCTAAGCTAACGGATGGGTCTTGTCCATCACATCATTCTCCTAATGATGTGATCCCGTTGATCAAATGACAACTCATGTCTATGGCTAGGAAACATAACCATCTCTGATCAATGAGCTAGTCTAGTAGAGGCATACTAGGGACACTCTGTTTTGTCTATGTATTCACACATGTACTAAGTTTCCGGTTAATACAATTCTAGCATGAATAATAAACATTTATCATGATATAAGGAAATAAATAATAAATTTATTATTGCCTCTAGGGCATATTTCCTTCAATAAGAACAGAAAGTAAAAACGGAAAAGTAAAGTAGATTGTAGATTGATATGTTGAGAATAGACTCGGGGGCCATAGTGTTCTCTAGTGGCTTCTCTCATGATAGCGGTATTCTACGGCGGTAAACAAATTACTGTCGAGCAATTGATAGAAAAGCGAATAATTATGAGACTATCTAGGAATGATCATTATATAGAGGCATCACGTTCGAAACAAGTAGACCTAAACGATTCTGCATCTACTACTATTACTCCACACATCGACCGGTATCCAGCATGAATCTAGAGTATTAAGTTCATAACAACAGAGTAACGCCTTAAGCAAGATGACATGATGTAGAGGAATAAACTCAAACATAGTGATATGAACCCCATCTTTTTATCCTCGATGGCAACAATACAATATGTGCCTTGCTGCCCCAACTGTCACTGGGAAAGGACACCGCAAGATTGAACCCAAAGCCAAGAACTTCTCCCATTGCAAGAACTATAGATCTAGTAGGCCAAACCAAACCAATAATTCGAAGAGGCTTGCAAGGATATTATAATCATACATAAAGAGTTCAGAAAAGAACCAAATATTTCTCATAGATAATCTTGATCATAAACCCACAATTCATCGGATCTCGACAAACATACCGCAAAAAGAGATTACATCAAATAAATCTCCTGGAAGACCGAGGAGAACTTGGTATTGTGATACAAAGAGAGAGAAGAAGCCATCTAGATACTACCTATGGACCCGAAGGTCTGTGGCAAACTACTCACAACTCATGGTGAGGTGATGATGATGATGTAGAAGCACTCCGTGGAAGATCCCCCCCTCCAGCGGAGCTTCGGAATAGGCCCCAAGATGTGATCTCACGGGAACAGAAGGTTGCGGCGGTGGAACAAGGGTTTTCTCTGTTCGTCTAATGGTTTCGGGGTACATAGTTATATATAGGAGGAAGGAGGGCGCCGGGGGCCAAACGTGGGGCCCACGAGGCAGGGGGGCACGCCCCCCACCCTCGTGGACGCCACGTGTGCCCTATTCCGTGGTTCTCAAGTCTCCCGTGCGTATTTTGCTCCAAAAATATCTCTCCCGAAGTTTCATTCCGTTTGGACTCCGTTTGATATTCTTTTTCTGTAAAACCCTGAAATAGGCAAAAAACAACAATCTGGACTGGGCCTTTGGGTTAATAGGTTAGTCCCAAAAATAATATAAAAGTGTATAACAAAGCCCATTATACATCCAAAACATAATAAATAATAGCATGGAACAATCAAAAATTATAGATACGTTGGAGACGTATCAAGCATCCCCAAGCTTAATTCATGCTCGTCCTCGAGTAGGTAAATGATAAAAACAAATTTTTTGATGTGAAATGCTAACCAACATAGTGTTTCAATGTAATTCTCTTAATTGTGGCATGAATGTTCAGATCTTAAAGATTCAAGACAAAAGTATATATTGTCATAAGAAATAATAATACTTCAAGCATACTAACAAAGAAATCATGCCTTCTCAAAATACTATGGCTAAAGAAAGTTATCCCTACAAAATCATATAGTCTGGCTATGCTCCCTCTTCATCACACAAAATATTCATATCATGCACAATCCCGGTTTCAGCCAAGCACTTGTTTTGATACTCTATTCTGTCAAACCTTTCAACTTTCACGCAATACATGAGCGTGAGCCATGGATATAGCACTATGTGGAATAGAGAGGTGGTTGTGGATAAGAAAAAAAGGAGGGAGATAGTCTCACATCGACTAGGCGTATCAACGGGCTATGGAGATGCCCATCGATAGATATCAATGTGAATGAGTAGGGATTGCCATGCAACGGATGCACTAGAGCTAAAAATGTATGAAAGCTCAACAAAAGAAACTAAGTGGGTGTGCATCCAACTTGCTTGCTCATGAAGACCTAGGGCATTTGAGGAAGCCCATCGTTGGAATATACAAGCCAAGTTCTATAATGAAAATTCCCACTAGTATATGAAAGTGACTAAACATGAGACTCTCTATCATGAAGAACATGGTGCTACTTGGAAGCACAAGTGTGGAAAAAGATAGTAGCAATTGTCCCTTTTTCTTTTCTTTCCCTTTTTTTGGGACCTTTCTTTTTTCTTTGGCCTTTCTTTTTTCTTCTTTTTTTGGAGGGGCTTTCTTTATTTAGCCTTTCCTCACATGGGACAATGCTCTAATAATGATGATCATCACACTTTCATTGAATTATAACTCGATATTACAACTTGATACTAGAACAAAGCATGACCCTATATGAATGCCTCCGGCGGTGTACCGGGATGTGCATTGAATCAAGAGTGACATGTATGAAAAATTATGCATGGTGGCCTAGCCACAAATATGATGTCAACTACATGATCATGCATGGCAATATGACAATATGAAGCGTGTCATATGAACGGAACGGTGGAAAGTTGCATGGCAATATATCTCGGAATGGCTATGAAAATGCCATGATAAGTAGGTATGGTGGCTGTTTTGAGGAAGATATATGGTGGCTGTTTTGAGGAAGGATATATAGTGGGTGTATGGTACCGGCGAAAGTTGCGCAGTACAAGAGAGGCTAGCAATGGTGGCAGGGTGAGAGTGCGTAATATCCATGGACTCAACATTAGTCATAAGAACTCATATACTTATTGCAAAAATTTACGAGTCATGAAAACAAAGCAATCAACACATGCTCCTAGGGGGGAGGTTGGTAGGAGTTGACCATCGCGCGCCCCCGACCTCCACACAAAGGATGACACTCTACAAATACCTCATGCTCTAACTTCGTCACATAGCGGTTCACCATGCGTGCATGCTACGGGAATCACAAACTTCAACACAATTATTTCTAAATTTCATAATAACTCCACTAGCATGACTCTAATATCACTATCCTCATATCTGAAAACAATTATCAAGCATCCAACTTCTCATCATATTCAATGCAATTAATGCGAAAGTTTTTACTACATTGATCTTGGATGCTTATCATGTGAATTCTAGTTTTATAGCTAAAGCACATTACCATGCTGTTTTAATAGACTCTCAAAAGAATATAAGTGAAGCATGAGAGATCAACAATTTCTACAAAATAAAATTACCACAGTGCTCTAAAAGATATAAGTGAAGCACTAGAGCAAAAACTATTCAACTCAAAAGATATAAGTGAAGGACATAGAGTGTTCTATCAATTCCTAGGCCATATTTAACTCTCTCAAAAAGGTGTGCCCAGCAAGGATAATTGTGGAAAAATAACAAGCAAAGGCTCAAATTATACATGACGCTCCAAGTAAAACACATATCATGTGGAGAATAAAAATATAGCTCCTAGTATAGTTACCGATAGATGAAGACGAAAGAGGGGACGCCTTCCGGGGGCATCCCCAAGCTTAGGCTTTTGGTTGTACTTGAATTTTACCTTGGGGTGCCTTGGGCATCCCCAAGCTTAGGATCTTGCCACTCTTTGTTCCATAGTCCATCAAAGCAATACTCAAAACTTGAAAACTTCACAACACAAAACTTAGGCAAAAATCTCGTGAGCTCCGTTAGTATAAGAAAACAAACCACTACTCAAAGGTACTGTAATGAATTCATTCTTTGTTCATATTGGTGTTAAACCTACTGTATTTCAACTTCTCTATGATTCATACTTCCCAATACTACTCATATATGCATTTAAATAAGCAAACAACACACACAAAACAGAATCTATCAAAAACAGAACAGTTTGTGGTAATATGTAACTTGCGCGTACTTCTGTAACTCCAAAAAATTGAAATAAATTGGTAAACGTGAGAAATTTGTCTATAAATCATGTTCAAAAATAATCAACTAAATAGCACACTCCAGTAAAATCTGGTGACCATTCTAGCGAGCGCTAACGATTCTATTTTTCACAGCAAGATCATATAAACTTCACACAAGTCTTCCCAAATGTTCTACTTGGCACAAACACTAATTAAAACACAAAGCCCCATCTAAACAGAAGCTAGATGCAATATTTATTCCTAAACAGAAGCAAAAACAAAAAAAATATAAAATTGGGTTGCCTCCCAACAAGCGCTATCGTTTTACGCCCCTAGCTAGGCACGATACACGGATAGATCTAGGGAATGCCATAATGATACGACATATCGCGAAAACTCATCTCCTATTCCCTACGTTCAGCAGAAAGTTTCCTTTGTGGCAAGCAAAAGTAATCAAAAGGGCTAAATTTAATGGGACAAAAGTCCCCCATATCAAGCTCTCGAGGAATAGGTTCCTCTTTTGGCCCTTTATAGTGTACAACCAATTCATCAATATAGGCATTCTTTTGGCAGAAGGTCGTGAGCCTTCGCTCAAGGGAGAAGCCCAACCCGTTGTTTTGAATAGCAAAATCATCGTTCAACTCAGAAATTCTATCAACCAAGACATCGGTAGGAACCTTTTTTCTAAGGTTTTCATTAAAAGCAACATGATCAGGAGATCGCAACCGCATTATGTCTTCTTGATTAAATAAGATAGCCTCTATGGGAGGTCGGCGAGCATCTAAGCCGTAATGAGCAAAGATTTCTTTGGCCTCATTCATGATAAATATCATGAGCCAAAAAGATAGTAGCTGCCCGCTTAACAGAAGAATGATCAATATTGGAAAATTCCAGAAAGATTTTCTGAATACAGGGATGCATATGGATAATTTGCCTTTCAATTTCAACTATGAGCATAGATATAGCATCCGCAAGTCTACTAGTTCTGTGAAGAATAGAGCCACCCATAGTGGGCAAAGCACCGGCACAAGTAAAGAAGTCTTCAAGAACTCCTTTTCCAAAGATATTTCCGCTACCAACCCGGAACTTCTTAATATGTAAAGTGGTAGTTTGATCCGGAGGGTCAACATAGACGTTGCCCTCAACATTACTACCCTTCTCGATAAAATCTTGCCCCATCTTAGACATGAGGGCAGGCAAACGATAAACACACGGTAGAAGAAGGGCGAATAAAATGGCAAGGGTGAAGTGGGGGAGAGGAAAACGAGAGGCAAATAAATGTAATGCGAAGGATAAGGGTTTGTGATAGGTACTTGGTATATGACTTTTGCGTAAGCCTCCCCGGCAATGGCGCCAGAAATTCTTCTTGCTACTTCTCGAGATTGTGTTGTATTCCCTCGAAGAGGAAAGGGTGATGCAGCACAGTAGCGTAAGTATTTCTGTCAGTTTTTGAGAACCAAGGTATCAATCCAGTAGGAGACCACGCGCGAGTCCCTCGCACCCGCACAAACAAATAAGAACTTCGCAGCCAATGCGATAAGGGGTTGTCAATCCCTTTACAATCACTTACGAAAGTGAGATCTGATAGAGATGATAGTTTGATATTTTTGGTATTTTTGGATATAAGAACAGAAAGTAAAAACGGAAAAGTAAAGTAGATTGTAGATTGATATGTTGAGAATAGACCCGGGGGCCATAGTGTTCTCTAGTGGCTTCTCTGATGATAGCGGTATTCTACGGCGGGTAAACAAATTACTGTCGAGCAATTGATAGAAAAGCGAATAATAATGAGACTATCTAGGCATGATCATTATATATAGGCATCACGTCCGAAACAAGTAGACCGAAACGATTCTGCATCTACTACTATTACTCCACGCATCGACCGCTATCAAGCATGCATCTAGAGTATTAAGTTCATAAGAACAGAGTAACGCCTTAAGCAAGATGACATGATGTAGAGGGATAAACTCAAACATAGTGATATAAACCCCATCTTTTTATCCTCGATGGCAACAATACAATACGTGCCTTGCTGCCCCTACTGTCATTGGGAAAGGACACATCAAGATTGAACCCAAAGCCAAGCACTTCTCCCATTGCAAGAACTATAGATCAAGTAGGCCAAACCAAACCAATAATTCGAAGAGACTTGCAAGGATATTATAAATTTATAATCATACATAAAGAGTTCAGAATAGAACCAAATATTTGTCATAGATAATCTTGATCATAAAGCCACAATTCATCGGATCTCGACAAACATGCCGCAAAAAGAGATTACATCGAATAGATCTCCTCGAAGACCGATGAGAACTAGGTATTGAGATCCAAAGAGAGAGAAGAAGCCATCTAGAAACTAGCTATGGACCCGAAGGTCTGTGGTAAAATACTCACAACTCATGGTGAGGCGATGATGATGATGTAGAAGCACTCCATGGAAGATCCCCCCTCCGGTGGAGCTCCGGAACAGGCCCCAAGATGGGATCTCACAGGAACAGAAGGTTGCGGCGGTGGAACTAGGGTTTTCTCTGTTCATCTGATGGTTTCGGCGTACATAGGTGTATATAGGAGGAAGGAGGGAACCGGGGGCCAAACGTGGGGCCCACGAGGCAGGGGGCGCGCCCTGTAGGGGGGCGCACGCCCACCCTCGTGGACGTCACGTGTGCCCTATTATGCGGTTCTCAAGTTTCCCGTGCGTATTTTGCTCCAAAAATATCTCTCCCGAAGTTTCATTCCGTTTGGACTCTGTTCGATATTCCTTTTCTGTAAAACCCTGAAATAAGCAAAAAACAGCAATCTGGACTGGCCTTTGGGTTAATAGGTTAGTCCCAAAAATAATATAAAAGTGTATAACAAAGCCCATTAAACATCCAAAACATCATAAATAATAGCATGGAACAATCAAAAACTATAGATACTTTGGAGACGTATCAGCCGTCTCGACGCGGAACCTTGGCGGAACCAATCTAGGGCTCCGGCGAAGTTGCTCTGCCGGGGAAACTTCCCTCCGGGAGGGGGAAATCGTCACCATCGTCATCACCAACAACTCTCTCATCTCGGGGAGGGTTATTTTCATCAACATCTTCACCAGCACCATCTCCTCTCAAACCCTAGTTCATCTCTTGTATCCAATCTTTGTATCAAAACCTCAAATTGGTACCTGTAGGTTGCTAGTTGGTTTACTTGGTGGAAGATCATATGTTCAGATCTATTATGCATATTAATAACCCTCTGATTATGAACATGAATATGCTTTGTGAGTAGTTACGTTTGTTCCCGAGGACATGGGAGAAGTCTTGCTATAAGTAGTCATGTGAATTTGGTATTCGTTCGATATTTAGTTAAGATGTATGTTGTCTTTTCTCTAGTGGTGTTATGTGAACGTCGACTACATGACACTTCACCATTGTTTGGGCCTAGAGGAAGGATTTGGGAAGTAATAAGTAGATGATGGGTTGATAGAGTGACAGAAGCTTAGACCCTAGTTTATGTGTTGCTTCGTAAGGGGCTGATTTAGATCCATATGTTTCTTGCTATGGTTAGGTTTACCTTAATACTTCTTTTGTAGTTGCGGATGCTTGCAATAGAGGTTAATCATAAGTGGGATGCTTGTCCAAGTAAGGGTAGCACCCAAGCACCGGTCCACCCACATACCAAATTATCAAAATAACGAAGGCGAATCATATGAATGTGATGAAAACTAGCTTGACGATAATTCCCATGTGTCCTCGGGAGCGCTTTCCTTCATATAAGAGTTTGTCCAGGCTTGTCCTTTGCTACCAAAAGGATTGGGCCACCTTGCTGCGCCCTATTTACTTTTACTATTTGTCACTTGTTACCAATTACCTTATCACAAAACTATCTGTTACCTATAATTTCAGTGCTTGCAGAAAATACCTTACTGAAAACTGCCTATCATTTCCTTCTGCTCCTCGTTGGGTTTGACACTCTTACTTATCGAAAGGACTACGATAGATCCCCTACACTTGTGGGTCATCATGGAGCATATGAGATGTTCCAAGAGTTGAAGTTAATATTTAAAGCAAATGCCCGTGTTGAAAGATATGAAGTCTCCAACAAGTTCTATAGCTGCAAGATGGAGGAGAACAGTTCTGTTAGTGAACACATACTTAGAATGTTTGGGTACCACAACCACATGACTCAACTTGGATTCAAAGTTGATGATGATAGTGTTATTGATAGAGTTCTTCAACCACTGCCACCAAGCTATAAAGGTTTCGTGATGAACTATAATATGCAAGGGATGCAAAAGACAATTCCTGAGCTCTTCGCTATGCTCAAAGTTGCGGAGGTAGAAATCAAGAAGGAGCGTCAAGTGTTGATGGTTAACAAGACCAGTAGTTTCAAGAAAAAAAGGCAAGGGAAAGAAGGGGAACTTCAAGAAGAATAGCAAGACAATTGCTACTCCTGGGAAGAAACCCAAGTCTGGAGTCAAGCCTGAAACTGATTGCTTCTACAACAAATGGACTGGTCACTAGAAGTGGAACTGCCCCAAGTATTTGGCGGATAAGAAGGACGGCAAAGTGAACAAAGGTATATTTGATATACACATTATTGATGTGTACCTTAATAATGCTCGTAGTAGCGCCTGGGTATTTTATACTGGTTCGGTTGCTCATATTTGTAACTCGAAACAGGGGCTACAGATTAAACGAAGATTGGCTAAAGACGAGGTGACGATGCGCATGGGAAATGGTTCCAAAGTCGATGTGATCACCGTCGGCACGCTACCTCTACATCTACCTTCGGGATTAGTTTTAGACCTAAATAATTGTTATTTGGTGCCAGCATTGAGCATGAACATTATATTTGGATCTTGTTTGTTGCCAGACTCTTATTCATTTAAATCAGAGAATAATGGTTGCTCTATTTATATGAGTAATATCTTTTATGGTCATGCACCCTTGATGAGTGGTCTATTTTTGTTGAATCTCGATCGTAGTGATACACATATTCATAATATTGAAGCCAAAAGATGCAAAGTTGATAATGATAGTGCAACTTATTTGTGGCACTTCCGTTTAAGTCATATTGGTGTAAAGCGCATGAAGAAACTCCATGATGATGGGCTTTTGGAACCACTTGATTATGAATCACTTGGTGCTTGCGAACCATGCCTCATGGGCAAGATGACTAAAACTCCGTTCTCCGGAACAATGGAGCAAGCAACTAACTTACTGGAAATAATACATACTGAGGTATGTGGTCCGATGAGTGTTGAGGCTCATGGCGGGTATCGCTATTTTTTGACCTTCACAGATGATTTGAGCAGATATGAGTATATCTACTTAATGAATCATAAGTCTGGAACATTTGAAAAGTTCAAAGGATTTCAGAGTGAAGTAGAGAATCATCGTAACAAGAAAATAAAGTTTCTACGATCTGATCGCGGAGGCGAATATTTGAGTTACGAGTTTGGTCTTCATTTGAAACAATGTGGAATAGTTTCGCAACTCACGCCACCTGGAACACCACAGCGTAATGGTGTGTCCGAACGTCGTAACTGTACTTTAATAGATATGGTGCGATCTATGATGTCTCTTACCGATTTACCACTATCGTTTTGGGGTTATGCTTTAGCGACAGCTGCATTCACATTAAATAGTGCACCATCTAAATCCATTGAGACGACACCTTAAGAACCGTGGTTTAGCAAGAAACCCAAGTTGTAGTTTCTTAAAGTTTGGGGCTGCCATGCTTATGTGAAAAAGCTTCAGCCTGATAAGCTCGAACCCAAATCGGAGAAATGTGTCTTCATAGGATACCCAAAAGAAACTGTTGGGTACACCTTCTATCACAGATCCGAAGGCAAGATGTTCGTTGCTAAGAATGGATCCTTTCTGGAGAAGTAGTTTCTCTCGAAAGAAGCGAGTGGGAGGAAAGTAGAACTTGATGGGGTAATTGTACCTTCTCTCGAATTGGAAAGTAGCTCATCATAGAAAATCGTTCCCGTGATGCCTACACCAATTAGTGAGGAAGCAAATGATGATGATCATGAAACTTCAGATCAAGTTACTAGCGAACCCCATAGGTCAACCAGAGTATGTTCCGCACTAGAGTGGTGCGGTAATGGTGCGGTAATCCCATTCTGGAAGTCATGATTACTAGACCATGACAGACCTACAAACTATGAGGAAGCGATGATGAGCCCAGATTCCGCGAAATAGCTTGAGGCCATGAAATCTGAGAAGGGATCCACGTATGAGAACAAAGTGTGGACTTTGGTTGACTTGCCCGATGATTGGCAAACCATAGAGAATAAATGGATCTTCAAGAGGAAGACAGACGTTGATGGTAATGTGGACTTGTCACAAAAGATCGACTTGTCACAAAAGGTTTTTGACAAGTTCAAGGTGTTGACTACGATGAGACTTTCTCACCCGTAGCGATACTTAAGTCTGTTCGAATCATGTTAGAAATTGTCGCATTTTATGAAATCTGGCAAATGGATGTCAAAACTACATTCCTTAATGGATTTCTGAAAGAAGAGTTGTATATCATGCAATCAAAAGGTTTTGTCGATCCTAAAAGTGCTAACAAAGTGTGCAAGCTCCAGCAATCCATGTATGGACAGGTGATACGTCCAAAACGTATCTATAATTTCTGCTTGCTCCATGCCACTTTTGGGTGATATTGCTATGATATTCATACACTTCCATACACTTTTGATCATATTTGGACTAACTTACTAATCCAGTGCACCCCAGTGCCAGTTTCTGTTTTCGGCTGTTTTTGTATTTCAGGTTTTCACGTTTCGAGAACTGCCCAGAAAAATCCAGAAAAATTATATAAAAAATCAGCGATCCGGAAACAACACTGCGTCCGAAGGGCAGCCTGGGGGGGGGGGGGCACAGGGGCTCCAGGCGCCCTGTGGGCGCCCCCCCCCCTGGGCCGCGCCGGGGGGCGCCTGGGCCCCCCGAAGCCCGTCCGGTGCCCCCCTTTGGCATATATTTAGAGGGACCTCCGAAACCCTCAGAACAGGAACTCTTTTCGTGATCCCATCTCTGTTCCGCCGCCGCCGCCGCTTCCAAGATCGGGAGCACCAGGAGAACTCTTCCCGGCACCCTACCGGAGGGGAGGATCACCACCGGGAGCTTCTCCACCACCATGGACGCCTCCCGGATGACTCGTGAGTAGTCTCCCTTGGACCATGAGTCCATGACCAGTAGCTATGTGATGTTCTCCTCCCGTTCTTGTGCTTCACTAATTAGTCCTCGTGAGCTGCCCAACATGATCGAGGCACCTATGTAATCCTTATGCTGTTGCTATGTTGAGTTTGCTGGGATCCGATGGATTATGAGATTATGTTCAGATTGATCTTGAGTAATATATTTGATTCACCTATTTTATATTTTAGTTCATAAGTAATTCTTGCATGTTCTCCGTTGTTATTTATTGCTTTGGCCGAGTAGTAGGTAGTGACTCCAAGAGGGAACGTTATGCTCGATTGTGGGTTCATGCCCCTCGATGACTAGCTTGAGTGACAGAAACATGAGTCTAGGGGATGTGTTGTTGCCACAAGGGGGAAAACAATGGTGCTTGTGCTCGCGGGTGCAAGGATTGTTTACTTTACGCAAAGTTCTTTTAATGCAGTTGTCTATTGCATTGAGTTTACATTATGGGTGGGACTCGCAACTTAATACCAGCGAGATGTTCTGGATAGATATCTCTAGGTGGATGATTAGTAGTAGATATTGATGGATTTCGGTCTACTTACTTTGGCGTACCGCCCATGCTTTGAACCTCAACCTTTCTTGCAATGTAATCAACATTGGTTTGCGTTCGTGGTCTTGTCAATTGCCCAGCTGTAATTTGTTACCTCACATAGCTGTTTTATCGTCTTTTGGGAGAGAGACATCACTAGTGAACAGCATGAGACTCCGGTCCATATTACCATCATTGATCACATCCACTATTTACTTTTCGCTATTTACTTACTATTGCAAAAACTATCTATCACTACTATCATTGCTTTTAATCCTTTGTGAGCTACAAGGCCGGAGAGATTGACAACCTCTCTGTACTCGTTGGGAGCAAAGTTATTTGTATCTGTGTGCAGGTCCACGTTGGTTGCTACTAATCTGGCGCCGTAGCAATTGACACCTACTTGTTGAACCTAGGAGTCTCTGGGGAATCGATCCTTGGCATCTTTGCTAGGGGAAAACACTTCTACTTACTGCATCTTACACCTTCCACTTGGGGTAACCAACGAGGGGTTCGAGGCCCATCAGGGAGTATTTTCTGGCGCCGTTGCCGGGGACTCCACTCTTCAGGATAGGGGAGTTGCATGCTATCTTTTACCTTTGCTTTTTAGTCTTGTTAGTTTACCTTTCATTTTTGCTTTAGTTCCTTTTATCGAAAATCACAAAAATAGTTATCTTGCTTGCTTGCTACTATGGGTTCCACCGAGAACACCAAGTTGTGTGACTTCACTAGTCACAACAACGATGACTTTATCAGCACACCTATCACTACACCTGCCACTTCAGCACCTTCATATGAAATTAAACCTGCTTTACTTAACCTAGTCATGAGAGAACAATTCTCCGGTGCTGGAGATGATGCTGCTTTACACTTGAACAACTTTGTTGAACTTTGTGATATGCAAAAGTACCAAGAAATAGATGGTAATATCGTTAAGCTTAAGCTTTTTCCTTTCTCCTTGAGAGGAGGAGATAAAATTTGGTTTCAGTCTTTGCCTAGAAATAGCATAGATTCATGGGACAAGTGCAAGGATGCTTTTATCGGAAAATACTATCCACCTGCTAAAATTATCCAACTTAGAAGTAACATAATGAATTTTAAACAATTGGATAATGAACACGTTTCCCAAGCTTGGGAACGTATGAAGTATCTTATCAAGAACTGCCCTACTCACGGTTTGACTACTTGGATGGTTATCCAAACTTTTTATGCAGGCTTGAACTTTACCTCGCGGAACTTGTTAGACTCGGCCGCGGGAGGAACTTTTATGTCAACTACACTTGGAGCTGCCACAAAGCTTCTCGATGAGATGATGACCAACTATTCCCAATGGCACACCGAACGTGCTCCAACAGGTAGGAAGGTAAACTCTGTCGAGGTGGTTTCCTCCCTGAATGAAAAAGTTGACTTGACCATGTCTCTACTTTCGAAGCAATCTTCTGTTGATCCTCGTGATGTTCCTTTAAATTCTTTGATTGCTCAAGAACAAGTAGATGTGAATTTTATCTCTAGAAACAATTTTAACAACAATGCTTATAGGAGTAACTTTGGTAACAATTCTAGACCGTTCCCCTCCAATTTCTATGGGAACAACAATGCTTATCCTAACATCAAGAACTCCTTCCAAAAAGATAGAGACTTGTCTGGCTATGAGAAACTGGTAGAAATAGAGGAGGCCACTAAGAACTACATGCACACCCAATATGAACAAAACAAAACCTTCTCGAGGCAATTAAATGAGCATACTGCTATCTTGCAAGACATTAGTAGCCGATTAGAGAACATAAATATTGAGATCTCTAACCTCCAGACTAGACTCACTATCACTGAGACCCAAGTTTCCAATATGTCCCACACACAGGCCACTTTGATAAACCAAATGGCAGCTAAACCCGAAGTGGTTGCATCACTAAGGGAGGAAGAGGAAAGAATTAAGAGCCTTCCTACCCACCACACTGTTGCTACTATCCAAGTTATTGAGGATGTTCACACTCTTAGCACCCAATGTACTCCTGGTCCCGATGGACCTATTAATGGTGATGCTATGACTATAGAAGCTACCAAACAAGTGAACCTTAAGGACACCACTACCGCTTTACTTGATGCTCGTGACCTTGATTTTGATAATTGCACTCTTACCGAAGTTATTGATTTCCTTCACGAGATGTCTAGAGATCCCCGCACTAGCACGCTTAACCTTGCCTTCACAGAGCATATCACTAATGCTCTCATCAAAGCTAGGGAGGAGAAACTTAGAGTAGAAGCCTCCATACCTAGAAAGCTAGAAGATGGTTGGGATCCTATGATAAAAAATTATTTGAATGACTTCTCTTGTTATGCATTATGTGATGTTGGTGCTAGTACCTCTGTTATGCCCAAAAGGATATATATGATATGCTTAAATTGAAACCTTATGATTCTTGTTCTTTTGGTGTTTGTCTCGTTGATTCTTCCATAAAGAAACCTTTGGGGAGGATCGATGATGTTCTTATTGTTGTCAATGATAATTATGTGCCCGTTGATTTCACTATTATGGATATTGAATGTGATCCTTCATGTCCAATTATTTTGGGACGTCCCTTTTTGCGCACTGTTGGTGCTGTCATTGACATGAAAGAGGGTAATATAAAATTTCAGTTTCCTCTCAAGAAAGGGATGGAACACTTCCCTCGAAAGAAGATCAAGTTACCTTTTGAGTCCGTTGTACGGGCTAGCTATTCTTTTACTCTTGATAAAACTTGATCTCTATGCATTATGCCTAGCTTAAAGGCATAAAAGAAAGCGCTTTTGGGAGGCAGCCCACATGAATAAAATTTTTGTTTTTGTTGTGTCTTGATGTTGTTTACTGCTGTAGCATCATCATTGTATCTTTGCTTTTCATATTTGTGCCAAGTATAGCCTCCGATTGCTAGAAAGTTCAAAAGTTGTGAGGTGCTGTCCAGGAAACAGATTCTGTCCTTGGATAGAACAATTCGTATAAAATCACCAGATCATCTTTTTGGTCTGAATTTTTTCGACAGCGTTCTCTATGTAATTGTCTTTCGTGCGTCAGTTCTGAGTTTTTTTATTTGAGTTGCAGAAGTATCCCGAACAGACCAATTACTGCCTGCTGTTCTGTTTTTCACAGATTCTGTCCTGTTTTGCCTTACCTTCACTTTGCAAATTAAGAACTTGCTTTTTCTTTGCAAAAACCTTTTGGCAATCTTGAGAAACAGTAGAACTTCAAGAATATCCTTATTTCCAGCAAGGTATAATTATTTTATTAAGGGTACTAACCTCGCTAATCAGATTATGACGAGTTGTGTATGAAGGGAGTTTTCAAGTGTGCGAGGGAAGATGATAAAAAGATTCAGGAGTGTCAAGCGCTCAAGCTTGGGGATGCCCCCATGCACCCCCAAGAAATATTCAAGGAGACTCAAGCGTCTAAGCTTGGGGATGCCCCCGTGCATCCCCTTCTCCATCAACACTATCAGTTCGTCTTTCGTTTCGCTATATTTTTATCACTTCATGTGTTATGTGCTATGCTTGGAGCGTCTTGCTTTTAGTTTTCTTTTTAGTTTTTCATAACGAGTTGGAACCCAGCATTCCTTTATGTGGGAGAGAAACACGCTCCACTTCTACCTAGAACATTACAAAGAATTTTCATGTCTATCTATGATGTGTGTGTTCTTTGTCTTTTAAATAGCTACTATCATACTCTGCTCTTAGTATTCATGCTTATCTTTTCAAGAGCTTTTATTTAGTTGGTTGCTTGAACTCTCTTTAATTACCATGCTCACCTTATTAAGAGAGTTTGCTTCCGTTGCATGGGTTAATGTGTCTATGATAAAGATGCTACTTTCATGATGGTGTTTAGTAGTTCAGGTTTTCTTTTGGTTAATCTCAAATAGCTGGGGGGTTCCCAATGTGTTATTGGAGTACCAACTGGGTTTGTTTGCCTATGATATGGTATGGTTTAGTAATATCTTCCTTCGAGAATTTATTTTGATTGACTTGGCGTATGCTCACGCATATTCAAGACTGTAAAGAAAGTCTGTCAAGCCTTGATGATCTTTTATTTCTGAGTAGCGATATAACTACCATGCCTGATTCAATATTGCTTTGTCGCTCTGCATGATTATGACCGTCATTGCTCTCTTAGTTGGTCGCTCCCAGTCTTTTGCTAACCTCCACCTGTACTAAGCGAACTAACTTTGCAATACATAGCTCATGGGAAAGTAGCCTAAAAACTATTGTGGTAAAGAATATGTTGCTTATGTATCTTATTTCTTATAAGTTGCTTGCTGAGCGGTAACCATGTTTCTGGGGACGCCATCAACTGTCACACTTTTGTTGAATATCATGTGAGTTGCTATGCATGTTCGTCTTGTCTGAAGTAAGGGTGATTTGCCGTGGGTTGAATAACTATGCATATTGTTAGAGAAGAACATTGGGCCGCCAACCAAAGCCATGCATCATGGTGGAAGTTTTAGCTTGGACCTTAATCCTCAATCTCTCATGAGATTATGCTTATGCATTAAAAGAGGAGTCCATCATCTATTTTCTATGTTGTCCCGGTATGGATGTCCTCAAGTTGAGATCTATCAAAAACGAGAAATCAAATGCGATCTATCTCCTTGGACCTTTGTACAGGTGGCATAGAGGTACCCCTTTGTGACACTTGGTTGAAACATATGTAATGCAATGATAACCCATGGGAATCCGAGCTAATTAGGACAAGGAGCGAGCACTATTAGTATTCGATGCATGAGGCTTGCAACTTATAGGATGTTTTATGCATGACACATATGAAGTACTACTACCGTTGACACAATTGCTTCCATGTTTTCAAAATAAAAAGCTTTAGCACTTAACCTTTCTCTTACCTTTATGTTAAAGCACCAACTACTGAGAGCATGATTGTCATTCTGAGTGTAATGTGCATTGTTCCAGAGTAGCATTGTCGTTTGCATGATTGTGATATCGTTTATTCTGAAATGATTGTATCTAGTCATCACTTAAACCTTGAAGGTGCCCCTGCATTTATGTTTTGCATCACTAAAGGGGGCAAGCTAGATATCACTTTATCATATTTGCACATCATGTTCATTGCAAATCTTTTTGATGTTTCAGTTTCATGTTGTAAAACTTTCAGTCATTTGTGATTTTCTCTTGAGACAACTTAATTACTTTAGAATCATTGTCTCAGTAAGCTTTTGTCATATGACTATGAGAAAGTCCTATATGGTTAATAGCATGTCACCACAGAAATTATTCTTGTTATCATTTACCTACTCGAGGACGAGCAGGAATTAAGCTTGGGGATGTTGATACGTCCAAAACGTATCTATAATTTCTGCTTGCTCCATGCCACTTTTGGGTGATATTGCTATGATATTCATACACTTCCATACACTTTTGATCATATTTGGACTAACTTACTAATCCAGTGCACCCCAGTGCCAGTTTCTGTTTTCGGCTGTTTTTGTATTTCAGGTTTTCACGTTTCGAGAACTGCCCAGAAAAATCCAGAAAAAATATATAAAAAATCAGCGATCCGGAAACAACACTGCGTCTGAAGGGCAGCCTGGGGGGCCACAGGGGCTCCAGGCGCCCTGTGGGCGCCCCCCCTGGGCCGCGCCGGGGGGGCGCCTGGGCCCCCCGAAGCCCGTCCGGTGCCCCCCTTTGGCATATATTTAGAGGGACCTCCGAAACCCTCAAAACAAGAACTCTTTTCGCGATCCCATCTCTGTTCCGCCGCCGCCGCCGCTTCCAAGATCGGGAGCACCAGGAGAACTCTTCCCGGCACCCTGCCGGAGGGGAGGATCACCACCGGGAGCTTCTCCACCACCATGGACGCCTCCCGGATGACTCGTGAGTAGTCTCCCTTGGACCATGAGTCCATGACCAGTAGTTATGTGATGTTCTCCTCCCGTTCTTGTGCTTCACTAATTAGTCCTCGTGAGCTGCCCTACATGATCGAGGCACCTATGTAATCCTTATGCTGTTGCTATGTTGAGTTTGCTGGGATCCGATGGATTATGAGATTATGTTCAGATTGATCTTGAGTAATATATTTGATTCACCTCTTTTATATTTTAGTTCATAAGTAATTCTTGCATGTTCTCCGTTGTTATTTATTGCTTTGGCCGAGTAGTAGGTAGTGACTCCAAGAGGGAATGTTATGCTCGATTGTGGGTTCATGCCCCTCGATGACTAGCTTGAGTGACAGAAACATGAGTCTAGGGGATGTGCTGTTGCCACAAGGGGGAAAACAACGGTGCTTGTGCCCGCGGGTGCAAGGATTGTTTACTTTACGCAAAGTTCTTTTAATGCAGTTGTCTGTTGCATTGAGTTTACACTATGGGTGGGACTCGCAACTTAATACCAGCGAGATGTTCTGGATAGATATCTCAAGGTGGATGACTAGTAGCTATGTGATGTTCTCCTCCCGTTCTTGTGCTTCACTAATTAGTCCTCGTGAGCTGCCCTACATGATCGAGGCACCTATGTAATCCTTATGCTGTTGCTATGTTGAGTTTGCTGGGATCCGATGGATTATGAGATTATGTTCAGATTGATCTTGAGTAATATATTTGATTCACCTCTTTTATATTTTAGTTCATAAGTAATTCCTGCATGTTCTCCGTTGTTATTTATTGCTTTGGCCGAGTAGTAGGTAGTGACTCCAAGAGGGAACGTTATGCTCGATTGTGGGTTCATGCCCCTCGATGACTAGCTTGAGTGACAGAAACATGAGTCTAGGGGATGTGCTGTTGCCACAAGGGGGAAAACAACGGTGCTTGTGCCCGCGGGTGCAAGGATTGTTTACTTTACGCAAAGTTCTTTTAATGCAGTTGTCTGTTGCATTGAGTTTACACTATGGGTGGGACTCGCAACTTAATACCAGCGAGATGTTCTGGATAGATATCTCAAGGTGGATGATTAGTAGTAGATATTGATGGATTTCGGTCTACTTACTTTGGCGTACCGCCCATGCTTTGAACCTCAACCTTTTTTGCAATGTAATCAGCATTGGTTTGCGTTCGTGGTCCTGTCAATTGCCCAGCTGTAATTTGTTACCTCACATAGCTGTTTTATCGTCTTTTGGGAGAGAGACATCACTAGTGAACATCATGAGACTCCGGTCCATATTACCATCATTGATCACATCCACTATTTACTTTTCGCTATTTACTTACTATTGCAAAAACTATCTATCACTACTATCATTGCTTTTAATCCTTTGTGAACTACAAGGCCGGAGAGATTGACAACCTCTCTGTACTCGTTGGGAGCAAAGTTATTTGTATCTGTGTGCAGGTCCACGTTGGTTGCTACTAATCTGGCGCCGTAGCAATTGACACCTACTTGTTGAACCTAGGAGTCTCTGGGGAATCGATCCTTGGCATCTTTGCTAGGGGAAAACACTTCTACTTACTGCATCTTACACCTTCCACTTTGGGTAACCAACGAGGGGTTCGAGGCCCATCAACTGGTGCAAGCATATTAGAGTTGGAATATACGCTTTGGTAAGGTGATCAAAGCATATGGTTTTATATAGACTTACGGTGAAGCCTGTATTTACAAGAAAGTGAGTGGGAGGACTACAACATTTCTGATAAGTATATGTGAATGGAATGTTGTTGAACGGAAATGATGTAGAACTTTCTGGAAAGCATAAAGGATTGTTTAAAAGGAGTTTTTCAATAAAAGGCATCGGTGAATCTGCTTACATATTGGGCATCAAGATCTATAGAGATAGATCAAGACGCTTGATAAGACTTTCGATGAGTGCATACCTTGATAAGATTTTGAAGTAGTTCAAAATGGATCAGTCAAAGAAGGAGTTCTTGCGTGGGTTGTAAGGTATGAAGTTGAGTAAGACTCAAAGCCCGAACACAGCAGAAAAATAGAGAGAGAATGAAAGTCATTCCCTATGCCTCAGCCATAGGTTCTATGAGGTATGCCATGTCGTGTACCAAACCTACTGTGTACCTTGCCATGAGTTTGGCAAGGATGTACAATTGTGATCCGGGAGTAAATCACTGGACAGCGGTCAAAATTATCCTTAGTAATTGGAGGACTAAGGAAATGTTTCTCGATTATGGAGGTGATAATGAGTTCATCGTAAAGGGTTACATTGATGCAAGCTTTGACACTAATCCAGATGACTCTAAGTATCAATCTGGATGCGTATTAAAAGTGGGAGCAATTAGCTAGAGTAGCTCAAAGAAGAGCATTGTAGACATAGAAATTTGCGAAGTACATACGGATCTGAATGTGATAGACCCATTGACTAAGCTTCTCTCACAAAGCAAAACATGATCACACCTTAGTACTCTTTGGGTGTTAATCACATGGTGATATGAACTAGATTATGGACTCTAGTAAACCCTTTGGGTGTGGGTCACATGGATATGTGAACTATGGGTGTTAATCACATGACGATGTGAACTATCAGTGTTAAATCACATGGCGATGTGAACTAGATTATTGACTCTAGTGCAAGTGGGAGACTGAAGGAAATATGCCCTAGAGGCAATAATAAAGTTGTTATTTATATTTCCTTATATCATGATAAATGTTTATTATTCATGCTAGAATTGTATTAACCAGAAACTTGATACATGTGTGAATACATAGACAAAACAAAGTGTCCCTAGTATGCCTCTACTTGAATAGCTCGTTAATCAAAGATGGTTAAGTTTCCTAACCGTAGAAATGTGTTTTCATTTGATGAACGAGATCACATCATTAGGAGAATGATGTGATGGACAAGACCCATCCGTTAGCTTAGCATATTGATCGTTTAGTTTCATTGCTATTGCTTTCTTCATGACTTATACATATTCCTCTGACTATAAGATTATGCAACTCCCGAATACCGGAGGAACACCTTGTGTGCTATCAAACATCACAACATAACTGGGTGATCATAAAGATGCTCTACAGGTGTCTCCGAAGATGTTTGTTGAGTTAGCATAGATCGAGAATAGGATTTGTCACTCCGAGTGTCGGAGAGGTATCTCTGGGCCCTCTCAGTAATACACATCACTATAAGCCCTGCAAGTAAATGACTAATGAGTTAGTCAGGAGATGATGCATTATGGAACGAGTAAAGAGACTTGTCATTAATGAGATTGAACTTGTTATCTTGATATCGACGATCGAATCTCGGGCAAGTAACATACTGATGACAAAGGGAACAACGTATGTTGTTATGCGGTTTGACCGATAAAGATCTTCGTAGAATAGGTAGGAGCCAATATGAGCATCCAGGTTCCGCTATTGTTTATTGACCTGAGATGTGTCTCGGTCATGTCTACATAGTTCTCGAACCCGTAGGGTCCGCACGCTTAACGTTCGATGACGATTTGTATTATGAGTTATGTGTTTTGATGACTTAAGTTTGTTTGGAGTCCCGGATAAGATCATGGACATGACGAGGAGTCTCTAAATGGTTGAGAGATAAAGATTCATATATTGTAAGGTTGTATACGGACGCCGAAATGGTTTCAGAGAGGTTCGGGGGTTTATCGGAGTACCGGGAGGCTATCGGAACCCCCCGAGAAAGTTAATGGGCCTATTGGGCCATAGTGGAGAGAGGGAGACTGCCACAAGAGGTGGGGCATGCCTCCCCAAGACCAAACCGAATTGGACTAGGGTTGGGGGGCGCGGCCGCCCCTTTCCTTCTCCCTCTCCCTCCCTTTCCTCTTCCCCCTATGCATTGGAAGGAAGGGGGCGAATCCTACTAGGTTTGGAGTCGTATTAGGACTCCCCCCATGGCGCGCCAATCCTAGGGCTGGCCTCCTCCTCCTCCCCTTCCTTCTTACACATGGGCAGGGGGCACCTCAAATAACACACAAGTTTCTCTTAGCCCTGTGCGGTGCCCCCTCCACAGATTACATGTAGCGACCTCGATCCGAATGGACCGCAGTCTCTGTGCTCAGAGTCATCCCTGGATCGGTATGCTGACACACACATTACTTCGAGGACTTATAGAAGAGTTCAAGCACACTTTATTACATCAAAAATCCTCAAATGGAGTCTTATTAAAATAAGATGGCCGAAGGCCATAAACTAATACAAAATCTTGCGAAAGCATCGAAGATAAGTTGAGTCCATCCAACTCCACGGCAAACATTGAGTGCATGACAACGACCTAATCACACCTTATTCTTCGTCGGTAAACTCTGCAACATGAGACGTTGCACCTGTGTAGGTCAGCACATTGAATATGCTGGCAAGAACACACTGTGGCAAGTAATGAAGAACAAAATGTCTACAACTATATGCATATTTGGCTGGTGGAGGCTGTAAGGTTTATTTTTGCATAAAGCTAGTTTTTCCCTACAACAAAGGAATAAATTGTATTTACTACTTAGTTGTTTTAAGCAATATTGAGAAATGGTTCCTCCATCTCAATCCCAAATTACCAAAGTCATTAATAAACCAACAAGTTAATTAAATAGAGTGTTGAGATCAGTCCATAATTCAAATACCAGGATACTCAAGATGTCCATAACCGAGGACACATCTACTCATGAATAGTTTGTACACTCAACAGAGGTTTGTGCACTTTTCCCCAGAAGACTCGATCGCCTCCGTTTAATTTCTCGCACCGCATGGTGTTTGAGAAGCGGATGACCGAGACACGGTCTTTCAGAAGCATTTACTCTTTACCCCGGATGAATGGTTACACCTACTTTCCCCTACATCTGCTAGTTCACCACTGAAAGAGCTCACGCAACATACTCAACTATGCGAGAGCCCATATTGGCATGTGGCCGCACACGAAAGTTTCTAGGCATGAATGATATATGATCCCTTTGAGCCTGGGTGGCATTCCATACGATAATCACACGGGTCCTCCGGGATTTCCTAGGACTACATTGGATTCTCCAAGTGCCCTGCAACCAATCCACCAAGTGGTGTATTAAAGTTACCACCTTAAACATTCCCTTAGTTGTTATTACACTCACAACTTTCATGAAATCACACATACCAATCCACGTCTACAAGCATGGTAAGCACTAAGTAACAAAGCATATATTCCCTTGGGTTGATCTCAAGTCAATGGGTTCCTACCTCATGAACTACTAAGCAATACCACATGTGATTTAAGTCCTACTCATGAAATCTTTGAGGATAGAACTAATGCAATAAAAACTCCGTATTGGAAAGTATGAACTTGCCTTGCTGATGATCGTTGAAACCTAGTGACTCGTAGTAGCACTCTTCACACTCCGGGAATTCTATCACAATCGAACAATAGCATACATAAGCAATCATGCAAAAGAATTGAAGAACGAAACTCGAAAGAACTCCAAAACAAACGAGTAACTCTTGCAACATAAAATTATTTCTAGCAGTACTAAAATTAAGTGAATTTAGCCTTATCAGAAAGTTTAGGTCAATAGCTTTGATTTGCAAAAAAGAATCAACTCAAACGGAGTTACAAAACTCAAGTTACGATTAAAAGAAGTTCAAATACTAATCTATTTGAAATCAAAATTTAAAAATTTCAAATCAAATTTGAGTTGCGCTATTAGAAAGATAAGATCGAAACGAAGAAATTGGCGTTGGTTTCATCTAATTCGGACTAACAAGTAAAAAGTAACGATCGTTTGAAAAAACAGGGACTGATTTGTAAAAACTTAAATCGTGGATAGGTCCGTGACAAAAAAATAACCGAAAAAGAAAAAAATTCTAAATAGCGAACGTACGTTTTCTGGAACTAAACAACAAACGTTCGCTGTTTAAATAAACCCTAAAAACGAATCTAGGTTTTCTAAAAAAACAATCTAGGGTTTAGAAAAAAAACGAAACTAAAAAACGAAACGACGGTGTTTACCTCGCGGACCGGACCGGCCGGCGGGTCGGGTCGATTCGCGGGTTCGGGCGGCGGGCGATGGGTCGGGCGGCAGCGAGGGGCGGCAGCAGTGCTGCGCGGGGAGGCGAGGTGCGGGCGACGGCGAAGTGCGGCGCGCGGCTAGGCGGCGGAGCCGGGTGCGTCAGGCGGCTCCGACCCGGATTCCTAGCCGGTGTCCGGCGAGGACACGGCGGGCGAGGCGGTGGCGCAGGTGGGCCGGCTGGGCTTCGGCACGGTCGCCCGAAAACATTTTTTTATAAATCCATCGAACGAAAAAAAAATCAAAATAAAATATAAAAAATTCCTAAAAATTTCAGAAATAATTTTCCTCCTTCCCACCTAATATTTGGGACAAAGTGAACATTTTTCTGAAACAAAAATGCCTAAAAATAAAATAACTTTATAATACAATTTTAAAATAAAAAAATGCTAGTAAAAATCCAATAAACCCATTTTTACTCAAAATTCAAATTCCAATAATTTTGTTCTATTTTTGAAGAAGTTATTTTATCTTCTCTCGTTTATTTTAAATATTGAAAATGAAAATTGACAAAAATAATATTTGATCCTACCCCACTTATAAAATAATAAAATAGTGGGTCCTTTTTGGGAAAACTTCTAACTCTCTCACTTGGGTCCTTGAGTTGCTTAATGTTTTTGGATCACTTTTCAAATAAACTCAGATGAAAAATGCTCAAATGATGAATGCATATGAATGATTTATGTTAACATCTTTATTGAAAATTGGGATGTTACAAACCTACCCCCCTTAAGATGAATCTCGCCCTCGAGATTCGGATTGGCCAGAAAATAGGTGCGGATGGTCCATGCGTAGATCATCCTCTCGTTCCCAGGTGGCTTCATCCTTTGTATGGTGACTCCACCGAACTTTCAAAACTTGATGACCTTGCTGCGGGTAACTTTGTTGGCAAACTCGAGAATCTTGACAGGCTTCTCCTCATAAGTCAGATCACTCTCTAACTGAATTACTTCCAGGGGCACTGTATCTCGTTGTGGAATCTCGGCCATCTCTGCGTGACATTTCTTCAACTGAGATACGTGAAATACGTCATGAACTCTGGACAAGGTTTCCGGCAACTCTAGCCGATAAGCTACCTCTCCTCTACGCTCCAAAACTTTTTACGGTCCCACGAATCGTGGTGCCACTTTACCCTTAACTCCGAAACGCTTAACTCCTCGTAGTGGGGGCACACGAAGATATGCTCTATCACCAACTTCGTAGGTCACCTCCTTGAATTTCGTATCTGCTTAACTCTTCTGTCGGGACTGGGCTACCTTTAGTCTGTCGCGGATCAACTTGACCTTCTCTTCCGAATCTTTGATTAAGTCAGGTACAAATAACTGCCGGTCTCCAACTTCATCCCACATCAACAGCGTTCTGCACCTCCTTCCGTACAAAGCCTCGAAAGGGGCCATTTGCAGACTCATCTGGTAACTATTGTTGTATGAAAACTCTGCGTAAGGCAAGTTATCGTCCCAACTAGATCTGTAATCTAGCGCACAAGCTCTCAACATGTCTTCCAGAATCTGATTGACTCTCTCTATCTGTCCATCGGTCTGTGGATGAAAGGTTGTACTGAAGTCTAGCCTGGTACCCAAAGTCTCGTGCAACTGCTTCCAAAACTTTGAAGTAAATTGTGTTCCTCTATCTGATACAATGGTCCTCGGAACTCCATGTAGACAAACGATCTTGGTCATGTATATCTTGGCCAACTTAGAACTCGTGTAAGTTGTCTTCACAGGGATGAAACGATCTACCATCGTCAAGCGATCAAATATAACCCATATGGAATCATACCCTGAAGGTGTCCTTGGCAGTCCTGTGATGAAGTCCATTCCAAGTTTATCCCACTTCCATTCTGGTATTGGTAATGGCTGCAATAGCCCTGCTGGTTTCCGATGTTCTGCCTTGACTCAATCGCAGACGTCACATACTGCTACATACTTGGTAATGTCCTTCTTCATTCCTGTCCACCAGAAGTTTTGCTTCAAATCCAAGTACATCTTTGTGTTGCCTGGATGAATGGAATATGGCGAATCATGAGCCTCTTGAAGAATCAACTTCCTGATCTCTGGGTCATTGGGCACATAAATACGCTCTTCAAACCATAGTGTTCCGAGTTCATCCTCCCGAAATCCTTCTGCTTTTTCTTCGGCCATTCTGCCCTTTATTTCTGCTATTCCTTCATCCGTCTTCTAGGCTTCTTGAATCTTACCCAACAAAGTGGACTAAATTTCCAATGTTGCAACATAACCTCTAGGGACTATCTCCAACTGTAAATCTCTGAGGTCACTTTCCAACTCCTGTGGTAAACCTCTGGTTATGATCGTGTTAACATAACTCTTGCGACTTAACACGTCTGCCACGACATTGGCTTTTCCTGGATGATAATGCAATCTCATGTCGTAATCCTATATAAGCTCCAACCATCTCCATTGTCTGAGATTCTACTCCTTCCGCGTGAAGATGTATTTTAAACTATTGTGATCCGTGTATACATCACAAAGGTTCCCAATAAGAAAGTGCCTCCGGGTCTTGAGTGCGTTCACTAGGGCTGCTAACTCCAAATCATGTGTGGCATAATTCAACTCATGGGGTCGAAGCTTATGTGTGGCATATGAAACAACTCTCCCTTCTTGCATGAGTACGCCTCCAAGTCCTTGACGTGAAGCGTCACAATACACTTGAAAATCCTTGCGAATATTCGGGAGAATCAACACTGGGGATGTAACCAAATGCTTCTTGAACTCCTGAAAACTGGCCTCACATGCTTCTGTCCAATTGTACTTATTTTCCTTCTTCAAAAATTTTGTCATGGGCTTCGCAATCTTGGAGAAATTCTCAGTGAACCTCCGATAATATCCTGCGAGTCCAAGAAAACTATGAATCTCTCCAATTGAGGTGGGTGCCTTCCATTCAGTAACGACCTCTACTTTGGGAGGGTCCACAGATATACCATTCTTAGGGAACTATCCTTCTTCTCGACTAAAAGTACTGGGGCTCCCCAAGGTGATGAAGTTGGTCGGATATAACCTTTTTCCATTAACTCCTTGATCTCCTTCTTGATCTCTTCTAGATCATTCGCGGGCATCCAATAAGGTCTCTTGGATATTGGTCCGGTGCCTGGTAGCAACTCAATTAAGAACTCGATGTCTCTATCCGGCGACATACCTGGTAACTCCTCTGGAAATACATTGGGGTAATCCTTCACAACTGGTACTTCCTCCTGAACAACTCCCGCGAGTGCATTTACGTGCGACTTCCGGGGCGTGTGCCTCGACACCTACTTGATCCTCTTTCCTTCCGGGGTGGTGAGAAGAATTGATCTACTGGCGCAATCGATGTTTCCTCCAAACTTGGATAGCCAATCCATACCTATGATTACATCCAAACCCTGGGATTCCAAAAGGATGAGATCTATGGGAAATACATGTCTTCCAATGGTCAATGGCACTTGATAACATCCTCGGCTAGCCATGTACTCCGCTCTAGGGGAACTTACTAGCATAGGCGTTCTAAGGGCTACGGTGGGCAAATGATACTTTTCCACAAAAACCCTTGATATGTATGAATGAGATGCACCAGTGTCAAAAAGAACAAGGACGGTAAATGCGTTAACCAAAAACTTACCAAGCACTGCGTTGGGCTGCTCATCAATCTCCTCCACAATGGCGTGGTTCATCTGTCCTCTGGTGAAAGGGATGGGATTCTTCCCTGAACTTCCGTTGCCGTTTCCATTCTCCCCTTCAGGACACTCTGTGGCATAATGCCCAGTCTTCCCGCACTTGAAACAAGTAATGTGGCTCAAATCTCTTTGTGGGCGTGGATGGAGTGGAACGGTTTTGATTGTTGTTTCCTCCATTCCCATTGCCATTCTTGGGGCCACTATGGTTGTGTGAACTTCCTCCATTGTGAGAATGGCCTCCAGTGGTGGGATGGTTATGTCCTCCTGAGTACGGGGAATAACAGGGCTTCTGCTGGGCTCCATAGTTAAACTTTGCCGATCCAGACTTCCTCTTGCGGGTCTCAATCTGCTGCTACTTTGCTTCAATCATGATAGCCTTGTCTACCAACTCCTCGTAGTTGTTGTAGGTGGCTACCATCAGCTGCATGCTCAACTCATCGTTGAGTCCCTCCATAAACTTCTCATGCTTTGTGCCGTCAGTGGCTATATCATCTGGCGCATAGCGAGCTAACTGCCCAAAGTCATGCACGTACTGCGCCACATCATGGTTTCCTTGGTGTAAGTTGCGAAACTCACGTTTCTTCAGCTTCATGGCTCCAGCTATGACATATGCAGTGCGAAAGGCTTGCTGAAACTGATCCCAAGTAACTATAGCGAGTGGATCGGTGGCGGTGTAGTTCTCCCACCAAGCGGCTGCTGGTCCCTCAAGCTGATGTGCGGCAAAGTGCACTCTCTCTGCAACAGTGCATCATGTAGTTGTTGCCTATCTTCCCATCTTGCAGAGCCATTCATCAGCAACAACCGGCTCGGAGCTACTAGAGAACACTGGCAGTTGCAACCTTAAGAACCGGGTCAGGTTGTCATGGGGAGGCGGAGGTGTGTTGTTGTTGTTGTTGCCTTGGTTCTGAACAAGTAGTTGCATAAAAGTGTTCTGCTTCTGGATCAACTGAGTGAGCTCAGGTGGAAACTCAAATCCAGGCTCACATCTCGGAGGCATATGAGGGGTTTAGAGGGGAGAGATTAGAATAGAATGAGGTCTAGAGGAAAACACTACCCATATGCACATGAGACAAACAATTTTCAAATCATATCACTCAATTCAATCAAGGTCACACAAAAGATCCTAATACAAAGCTAGCGAACGATTTCTAACTACTTCGAGGAATACAAATGATTACAAGGTGGTCATCTAGTCACTATCATCGGAAGACTCCATGATATCTACTCCAGCTTTGTCTTCATAATCACTATCATCACTGTCGGTGTCATCTATCAGGATGTAGTTCTCCATATTAATACCCATCTCTGGTTCCGGCTTCACCGTGTTTGTTCCAGCCTTCTTCTTTGGTGCTTCATTCTGCTCCAATAGTACGGCGATTTCCTCTTCATATACATCACGTACTGTCTTGAGTTCTTTTTCTAGCTCCACGTTTTGTGTTATCACCATATTGGTCTTCTGCATGAGCATGCACATCTGGATCTCGTAGCGTCGAATGTGTTGGTCCATCTCCAGGATGAATGCTGCAATGGATCCATCCTTCCTGGTGCGAATCATCTCCCATTGCTCATCTCGACGTCCACAAGTTTGGTAGATGGTGTCCTCAAGATCCTTGTTGTAGACTTCACATATGTGTCCAAATGTGATGTGAGCTGCCATACTCTTTCCCAAGATCCAAGTCGGTGCGTCAAAGGCAAGCTCAGGTGGCTCCGTGAATGGTGCAGTAGTCCTCCCAGGAACACTAACTTTGATCTTCCAGCACTCCTCTTCCGGCAATGTTGCATAGAGATCACCAGTGATACTTGGTATTCCAATGCGTAGGTATCTAGTGACTTCCTTCAAGTGTCTTCCAAAAGGGGTGTCATCATCTGGCTGAGTGAACTTGCTCCTGGGGTCTGACATCTATAGAATAGAAATAGAGAAGAATTAGGATGAGTGGAGAAGAAATAGAAGGAATAGAGAAGAACATCGTGTGGCTTATCCTAGTGGTCGCATCCTACAGTCAACGTCTGCTCTGATACCATCTCTGCAGGGACCTCGATCTGAATGGACTGGAGTCTCTATGCTTAGTGTCATCCCTGGATAGGTATGCTGACACACACAGTACTTTGAGGATTTATAGAAGAGTTCAATCACACTTTATTACAACGAAAATCCTCAAAAGGAGTCTTATTACAATAAGATGGCTGAAGGCCATAAACTAATACGAAATCTTACGGAAGCATCAAGATTAGTTGAGTCCATCCAACTCCATGGCAAACATTGAGTGCATGAAAACAACCTAATCGCACCTTATTCTTCATCAGTAAACTCTGCAACATGAGACGTTGCAGCCATGTAGGTCAGCACATTGAATATGCTAGCAAGAACACACTGTGGCAAGTAATGAAGAACAAAATGTCTACAACTATATGCATATTTGGCTGGTGGAGGCTGTAAGGTTTATTTTTGTATAAAGCTAGTTTTTCCCTACAACAAAGGAATACATTTTATTTACTACTCATTTGTTTTAAGCAATATTAATAACCCAACACGTTAATTAAATAGATTCTTGAGATCAGTCCATAATTCATATACCAGGATACTCAAGATGTCCATAACCAGGGACACATCTACCCATGAATAGTTTGTACACTTTGCAGAGGTTTGTGCACTTTTCCCCACCAGACTCAATCGCCTTCGTTTAATTTCTCGCACTGCATGGTGTTTGAGAAGCGGATGACCGAGACATAGTCTTTCAGAAGCATTTACTCTTTACCTCAGATGAATAGTTATACCTACTACCCCCTACATCTGCTAGTTCACCACTGAAAGAGCTCACACAACGTACTCAACTATGCGAGAGCCCATATTGGCATGTGGTTGCACACGAAATTTTCTAGGCATGAATGATATATGATCCCTTTGAGCCTGGGTGTCATTCCATAGGATAATCACACGGGTCCTCTGGGATTTCCTAGGACAACACTGGATTCTCCAGGTGCCCTGCAACCAATCCACCAAGTGGTGTATTAAAGTTACCACCTTAAGCATTCCCTTAGTTGTTATTACACTCACAACTTTCATGACATCACACATACTAATCCACGTCTACAAGCATGGCTAAGCAATAAGTAACAAAGCGTATATTCCCTTGGTTGATCTCAAGTCAATGGGTTCCTACCTCATGAACTACTAAGCAATACCACATGTGATCAAGTCCTACTCATGAAATCTGTGAGGATATAACTAATGCAATAAAAACTAGGTATTGGAAAGTATGATCAAAGTATGAACTTGCCTTGCTGACGATCGTTGAAACCTAGTGACTTGTAGTAGCACGCTTCACACTCTGGGAATTCTGTCATAATCAAACAATAGCATACATAAGCAATCATTCAACAGAATCGAAGAACGAAACTCGAAAGAACTCCAAAACAAACGAGTAACTCTTGCAATAGAATTTTTTTTCTAATAGTAACAAATCTAAGTGAACTTGGCCTTATCAGAAAGTTTAGGTTAATAGCTTCGATTTGCAAAAAGAATCAACTCAAACGGAGTTACGAAACTCAAGTTACGATCAAAAGAAGTTCAAACACTAATCTATTTGAAATCAAATTTTAAAACTTTCAAAATCAAATTTGAGCTACGCTATTTGAAAGATCAGATCGAAACAAAGAAATCGGCGTTGGTTTCATCTAATTCCGACTAACAAGTAAAAAGTAACGATCGTTTGAAAAACAGGGACTGGTCTATAAAAACTTAAATCGTGGATAGGTCCCTGAGGAAAAAAGGTACCAGAGACAGAAATTTTTTTAATAGCAAACGTTATTTTTCTGGAACTAAACAGCGGACTTTCGCTGTTTAACTAAACCCTAAAAAACGAATCTAGGTTTTCTAAAAAAACGATCTAGGGTTTTGAAAAAAAAACAAAAAAAAACGAAACGACGGTTTTTACCTCGGGAACCGGATCGGCCGACGGGTCGGGTCGGTTCGCGGGTTCGTGCGGCGGATGACGGGTCGGGCGACGGCGAGGGACGGTGGCGGCAGTGCGCGGGGAGGTGCGGTGCGTGCGGCGGCGAAGTGCGGCACACAGGGCGGCGGTGAAGTGTCGCGCGCGGAGAGGCGGCGGTGGCTTGCGACAGCGGTGACGGCTCGGTGGCGAGGCGGCGGCGGCTTGTGGCAGTGGCATCGGCTCGGCGGCGACGGCGGGTGTGACAGGCGGCGGGGACGAGGTGAGGAGGGGGGGTCGGCGGCTTATAAAGGGGGAGGGGCCGACCCTTTCTTGGCCGAGGGACGAGCGGCGACGGCTCCGACCCGGACTCTTAGCCAAAGTCCGGCGAGGACACGGCGGGCGAGGCGGTGGCGTAGGTAGGCCGGCTGGGCTTCGGCCCGGTCGCCCCAAAACATAATTTTTATATAAATCCGCCGAACGATAAAAATTCAAAATAAAATATAAAAAATCCTAAAATTTCAAATATAATTTTCCTCGTTCCCACCTAATATTTGGGACAAAGTGAACATTTTTCTGAACAAAATTGCCTAAAAATAAAATAACTTTTTAATGCAATTTTAAAATAATAAATTGCATACAAAAATCCAATAAAATCATTTTTACTCAAAATTCAAATTCCAATATTTTTGTTCGGTTTTTGAAGAAGTCATTTTATCTTCTCTCATTTATTTTAAATATTGAAAATGAAAATTGACAAAAATAATATTTGATCCAACCCCACTAGTAAAATAATAAAATAGTGGGTCCTCTTTGGGAAAACTTCCAACTCTCTCACTTGGGTCCTTGAGTTGCTTAATGCTTTGGGATCACTTTTCAAATAAACTCAAATGAAAAAATGCTCAAATGATGAATGCATATGAATGATCTATGTTAACATCCAAATTGAAAATTGGGATGTTACATTATACCTCGTGGAGCTTAGGCGAAGCCCTGGGCGGATCACATCATCAACACCGTCGCCACGCCGTCGTGCTGACGGAACTCTCTGATGCGGAGCATCCTATGGACATCACCATGTCAAGAGTCCGCTTGGCAAGTGACACGTGTGACCTCTACTTCTCATACAAAAAGGTGAATATTCTCCTTTACACGTTTTCATTTGACCCCTTCGAGGATGGTATACTACTTGACACTCCACTTGTGTGCATGCATAGGTATTGTCGGAGCTTCACGGATGATGAGGAGGAGTGCAAGCGTCAAGGATTGCCTACACCATCAGCGAGGGAAGCATGGAAGAGAAGACGGAAGAAACAGACCTGCTGCAAGCTACACGCTCTGGATGTCCGCTACACACCGGACGTCCGACGCGTCCCAGGCGACCGGACGACCGGCAGCCACCGGACGTCCGTGAAATTGTCAACAGAACGTAATTGGTGGAAAATAGCGGAAGTTCGTGAGATACGGGACGTCCGGTCCCTCCTGAGCCAACGGACATCCGGTGCCCAGCGGACGTCCGCTCCCTGCCTGTGCTGTAATGCCCCGGATGTAATATTTTCCCTTTTGGGTATATAATATATCTCCGGCTTCATCTATTTCCATTCCGGGTTCTTTGTCTTTCGGGTTTTCGTCGTTTTGTTGTGTGAGTGTGTGGCATTCTTTCATATTATGTAGACTTGTGCATCGCATTGCATTTGTGTTGTCGGTTGCATCCGGTTCCGCGTGTTTCTTCCCGTTGTCCGTTTCGCGTTCCGGAGCTCCCTCACGTGTCCGTGACGTCCTGTAGGTCTACTTTGTTGTTTGGGCGTGTAACGTTACCGGTGTGCCGCGAGGTTGTTGTCTGTGTTGTTGTTTTGTTGTGTGCAACCCGCCTCTCAAATCTCGTCGCGTTTGGACTCCGTTGGCTATCCCATCCGTTGTTCGTGTGGGTCCAAAGTGCCTTCACTTTGTGTCCCGGAAACACCCCTTCAGCAGTCCTCTATCTTCTCCTAGACCCTTCTAGACTATCCCCGCGATCGGATCCGTCGGATCGCGATCGGAGGGCCCCTAACACCCCCAGATCCCCTAACCCTAAAAACTGCTATATAATAGACCCTAGTCTATTTTGGCATCCCTAACCCTAGCCCGTTCTTCCTCCTCTCTTCTCTTCATTTTTTTCCCTTTTCTTCAGATCCAAAAACCCCACCTGCCACTTGGCCTTCTTCTCCCGAGGGAACCAGCCGCCACCGAGCCTGGTCGATCGGGCCAATCGATCGCTCGGCCAGGTCAACGCCGCATCGAGCGGAAGCGCCAGGAGGCCTCGACCCTTTCCTCGCGCGGCTAGGTCACGCGCTGCCTCCCTCCGCAGGCGCAGGCCCAGGAGGACCACATCGCCACTGGGCCTCCCTCTCCGTTCGACAGCCCAGCGGTCCCCACTTCCCCGACGCCTTGACCGCCCTCCCGCCTGGAGCGCGCTGGGCCTCCTCGCCTCGCCGTCTAGGGCCCAAGCCGGGCGCCTCCCTCCGGCCTCCCCCGCCACCGGGGCCTCGCCCTCCGCTCCGAAGGCCCAGTCGCCGCACCGCGGGCCTCCGCGTCCCTCCCAGCGCGCGGGCCGCCTCGCCTCCTCGCGAAGGCCGCAGCTCCAGTGGGCCGTCCCAGCCACCATGCGGGCCGCTGCCGCCGCGGATCCGCCAGCCGCCGGCGCCCGATCCGTTTCGGCCCGATCCGCGGGCCCGTGGTTGTTGTTTTTTTCCCAGATCTGGATCTGAGGTTGACATCTACATCTCTAAGTCCCTGTTATTTTTGTTCCGTGATGCAATGTTTGAACTGCCATAACTTTTTGTCTGTTGCTCCGATTCACGCATATAATATGTCCAGACGTTCGTGGAGACTTGCTCTACGTTTCATCAGTTGTTGTCATGCATGTTGGAGATCATCTAGGTGCTCGTTTTGCTGTTGCAAGAGTGCATCATGATATAAATTGCTGCTATGTGATGTTTTTATGTTATCTTCGCCATGTGATATCTTTTAGCTCGTTTGTCCGAATGATGCAAATGACATGTCCACGTGTTCATCTTGCCATGCTCTACGTGTTGTATGTGCTAGGTAGCATGATAGATTTATTCTTGCCTTGTTATCATCGTTGCAAAGTGCCATGTGGCCGTGATGTTATTTCACTTGTTATGAAATGCCATCTTGTTGAGCTCGTTGCTATCGTTGTGTTCACCTCAATGAAGCATGCTTGTGTGTTTCGGGATCACCTTCATGTGCACTTTGAGAAGGTGCTTACCTCTTGCCATGTTTAGTTTCGAGGTGACTTAAACATGCTCTTTTATATGCCATGATGAAATTGCTGTTTTAGGACTTAGTGATTTTCACTAAGTCTGAAATCTGTAACGTTTCGATGCCATGTTCGTGTCCTTCTCTAGGACAAAGCATGATAGTTTGGAGTGGATTTTGATTGTTCCTTGTAGTATATATTGTTGTCTTTCCATTCATGTCCTCACATGTCCATTTAAGTGGATGTAGCATGTTTACCTTTTGCTCCAAAGTTTCAATAAAATTATGCTGCCAGAATTTTATTGTCAAGTTCCATATGTCCAAGATCATTGCTATTGATCCGTGGCTCCGTTGGGGGTGCACCTTTGGACATAGTTGCTGTAGTATATGTCTAGTTTGTGTTCTAGGTCTTTGCCATGTTGTTTGAGTGCTGTAGCTCAATTATTTTGAGCTCCGAAGATGCTATGTTGCTGTAATTTTCAGCTTTCGCTCATTTCTTGTTTCGGGCATAAATTTTAGCCCGTAACTCCGATTTCAGCGAATCTTATACCAAACTTGATTGATTTTCTGTGTAGAATCATAATATGTTATTGTTGTCATGTTTTGAGGTGTTTTTGCTTGAGTGATATTTTACGTGCTCCGTGGGCATCCTTAGTGCATCCTTCATGCATCCATCATTTTCGAGTGCGCATTGCATCTTGTTGATTGGTGCTTGGTGTGATTGTTTTGTTTAGAGCCGGAAGCTGAGACCGAATACGAGTTCGAGCACGAGGTTTCCAACGAGGTTGAGCACGAGGACCCTTCTTACGATCCGAACGACTTCTCTTCAGGCAAGATGACCGAACCCCGATAACATTACTATCTTTGCCTATTGCTAGTAGTTCCGATCTATAGTTTTGCCTCGATGCCCATGATCTTCTTGTCAGCCTCCTACTTGTAACCAATTGCCATGTTTAACCAACCTACCTATGCAAACCGTTGCTTGGCTAAGTACGCTTCGCTCAGCCCTTCTTATAGCATTGCTAGTTGCAGGTGAAGATCGAAGATGCTTGCTTCATGTTGAAGTTTGGTTGGGTTATATCACACTATATAATTACTAAAATGAAATCATCTATATATTGGCAAGGGTGGAAGGCTAAGCCTTTTGCTTGGTGTTTTGTTCCACTCATGCCGTTAGGAACCGTATAAACCGGTGTTATGTTCCTTGATTATGCGTTCCTAACACGGTTGGGGTGTATGGGACCCCGTCGATAAACCGCTAAGTGTTAAGTCTTTTCCAGCAAGTCCCAACCTTGGTACTATTTGCCTAAACAACAAAAACTTTCCGAGGGAGTAATTAACCCGAGGCTTAATTAATTCAACCCCCCTGGGCCAGTGCTCGACTTGAGTGTTGGTCCAAACCAGAGTCACTTGCGGATACTACCCAGTTTGCTGGGGTCTTCAGTATATGTACGTAGCGCTCATCCGGACGTGTCCTAAGACCTAGATATGCGCGGCTACTATCAGGGTGTCGACACGCCGGGAGGATTTGCTGGATTAGCCTTACCTTAGCTAGGTATATCTTGAGCACGGGATTCCGAGGATACTCGGGTCTTCCCACTTTGGAGTTGCGACTCCGTGGATCGTGGGCTTGTAATGGGTCAAGTTGGAACACCCCTGCAGGGTTTGAACTTTCGAAAGCCATGCCCGCGGTTATGTGGCAGATGGGAGCTTGTTAATTCCGGTTGTAGATAACTTGACACAATGTTTCTAATACACTACCAGCGTGTGTTCCGTGACTGTCAATTTCCGAATAGGGATTCGGGAGTTGAACACGGAGGGTTATGTTTGCTGAGCTTGTAGCTAGGATCACTTCGTGATCACTTCTCGCCGAGGCTTTCTCTTCTCGCTCTCACTCGCGTAAGCTAGTTGCTAGTTGCTGCTGCAGACACTTATTCTTTTCTTCAGCCTTTATCCTCTCCGAAAGGCTTAAATAGTCTTGTTACCCGGGAACGGGATTGCTGAGTCCTCTGTGGCTCACAGTTACTTCACACACCAGATGCAGGTCCAGCTGTGAGCTATCCAGGTGATGGCACCGAGCTGGATTGGGAGTACGACGAGGAGCGTAGTCGCTACTATGTGCGATACCCGGATGATCAGTAGTGGAGACTCTTACTAGGATTCAATCCGCCTGTGGTTTATTTATCTAAGTTTGGTACTTTGACATTTGGTTTTTGCCCTTAGAGGGTTGTGATGTTCTTAATGTATGATGATTGAGACTTGAATTGTAATTCTGTGACGTGGCGAGTGTAAGCCAACTATTTTCTGTTTACAATCCCCTCTTTTACATGAGATGTGCAAAGATTACCGAACTCGAGATCATTCTAGGATGGATTTATGCCTTTAAGTCGTGCCTCGACACGTAGGAGGTATAACTCCATCCTGGGCATTACAAGTTGGTATCAGAGCCTTCTCCGACCTAGGAGCCCCCACTGTTTGATCGAATCGTTGATGGTCGAGTCTAGGCACACACTGAAAACTTTTTGAGTCCTATATTATATCGGAGAGTAGGATTTCTTTGCTTCTCATCCCCTTTCTCTCTGGTGAGGACTCCTGACGACAACTCTTGTCTCTCCTATCTTCAAAATTGCACAAATTTTTTTTTAGGAATCCCGCGAGTATTCTGGGATTGTTTCGATGTTCTTGTGACAAGGATATTGTTCTCGATGCCTCCTGTTACCGGGGAGTTGAGCTTCGGGGTATCATTGTCACAAGCATATCGCGGCAGTACTAAATACTTAAGACGGCCGACATCGAAAATCTCCCCTATACGGCCAGTGGCAAGATAACCCCGACATCACCCAGTACTGGGGAGGTAGTTCGGGAGTATTGCCATAGCTTGTTATAGTGGATGCTTTTCGAAGGTCCGAGGTACACAGTTTCCGAGAAAGACTGGTTATGTGTTGAAGGATGGATACACCTGGATGTAGGTTAGAGTTGATTGCGCGGTGCTTCCCGTGTATCCCCAACACCTGATTGCATAACTGGAATCTTTCGGAAATCTATAGGTGGGTTTTATCCAGTAGATCGTAGGCATTCTTCCAACGAATGCAGGTTAGTGAGTTCGGGGTTCTACATTGAGTGAAGTGGTTATATGACCGATGTTACTATCAGGAGTTGCATCTTAAAGGGTCCTTGGCTATGCTGATCCGGGGATTGCAAAACCTTTTCGTAACGCGTTCATATGCTTTCAGCACAAAGATGTTAGAACGAAACTCCTCTCTTGTGTTTGTTCCCGTCCGTACCTTGTTGTTTTCTTATTTTATCCTTTTGTCCCCTATGTGGCTTCTCGTGAAGATTGATGTTATCATTTAACTGAGATTTTCATCCGTTCCTCTTGTTCGGATGTTTTCATTCGTTCTATTGTTCGAATGATTATTGTGAAGACTTGTTGCAATTCATTCCATTGATTCAGCTTATGCCTTTTGTCAATCAATTGCTGATTCGTGGTCATCTCTTACAGGATGGCTCCGAAAAGGGTTCCCAACGCTAACCCAGAGGTGGAAGAGGTCCCAGATCGTCCTCCTTCCCCTCCTCCTCCGCCTGAGGCTTGGAGAGCAATTATGCAGACTACAACTCAGAACACTCAGTTGATGATGCAGATGATGCAGCAGATGCAAGCTATGCAAGCTAATCAGGGTGTTCCAGGGAATCAAGGCAACTTCTTCCAGTAGCACCATGCTACCCTCAACCAGTTCTTGGCCAACAATCCTAAAGCTTTCAGTTACTGTGTCGACCCTCTTGATGCTGAAGATTGGCTAACCGATATAAAGAAGCATTTTGAGTGCTGTAACGTGAAGGAAGATGATTATGTGAAGTTTGCAGCCTTCCAACTGAAAGATCAAGCAGCTGATTGGTGGCAGCAGTACAAAGACTCCAGGCCAGGTCAAGTGATCTCTTGGGAGAATTTCTGCAAGGACTTTCGCTCGCACCACATTCCTACAAGTGTCATCGAGGGTATGCGTGAGCAATTCCGCAACCTGAAGAAGGGCTCCATGTCAGTCTATTAGTATAATGTCAAGTTCCAAAACCTCGCTCGCTATGCTAAGCAAGACATTCCTGATGCCAAGAGTAAAATCTACCAGTTCCGTGGAGGTCTCAAAGATGAACTTCAGCTTGCTCTCACTTTGTTCGAGCCCGATGAATTCGACAAGTTCTATAACATGGCTTTGAAACAAGAAGCAGCTCAGCTTAAGATGGAGGCTTCTAAGAAGAGAATTCGAGATGCCGTTCACTCTTCCTCATCGTCTCAGATGGTCTCGAAGCATCAGAAATTCTGGCTTCCTCCTCCTCCAGTGATTCGAGCTCCATACAACAACTCCAACAACTACAACAACTCCAACAACAAGAACTCTAGTGGTTGTGGTTTCTCCCACCCACCCAACCCGAGCAACCAGTCGAAGAAGCAGTTTCAGTCTCAAGGCTCCAAGCCAAGTGGCTCTCATTTCCGTCCTCTCTCTGAAGTGGTGTGCAACAAGTGTGGCCAGAAGGGTCATTATGCCAACCGTTGTCCGAATCCGAAGCGTCTTCCACCTCCTCCACCTGTGAGTTCAGCTATTGTCAAGCATGATCCAAAGGCAGCAAGGGTCAATCTGATGAGTGCAGCTGAAGCGGAGAACTCTTCTGATGTCATTTTGGGTAACCTCTCAGTTAACTCTTTTCCAGCTAAAGTATTGTTTGATTCGGGTGCATCTTTGTCCTTCATTTCAAGACCTTTTGTTGCTAAGCATGAATTGGTTTCGGAGAGGATTCCTAGACCTTTGAAGATTATTTCTCCGGGTTTGCAAATGACTTCCAACACAGTTGCTCCGAATGTTTCTATTCGCATGGGTGATTATCGATTTCTGGCTAATCCGGTGGTTCTTGGTAATTCTAATATTGACCTCATCCTCGGAATGGATTGGCTTTCTCAGCATGATGCTCACATTGATTGTGCTCAAAAGGAAGTCAAGTTGACTCATTCTGATGAAGATGTAATTATCTTCGCCTCCAGGGATAATACTATCCGGCTTTTCTCTCTCAATGATAAGGGCGAAATTAATGCCATATCTCAAATTCCGGTGGTGAACGAATATCAAGACGTCTTTCCTGAAGAACTTCCAGGCATGCCTCCACACCGTCAGGTGGAGTTTGTCATTGAACTCGAGCCGGGTACTGATCCTGCATGCCGGCGTCCGTACAAGCTCTCTCCGGAAGAATTGAAGGAATTGAAGAAACAGTTGGATGAACAGGAGCGTATGGGTCTCATCAGGCCTAGTACGTCTCCGTGGGGCTGTGGTGTCTTATTTGTCAAGAAGAAAGATGGCACGGAGCGTCTCTGTGTTGATTACCGGCCATTGAACAAGAAGACGATTAAGAACAAGTATCCGCTCCCCAACATCAACGAACTCTTTGAGCAGCTCAAAGGAGCTAAAGTGTTCTCTAAGCTTGACCTCCGAATGGGCTATCATCAAATTCGCATTCGCGAGGAAGACATTCCCAAGACGGCCTTCAGAACGAGCTACGGTTCATACGAGTATACCGTCATGTCTTTTGGTCTCGCCAATGCTCCTCCTACCTTTTCAAGGATGATGCATTACATCTTCAACCCCTACACCGGCGAGTTTGTGCTTGTGTATCTGGATGATATTCTGGTGTTTTCCAAGAATGAAGAAGATCACGAAAAGCACTTACGTCTGGTTCTTGATCGACTCCGAGAGCATAAATTCTATGCCAAGTTCTCCAAGTGCGAGTTTTGGCTCGATAAGGTTTTGTACCTGGGCCACATCATCTCAGCTGACGGCATTGCGGTTAATCCCGAGAAAGTTGAAGCAATTGTCAACTGGGAAGCTCCTCAGAACGTCAAGCAGCTCCGCAGTTTTTTGGGTCTTGCCAGTTATTGCAGAAGGTTTGTTGAGAACTTCTCCAAGATTGCCAAGCCTCTTTCAAACCTGCTTCAGAAGAATGTCAAATACTTTTGGTCTCCAGAGTGTGAAGTGGCATTCAAAACTCTCAAAGAAAAGCTTGTCACTGCTCCAGTTCTGACTCCTCCACATGAATCCAAGCCCCATGAAGTATTCTGTGATGCTTCTCTTCAAGGTCTTGGTGGTGTGCTTATGCAAGATAAGAGAATTGTGGCATACACTTCTCGTCAGCTAAAGCCAAGTGAGAAGAACTATCCCACACATGATCTCGAGCTAGCAGCTGTGGTACATGCTCTGATTACGTGGAGACATCTGTTGTTGGGCAGAAAGGTTGTCGGTGTACTAAGGTAGGGGTACCTCAGTACCCCAACTTGTGCACGGGCAGTAGCAGCTTCCCGCGGCAGGGCCTACCATGCGCTCGCCGGAGACCTTCCTGCTCCATATAAAACCATTCAAAAACAAAGTATATAAGACAGAAGATCGAGACCCCGGCAAGTGGGGCTTGCCGGGAAGGCCGTTCCAGGCTCAAGATTACCTCACTCACGCAAGGCCCTGGCAAGAGGAGCTTGCCAGGAAGACTAGAAGATTATGTTACAGAAGACATGCCTCGGCGCGATATGCGCCCCGGCAGGGCCCGGGGAGCGACAAGCTTCAGAGCCCGACAAGCTCCCGGGCCCGGCAAGGTCAAGGCCCCGGCAAGGTGCTTGCCGGGGAGAGTTGTGCTGTGTGCCCGCGCTCCAGCTCATCGAACCACGCGTCGCACTGGGGCCATTCCAGGGACGCGTGGCGGATGGCTGCGCAGCCTGGGGGACACGGTGGCACTCCACGGTGGTAAAGCCATCGCCGTGGCAAACGGAGACGCAAGGGCGGGCGCTTTTGGGGTCGACGGCGACGGGCATTAAATGCTCTTGTCCCCCACTGTCAAAGTAGGTAGCGACCACTGTTCATCCACTGTAGCTCCACTATTCCCGCACTGTTACAACTACCACCTCTTTTACATTTTTACCCCTTTCTCCTACGTTGACACCTGTCGGTGACCCCTTGCACTATAAAAGGAGGCCCATGCACAACGAAGAAAGGGTTCGGAACCTAGATCGCTCATACGCTCGGTGTAGCTAGCTCTTCAAGCTCCCGAGCTCTCCAACTCAACACGAACTAAGCAGGAGTAGGGTTTTACGCGTCCATCGCGGCCCGAACCTGGGTAAACTGCCCGCGCGTTCTCCATGATCTGCTCTTCGTGCTCCCTCCGCCCTCTTACCGCACAAGCAAGGGGCTCCGGTCCCATAGGTGTTCGTGGAGGACAGTTTCCCCCAACAAAGGTCGACATCTTCACTGATCACAAGAGCTTGAAGTACATCTTCACACAGCCGCATCTGAACCTCCGCCAGACTCGTTGGGTTGAAATGATCCAAGAGTATAATCCCAGCATTGAATACACTCCTGGCAAGGCGAATGTGATTGCAGATGCTTTGAGCAGAAAGGCATATTGCAACAGCCTTCTTATCCAGCTGTACCAGCCCGAGCTTTGTGAAGCATTCAGGAAACTCAACCTTCAAGTTGTTCCGCAGGGTTTTCTTGCAAATCTCCAAATTGCTCCTACCTTGGAAGATCAAGTCCGTGAGGCTCAGCTCAGTGATACCATGGTGAAGAAAGTGAAACATGAGATTGCAAAGGGCACTCCAAAATACAAGTGCTTCCGTGTTGATGAGAGATATACCTTGTTCTTCGAGGACAGACTCGTTGTTCCCAAAGGTGATCTCAGGAAGCTCATAATGAAAGAAGCTCATGACTCTCTCCTTTCCATTCATCCTGGCAGTTCCAAGATGTATCAAGACCTCAAGCAGTCTTACTGGTGGACACGCATGAAAAGGGAGATTGCCCAATTCGTGAATGAATGTGATGTGTGCAGAAGAGTGAAAGCAGAACATCAACGTCCAGCCGGTCTTCTCCAACCTCTTCCTATCCCCGAGTGGAAGTTCGACCACATTGAAATGGACTTCGTCACTGGTTTTCCTAAATCCAAGCGAGGGAATGATGATATCTTTGTGGTGATTGACAAGCTTACCAAAGTCGCTCACTTTCTTCCAGTCAAAGAATCAATCAATGCAGCTCAACTTGCAGAGTTGTACACTTCCAGAATTGTGTCCCGACATGGCATTCCTCAAGTTATATCCTCAGACCGTGGAAGTTTGTTCACATCAAGGTTCTGGGACTCCTTTCAGTCCGCCATGGGCACTAAGATCAGGTTCAGCACTGCTTTTCACCCTCAGACTAGTGGTCAAGTCGAGCGCGTCAATCAGATTCTAGAAGACATGCTCAGAGCCTGTGTCATCTCCTTTGGCATGAAATGGGAAGACTGCCTTCCATTTGCCGAGTTCTCTTACAACAACAACTTTCAAGCAAGTGCAGGCAAAGCACCGTTTGAAATTCTATATGGCAGAAAGTGCCGTACCCCTCTCAACTGGTCTGAAACAGGCGAACGTCAACTTCTTGGCAATGACTTGATCTCAGAAGCCGAAGAAATGTGCAAAGTCATACGTGAGGATCTCAAGGCCGCTCAGTCGCGTCAGAAGAGCTACTATGACGGCAAGCATCGTGATTTGGCTTTCAACATCGATGATCATGTCTATCTCCGAGTTTCTCCGATAAAAGGAACCCAAAGATTCAGTATAAAAGGAAAGCTTGCTCCTAGATACGTCGGGCCTTTCAAGATTCTTGGCAAAAGAGGCGATCTAGCTATCAACTTGAGCTCCCTTCAAACTTCGCCAATGTTCATGATGTCTTCCATGTGTCTCAACTCCGCAAATGCTTCAAGGCACCTGAGCGCATGATTCCGTTTGAAGAGATTGATCTTCAACAAGACCTGTCTTACCGAGAGCATCCCGTTGCAATTCTCGAAGAAACCGAACGCAAGACCCGCAACAAGTCCATCAAATTTCTGAAAGTCAAGTGGTCACATCACACCGACCGAGAAGCTACCTGGGAACGAGAAGATCATCTTCGTTCCGAGTACCCTTCCTTTTTCCAGTCCTAGATCTCGGGACGAGATCTTTTTGTAGTAGAGGAGAGTTTGTAATGCCCCGAATGTAATACTTTCCCTTTTGGGTATATAATATATCTCCGGCTTCATCTATTTCCATTCCGGGTTCTTTGTCTTTCGGGTTTTCGTCGTTTTGGTGTGTGAGTGTGTGGCATTCTTTCATATCATGCAGACTTGTGCATCGCATTGCATTTGTGTTGTCGGTTGCATCCGGTTCCGCTTGTTTCTTCCCGTTGTCCGTTTCGCGTTCCGGAGCTCCCTCACGTGTCCGTGACGTCCCGTAGGTCTACTTTGTTGTTTGGGCGTGTAACGTTACCGGTGTGCCGCGAGGTTGTTGTCTGTGTTGTTGTTTTGTTGTGTGCAACCCGCCTCTCAAATCTCGTCGCGTTTGGACTCCGTTGGCTATCCCATCCGTTGTTCGTGTGGGTCCAAAGTGCCTTCACTTTGTGTCCCGGAAACACCCCTTCAGCAGTCCTCTATCTTCTCCTAGACCCTTCTAGACTATCCCCGCGATCGGATCCGTCGGATCACGATCGGAGGGCCCCTAACACCCCCAGATCCCCTAACCCTAAAAACTGCTATATAATAGACCCTAGTCTATTTTGGCATACCTAACCCTAGCCCCTTCTTCCTCCTCTCTTCTCTTCATTTTTTCCCTTTTCTTCAGATCCAAAAACCCCATCTGCCACTTGGCCTTCTTCTCCCGAGGGAACCAGCCGCCGCCGAGCCTGGTCGATCGGGCCAATCGATCGCTCGGCCAGGTCAACTCCGCATCGAGCGGAAGCGCCAGGAGGCCTCGACCCTTTCCTCGCGCGGCCAGGTCACGCACTGCCTCCCTCCGCAGGCGCAGGCCCAGGAGGACCACATCGCCACCGGGCCTCCCTGTCCGTTCGACAGCCCAGCGGTCCCCACTTCCCCGACGCCTCGACCGCCCTCCCGCCTGGAGCGCGCTGGGCCTCCTCGCCTCGCCGCCTAGGGCCCAAGCCGGGCGCCTCCCTCCGGCCTCCCGCGCCACCGGGGCCTCGCCCTCCGCTCCGAAGGCCCACTCGCTGCACCGCGGGCCTCCGCGTCCCTCCCAGCGCGCGGGCCGCCTCGCCTCCTCGCGAAGGCCGCAGCTCCAGTGGGCCGTCCCAGCCACCGCGCGGGCCGCTGCCGCCGCGGATCCGCCAGCCGCCGGCGCCCGATCCGTTTCGGCCCGATCCGCGGGCCCGTGGTTGTTGTTTTTTTTCCCAGATCTGGATCTGAGGTTGACATCTACATCTCTAAGTCCCTGTTATTTTTGTTCTGTGATGCAATGTTTGAACTGCCATAACTTTTTGTCTGTTGCTCCGATTCACGCATATAATATGTCCAGACGTTCGTGGAGACTTGCTCTACGTTTCATCAGTTGTTGTCATGCATGTTGGAGATCATCTAGGTGCTCGTTTTGCTGTTGCAAGAGTGCATCATGATATAAACTGCTTCTATGTGATGTTTTTATGTTATCTTTGCCATGTGATATCTTTTAGCTCGTTTGTCCGAATGATGCAAATGACATGTCCACGTGTTCATCTTGCCATGCTCTACGTGTTGTATGTGCTAGGTAGCATGATAGATTTATTCTTTCCTTGTTATCATCGTTGCAACGTGCCATGTGGCGTGATGTTATTTCACTTGTTATGAAATGCCATCTTGTTGAGCTCGTTGCTATCGTTGTGTTCACCTCAATGAAGCATGCTTGTGTGTTTCGGGATCACCTTCATGTGCACTTTGAGAAGGTGCTTACCTCTTGCCATGTTTAGATTCGAGGTGACTTAAACATGCTCTTTTATATGCCATGATGAAATTGCTGTTTTAGGGCTTAGTGGATTTTCACTAAGTCTGAAATCTGTAACGTTCTGATGCCATGTTCGTGTGCTGCTCTAGGACAAAGCATGATAGTTTTGGAGTGGATTTTGATTGTTCCTTGTAGTATATATTGTTTTCTTTCCATTCATGTCCTCACATGTCCATTTAAGTGGCTGTAGCATGTTAACTTTTGCTCCAAAGTTTCAATAAAATTCTGCTGCCAGAATTTTATTGTCAAGTTCCATATGTCCAAGATCATTGCTATTGATCCGTGGCTCCGTTGGGGGTGCACCTTTGGACTTAGTTGCTGTAGTATATGTCTAGTTTGTGTTCTAGGTCTTTGCCATGTTGTTTGAGTGTTGTAGCTCAATTATTTTGAGCTCCGAAGATGCTATGTTGCTGTAATTTTCAGCTTTCGCTCATTTCTTGTTTCGGGCATAACTTTTAGCCCGTAACTCCGATTTCAGCGAATCTTATACCAAACTTGATTGATTTTCTGTGTAGAATCATAATATGTTATTGTTGTCATGTTTTGAGGTGTTTTTGCTTGAGTGATATTTTACGTGCTCCGTGTGCATCCTTAGTGCATCCTTCATGCATCCATCATTTTCGAGTGCGCATTGCATCTTGTTGATTGGTGCTTGGTGTGATTGTTTTGTTTAGAGCCGGAAGCTGAGACCGAATACGAGTTCGAGCACGAGGTTTCCAACGAGGTTGAGCACGAGGACCCTTCTTACGATCCGAACGACTTCTCTTCAGGCAAGATGACCGAACCCCGATAACATTACTATCTTTGCCTATAGCTAGTAGTTCCGATCTATAGTTTTGCCTCGATGCCCATGATCTTCTTGTCAGCCTCCTACTTGTAACCAATTGCCATGTTTAACCAACCTACCTATGCAAACCGTTGCTTGGCTAAGTACGCTTCGCTCGGCCCTTCTTATAGCATTGCTAGTTGCTGGTGAAGATCGAAGATGCTTGCTTCATGTTGAAGTTTGGTTGGGTTATATCACACTATATAATTACTAAAATGAAATCATCTATATATTGGCAAGGGTGGAAGGCTAAGCCTTTTGCTTGGTGTTTTGTTCCACTCATGCCGTTAGGAACCGTATAAACTGGTGTTATGTTCCTTGATTATGCGTTCCTAACACGGTTGGGGTGTATGGGACCCCCTCGATAAACCGCTAAGTGTTAAGTCTTTTCCAGCAAGTCCCAACCTTGGTACTATTTGCCTAAACAACAAAAAATTTCCGAGGGAGTAATTAACCCGAGGCTTAATTAATTCAACCCCCCTGGGCCAGTGCTTGACTTGAGTGTTGGTCCAAACCAGAGTCACTTGCGGATACTACCCAGTTCGCTGGGGTCTTCGGTATCTGTACGTAGCGCTCATCCGGACGTGTCCTGAGACCTAGATACGCGCAGCTACTATCAGGGTGTCGACACGCCGGGAGGATTTGCTGGATTAGCCTTACCTTAGCTCGGTATATCTTGAGCACGGGATTCCGAGGATACTCGGGTCTTCCCACTTTGGAGTTGCGACTCCGCGGATCGTGGGCTTGTAATGGGTCAAGTTGAAACACCCCTGCAGGGTTTGAACTTTCGAAAGCCATGCCCGCGGTTATGTGGCAGATGGGAGCTTGTTAATTCCGGTTGTAGATAACTTGACACAATGTTTCTAATACACTACCAGCGTGTGTTCCGTGACTGTCAATTTCCGAATAGGGATTCGGGAGTTGAACACGGAGGGGTTATGTTTGCTGAGCTTGTAGCTAGGATCACTTCGTGATCACTTCTCGCCGAGGCTTTCTCTTCTCGCTCTCACTCACGTAAGCTAGTTGCTAGTTGCTGCAGACACTTATTCTTTTCTTCAGCCTTTATCCTCTCCAAAAGGCTTAAATAGTCTTGTTACCCGGGAACGGGATTGCTGAGTCCTCTGTGGCTCACAGTTACTTCACACACCAGATGCAGGTCCAGCTGTGAGCTATCCAGGTGATGGCACCGAGCTGGATTGGGAGTACGACGAGGAGCGTAGTCGGTACTATGTGCGATACCCGGATGATCAGTAGTGGAGACTCTTACTAGGATTCGATCCGCCTGTGGTTTATTTATCTAAGTTTGGTACTTTGACATTTGGTTTTTGCCCTTAGAGGGTTGTGATGTTCTTAATGTATGATGATTGAGACTTGAATTGTAATTCTGTGACGTGGCGAGTGTAAGCCAACTATTTTCTGTTTACAATGCCCTCTTTTACATGAGATGTGCAAAGATTACCGAACTCGAGATCATTCTAGGATGGATTTATGCCTTTAAGTCGTGCCTCGACACGTAGGAGGTATAACTCCATCCTGGGCATTACATGTGCGCAGCCGCGGGCCTATGTCCTTGTATCCCTTCCCACTTACCCTTTCTCCCACCTAGACTATATATACTCCTCCACCCCCCC
>LR738715.1:242829919-242856543 GCA_902687465.1 Secale cereale | reverse complement strand
CCCCCCCCCCCCCCCCCCATTTTAGGGTTAGAATTGGTTTAGCTCATATGTAAGATAGAGCTTTGCTCATCCATTACGGATCTACTCCATGAGAGAGACTACGGCCCCTCTAAGGAGAAGATCCACCTTGGATTCAAGACCCCTAACGGGAAGATCCTTCACGGATTCAAGATGTCCTCTTGGAGATGAACTCTACCTTGTATCTTTCCCTTTGTTGTTCATGTACCTTGTGATCTTGTGCATTTGATTATCTAGTGGGTGTGTGATTGGACTTGTTCTTGAGTGTTTTCCCTTGTGTTTTCTCCCCGTGTTCATCGTGTTCTTTGTGGGATCCTCTCCATTTCGTGAAAGATCGACCATCTAGGGTTCCACCCTACATCATATGGTATCAAGGGCAAGGTTTCTCATTAATTTAGAGTCCCCTCCACCGTTTTCTAGCCTTCTTTTGTGTGATTTCGTCCAAAATTTCAAAAATGCCCACCAAAAATAGCCCCAATTTTTTTTGTGATCTGTTGGTTTGATGAAGTTTTGTTTATTTTGATCCGTGAATTTGCTTGGTTTCAATTGGATCTAGCATTTGCCCAAGTTTCCCCATCTTTCAGCCACGAAATCTCATCAATTTTGACCCCAAAATCATCCATTTCCGCCAAAAATCGCGTTCCCGAGCTCAAATCTCGTGTTGACCCCGTCCCATCGGACGACCGGCATTTTACCGGACGTCCGGACCCCCACGAAGCATCGAACGTCTGTCATCCACCGGACGACCGGAACCACCTATACATAAGAAAATAACGGATTTCCGACGAATTTTGGACGTCCGGTCACCGGACATCCGTCACTTTCCAGACGTCCGGTACATGTAGATTCCCACTTCGGCTGATTTTTGTTTTGTCCATAACTAATTCATCTGAACCCTGATTTTGACTTTCTTTAGCTCGTTTTGAAGCTTTTGACATCTCCCATACCACAAAAATACTACCATCAACATTTGACTCCATCAAAGTTTGTCAAATTGGGCAAGTTTGTATTGACCCTCCACCATATCATCCGCATAGCCACCATAGCCTTCCGCAACCTAACCCATTTAGTTCCCCATCGCATTTGTGGTTGCTTGAGTAGTGATTTGAGTCTCCTAAGGTGTTTAGGCTACTTAGGGACAATTGCTTCTTCATCCACCACCACCACCACTTCCACATACCCATTGCCACTATACATTTCCGCCAACCCAACCTAACCCAATTTTGTTGAGCTTGTTTGAGTTGTGGCTTGTGTCTCCTAAGGTGTTTCGGCTACTTAGGGACCGTGACTTCAACTCCAACACCGTGTATAGCCCATATTACCCTTCCGCCACCATAACCCATTTTGACCGGGTTTCCACCAACATTTTCGCAACCACCACCGCTTTCCCACTACCACCATTTGACATTTATCCTTGAAATTTTGAGTTGTGGTTTTTCTGTTTCCTAAGGTGTTTCGGCTAACTAGGAACGGGTCTACATCAAGAACAACACCACTCATCATCGCCATGAGGTCATCATCATCGAACGGTAACCTCGACGACATCATTGTATATTCCCCTTGCAATTGTATTGTTAACCCCTAGCCCATTTTGCGTCACTTGCCTATCGAGACTAGCCTTTGAGTATTTCTGGCAATGTTACTTGTGCACATTAGTGATCATCGATCCGCTCTTCCATTGCATATATACCATATCATATGTGTATCATCATACCATCCCTTGTGTCACAAGATTGTTCCCGCATATACACAATTGCTATCTTGGTTTGTGCATTGTGGCCATATACAAAAAAACGCTTTTAAGAAAAAGAGAAAAGCAAAGAAGCTTGTAAGCAAGATCCATAGCATCGCATCATATGATATCATATCAGATCATCTTGGATCAACAACAGGACCCATACATACATAGCATACTTGGGATAGAACGTTGATACATTTTGCATCTTATAGGTTGTGCACAAGTGTCATATCCGCCTATTGAGCAATCGTGCTAGCGTCTCTCTTGAGTTGTGCAACACGAGAATTTTCCGTGGATTCCACATTTTGTGCTCATTCCTTGGTTGCACGACCCCATTTATCTATCCGTGTGTGTGTTTCCGTGTGCCACATATTGCTATTGGTCTACTTGTTTCATTTGCAAATTTGTGAATCTCTTTCAACATTATTGACTCTTTCTAACATTTTGCATCAAAATTTTGTGCCACTATCCTCACCGAGCTACCCCATAAGCTTTACTTGGTAAGTGTGAGTGAACAAGTCATGTAACAATTCCACTATTCTTTCATTTCACATTGAGTGAAACGGGATACATCCTCAACGTTGGGAAAAGGTAACTTGGTATTGTTTATCTCATCTCCTACTCACCTTTGCTCGAGTCTTGTGATGGATAGGCAAAGCATTTCATCTACTTCGGTCTGCAACAACAACGACAAGTTCGATGCCATGACGAACCACTTGTGCGCCTACATGGATGCTCAAATGAAGGACCTCAAAGCCCTCCTCAAAAACCGCAAGAGGTCTCCCTCATCTTCGAGAAGACGCTCAAGTGCACATCCCTCCGAGCTACCATCTTCGGCAAGATCACATCGGCATCGACACCATCAACGACAAGAACGTGAAGGTCACGAGCTCAACAGCAACAACCGCTCAACGACTTCACCATGTACCTTGGCATCTTCGCCAAGTGACTTCAAGGCATCTTCGCCTTTGGATATGCGGCATCTTCGCCCACAAGCACCTCAAGCTTATGATCAAGAGAAGCTCCCCAAGCTCAAGTCTGTGACTTCCACGAGCTACGACGACCTCGACAACGACCATGAGATTCCTTTCTATGGGACTCAAGAACCCGAGGATTATCTCGAGTGGGAACGCTTGATGGACGACTACCTCACGCTACATCAAGTTCCTCCCAGAGATCAAGTGAAGTGCGCCACAAGAAACTTCCACGACCTCGCGTCGACATGGTGGTTTCACACACCTTTGGAGGAGTATGACATGAGTTGGCCCAAGATGAAGAAAGCTTTGCGGCAAGATTTCGTGCCTCCCACCTACACAGAACAACTTCTACGCCAATTGGAGAACACCGTCCAAGGATCCAAGTCCATCGACGAGTACTTCAAGGACATGAAGATGGCCTTGCGACGAGCCGGCGTGGACGACCCCATTTTGATGAAGTTCCACTTCGTGATGGGATTGAACAACGACATCTCCAAGACTATCTTCCTCGAGAACTACGAGTCCCTTGACGACAACTACATTGGTGCTCTCAAGGCGGAACAAGAACCCATGAAGGCCAAGACTTCTCCACCGCAAGCACACTTCTCGAAGACCAAGCTCCAAGACGGCGAGCATGAGGCTAGTACAACCACGATGTCCAAGCCCGACGAGCTCCAAGACGAAGCTCCCAAATTCGACTTCACCGTCATCCCTCTTTGTGGCATTGATGATGCCGAGTCTACTTTGACTCTTTTTCAAGATGGTGCGGCGACGACTACGACTACGGAGCCATTCGAGGACCAAGAATTGGAGGCGAAACACACGATAACGAGCACGGATGATGCTTCCATCTTTGGAGGCGAGAGTGATGATGTGCCATTTTCGGCCTTCACCCACAGCGAAGATTACTAGATGGTTGAGCATGGGATTTTCCCTTCGACCACGGCGACGTATGATGACTTGAGTGACTTGTGGCACCATATTGAGAGTGCGAGTGAGTTCACCACTAGCCTTACATATGATGAGTTGCACCAATTCCCATGTGAGGAGAGCCACAACCCCCACCACTTGAGTGAGATGAGTGACTCCACCATATGTGAGTTTGAGTGTGCCTATTTTGAGGGAGAGAGTGAGCCACCACATGGAGAGAGTGAGATAGTTGAAAGGTCATGTGAGGCCACTTTCAACACTAATGACTTGACCTCTACCTCTATTGTGTCTTCACATTTGGTGCTAGGTCCCATATATGATGACGCGCCGATTCGCGAAAACTTCATCCTTCCTTTGGACATGACGATGGCCATGGTGGAATAAGATGCACCCCCACATGGTTCCATCAAGTTGATGATGATGACCACCATTTGGTCTTTCCCACCTCACCTACACCGCATGAGTGGAAAGACAAAGGTAACTAAGGTGAAGGTGATGCTCTCGTCCCACTAGTGGACTATGTTGACATTGATTGCTTGCATGATATTGATCCACCTATTGCCATGCTTCCTTCTAGTATGATTTCCCCATGCGATGATTTACCCATTTATGATGAGTTTGATAATTGCCATGTGGAGTCTATTAGTTGTGATGCCATGTTGCGTAGGATTTCTTGTGATAATTCTCTCGGTCACATCATGTTTGACATCCTGCTTGACTTGTCGTATGATGTGCATGAGATCAACAATATTTCACATTTGCAATCTCATCGTAGTAACTATGCATATGCCATTAAGCTAAATCCTATTTTCACTTATGGCATAAATGACAAGCCCATGGTTATTGGCATTTGTTTCTCTTGTGATGATATTGACATGCTTCCTTTGCATCATATCCATCATATGCCATGCCATGATTACCTAGCTTCAGACATGCATTGTTTTGGACGTTGTTCCACTTCTCCACATTATGCTTTCAATATTGCTCATGAGGAGACCCCTATAGTTTCCTCATACATTTCAGGAGCTTTTGACCCATCCCATCCATTGCATGATCCCCATGCTTGTGTGCACAATATGCTCCCCATGAATGGACATGCTATAGATGTGCCATATAATTGTATGCTCAATTTGCATCCACATCATTCTATACACAATAACTATTCATTCATGATGGATGACATGTTCTTCTACCATGCATCAAATTTCTTTGAGCGATGCTCCTGTGTTAACTCACACATACACATACACATCATGATGGATGATGTGTACATTTACCACGCGCACAATTTCTTTGGTTTGTGTGCCTTTTGTGTAGGTCCCCATACTTACTCGTCAACCTCGCAAGAGCACGAGTTGACGAAACGAGCTCTAGAGAGCAACAACGACTTGGGATTCCATGGATTATCCTTCCAACCGCTCCCCTCGCGCAAAGACTTCACGCATCTCTTCTACATGGCCCTCACATTGTTATGGGTTATTGTCCATTATATCTCTTATGACCCTCTTGACATGTTCACTTTGCATGATATAATCATTTATATGCCTTTGCCATGCATTTGTGACCCATTCTTCGTATTACACATGATGATCGATTCTCATACTTGTATGTGTATTTGCAAGCTTTGTGGAGATATTGCTTGTTATTGCCATGTTTGCTTTGTGCCAAATGCCTATGATGATACCTTGTTCATGCTATGTGCTCGTGCTTGTGATATGTTGTGTGCATTGCTTATGCCTACTATTGGCTCACATGACATGATTGCTATGAACCCATCTAGTGTGTTGCATCTTTGCTCCACTAGTTTGCACGACATGATTGATATGCTTCCTTATGTTGCATCACCGATGATTCATACTTGCTCCTTTCATGCGGTTGATGTCAACCATTGCCATGCTTTGCACATGATTGATATTGCTTGTTGTCATATGTCTTCACATGTTGCCTCTCTCATGCTATATGATTGTCCATGCATTGAGTGCAACCATGATTTTAGTCTTGCCAATGAGATTGCCCCATAGCATTCTCGCATTTATTTGGACATTTTGTCATATTTCTTGTGAAGCATGCTTGTCTTACCTCTTTGCACCATATGCCTAGTGATATGAATATAGCAATTGTTGCACCATATTATTCATGCACTTTTGCTCCTAATGGTTATGTGCAAGAGAAGAGAACCATCATGATGGAAAATGTGTTTATCTACCATGCGCATACACTCTTTGTTTTATTGTGTGCATGTGTAGGTTAGTTGGACTTCGTGTCGACTTCCACTTCACGTGAGTTGACGATTCGAGCTCTTGAGAGTGAACCACCTTCTACCACAACGCTTCTACATCGCACTTGCTTATGCTTCGGCATTGTGAAGAATGCACAAGGACATGCTTTCAAGGTGATATCCTTCTCTTTCGAGAACCCAAAAACCATGAGCATGAATATTGTGGACCATACTACATGTGTTGCTCGCACCATGGGACTCATTTCTCATCTTGGACCCCTTGATTGCGAACATGTTAGTGATATTGCTTTCATTCACGATAGCCACATTGCCATGCCTCATATTATATATGCCTTGTGTGTTGCATCCAATTCTTGGATTACTTGTCCCCATCATATGCTTGGTTGCAACAATGTCATCTCTTCACATATGACATGTCCCATTGCTTTTCACATGATTGACTTGATTTCCTCACACATGTTTAACAATTGCTCTTTCTATTGTGTTGAGTGCCACTCGATTTTCACTACACCCTATGCATATTATGCTTGGATTGTCTTGCACTTGACCCTTGTGTCTAGACACTTCATTTTCTTTGGTGTTGTGAATGATTCATATGTCTACCATAGACATTTCATTGAGCGCTTTATGCATGCTTGCTATGACTTTGAGGTAGATGCTTATTCTCTTGTCACACATATGTGCATCTCTACCTCACATTTACAGGCTTGTTTCCATGATGACCTTGATTGTGCTCAATTGATGTGCTTAGATGCCATGCCACAACCCTTTGTCACACCCTATGCTATGCTTGATGACAACACTTGTTGGGTGAATCACCTCTTGAATGCTTGGTTTTGCACTAACGCTAACCACATTTGTTTTTCCAAGTGTTTGTTTTCCTTGCTCCTTTTGAAGGAATCACTAGACGGTGCAACATTGGAGAGTGCCCATGTAGATCTTCAAGATGAGGAGTACTTCGTGATCGTCCACATCTACACGACGACACCATCTCTTTCCCATGGTGATTTAGTTTTCGATCCGAGGTCGGATCTTTCCCAAGGGGGAGGGGATGATGTGGAGCATCCTATGGACATCACCATGTCAAGAGTCCGCTTGGCAAGTGTCACATGTGACCTCTACTTCTCATACATAAAGGTGAATCATCTCCTTTACACGTGTTCACTTGACCCCTTCGAGGATGCTATACTACTTGACACTCCACTCGTGTGCATGCATAGGTATTATCGGAGCTTCACGGATGATGAGGAGGAGCGCAAGCGGCAAGGATCGCGTACACCATCAGCGAGGGAATCGTGGAAGAGAAGACGGAAGAAACGGAGCTGCTGCAAGCTACAGGCTCCGGACGTTCGATGCGTCCCAGGCGACCGGACAACCGGCAGCCATCGGACGTCCATGACATCGTCAATAGAACGTAATCGGTGGAAAATAGCGGAAGTCCGTGAGATACCGGACATCCGGTCCCTCCCGAGCCACCGGAGTCCGGTGCCCAATGGACGTCCGCTCCCAGCTGCCTGTGCGCAGCCGCGGGCCTACGGCCTTATATCCCTTCCCACTTACCCTTTCCCCCACCTAGACTATATATACTCCTCCACCCCCACCATTTTAGGGTTAGCATTGGTTTAGCTCGTATGTGAGATAGAGCTTTGCTCATCCATTACGGATCTACTCCACGAGAGAGACCGCGGCCCCTCTACGGAGAAGATCCACCTTGGATTCAAGACCCCTAACGGGAAGATCCTTCACGGATTCAAGACCTCCTCTTGGAGATGAACTCTACCTTGTATCTTTCCCTTTGTTGTTCATGTACCTTGTGATCGTGTGCGTTTGATTGTCTAGTGGATGTGTGATTGGACTTGTTCTTGAGTGTTTTCCCTTGTGTTTTCTCCTCGTGTTCATCGTGTTCTTCGTGGTATCCTCTCCATTTCGTGAAAGATCGGCCATCTAGGGTTCCACCCTACATCACTCTCCCTCGAGCCTCTGTTGGATCAAGAGCTCGTGGGACGTCATCGAGCTGAACGTGTGCCGAACACGGAGGTGCCGTATGTTCGGTATTTGGATCACTTGGATTGTGAAGACGTTCGACTACATCAACCGTATTAACATAACACTTCCGCTTTTGGTCTATGAGGGTACGTGAACAGACTCTCCCCGTCTCGTTGCTATGCATCTCCTAGATAGATCTTCCATGAGCGTGGGAATTTTTTGAAATTGCATGCTACGTTTCCCAACATGGACATCGCGACTCGAATGGAGAAGTGGTGCGTACCCTGGAGGACGAGACGATATCATCCCATATCCACGACATGGACGAGCACATCCGCAGAATGGAGGTAGTGTTGAATGACAACATGATCATACCAAGAACCTCATGACCCGCAAGGCCGAGCTCGAAGAGGAGCTCTAGGACGCTCACATCGAGCATGAGGGAGAGCTAGATACACTTCAAGAGAAGATCGACGACATGAAGCTTCAACTTGAGGAGGCCGGGGAGAAGCTGGATGAGGGTGAAAAGATCCAGGCGGATCACTCTTATGGTGCTTACGACAGCCAGGACATGGACCAGGATGCCGATCTTGGAGATGACGACACAGAGAGTGATGCAAGGACACCCGATATCAACATGGTTGAGTGGTCATTGTCCGATGAGATTTAGATTTTATACCACCATGAAATTTTAGGAATTCTATTTCGTTATTCAATTAGCACAGTTATAGCTAGATGATGTGGATGAATCCACTTGAAGTTCCTTTGCAGCAACAACGGTAGTTTTGGGGTACTGCTTGGGAGTCCAATAGGAACCATCAACATGCATGTTTCTTTCAAAACCAACACCCTCTTTCCTAAGGTTTCATTTCAAGGTCTGCTTCTTGATCACATTGATACGTCTCCATCGTATCTACTTTCCAAACTCTATTGCCCCTGTTTTGGACTCTAATTTGCATGGTTTGAATGGAACTAACCCGGACTGACGATGTTTTCAGGAGAATTGCCTTGGTGTTATTTTTGTGTAGAAATAAAAGTTCTCGGATTGACCTGAAAATTTACAGAGAATATTCTTGGAAAATATTAAAAATACAGCAAAAGAATCAACTAGAGGGGGCCCATGATAACCTACAAGTGTAGGGGATCGCAACAGTTTTTGAGGGTAAAGTATTCAACCCAAGTTTGTTGATTCGACACAAGGGGAGCCAAAGAATACTCTTAAGTATTAGCAGATGAGTTGTCAATTCAACCACACCTGGAAACTTAGTATCTGCAGCAAGATAGTTTAGTAGCAAAGTAATATGATAGTGGCGGTAGCAGAAATAAAAGTAACGGTAGTGTTTTTGTAGTTTTTGAAATAGTAGCATTAGAAAAGTAAATAAGCAACAAGCAATATGGGAAAAGCTCGTAGGCATTGGATCGGTGATGGGAAATTATGTCGGATGCAATTCATCATGTAGAAGTTATAACCTAGGGTGACACAGAACTAGCTCCAATTCATCAATGTAATGTAGGCATGTATTCCGAATATAGTCATACGTGTTTATGGAAAAGAACGTGCATGACATCTTTTGTCCTACCCTCCCGTGGCAGCGGGGTCCTATTGGAAACTAAGGGATGTTGAGGCTTCCTTTTAATAGAGTATCGGACCAAAGCGTTAACACATAGTAAATACATGAACTCCTCAAACTATGGTCGGGAGTGGTCCCGATTATTGTCACTTCGGGGTTGCTGAATCATAACACATAGTAGGTGACTATATACTTGCAAGATAGGATCAAGAACACACATATATTCATGAAAACATAATAGGTTCAGATCTGAAATCATGGCACTCGGGCCCTAGTGACAAGCATTAAGCATAGCAAAGTCATAGCAACATCAATCTCAGAACATAGTGGATACTAGGGATCAAACCCTAACAAAACTAACTTGATTACATGATAGATCCCATCCAACCCATCACCGTCCAGCAAGCCTATGATGGAATTACTCACGCACGGCGGTGAGCATCATGCAATTGGTGATGGAGGAAGGTTGATGATGACGATGGCGACGACCTCCACTCTCCGGAGCCCCGAACGGACTCCAGATCAGCCCTCTCGAGAGATATTAGGGCTTGGCGGCGGCTCCATCTCGTAAAACGCGATAATTCTTTCTCCTTAATTTTTCTCTCCCCGAAAGTGAATATATAGGATCTGGGGATACGTCAGTGGAGCACCAGGGGGGCCACGAGGCAGGGGGCGCGCCTCCACCCTCGTGGATAGGGTGTGGGCCCCCTGGTCTGGGTCTTCTTGCAGGTATTTTTTATATTTTTTGAAATAATTCTCCGTGGATTTTCAGGTCATTCCGAGAACTTTTTATTTCTGCACAAAAACAACACCATGGCAATTCTGCTGAAAACAGCATCAGTCCGGGTTAGTTCCATTCAAATCATGCAAGTTAGAGTCCAAAACAAGGGCAAAAGTGTTTGGAAAAGTAGATACGTTGGAGACGTATCAACTCCCCCAAGCTTAAACCTTTGCTTGTCCTCCAGCAATTCAGTTGATAAACTGAAAGTGATAAAGAAAAAACTTTGACAAACTCTGTTTGCTCTTTTGTTGTAAATATGTAAGCCAGCATTCGGGTTTTCAGCAAGATCATGAACTAACCACATTCACAATAACTTTCAGGTCTCAAGTCTACTCAGATCAGTGGCATAATCAACTAGCGAGCAATAATAATAAACCTCGGATGACAACACTTTCTCAAAACAATCATGATATGATATAACAAGATGGTATCTCGCTAGCCCTTTCTGAGACTGCAAAACATAAATGCAGAGCACCTTTAATGATCAAGGACTGACTAGACATTGTAATTCATGGTAAAAGAGATCCTGTCATGATCATACTCAATGCAAACTAATAGTAGTACATGCAAATGACAGAGGTGCTCTCCTACTGGTGGTCTTTGATAAGAGGATGACGACTCTGCATAAAAGTAAATAGATATGCCCTTCGCAGAGGGAAGCAGGGATTTGTAGAGGTGCTAGAGTTCGATTTTTAAATAGAGATGAATAACATTTTGAGCGGCATACTTCCATTGTCAACGTAACAACTAAGAATCTCGATATCCCCCTTGCTACGCACTAATAGGCGGTTCCCAAACAGAATGGTAAAGTTTATACTCCCCCAACCACCAACAAGCACACTCCATGGCTAGCCCGAAACAACAGGTACCGTCCAAACGAGCAACAGCCCTGGGGGAGTTTTGTTTAATAATTTATGATTTTGAGCATGGGACTAGGCATCCCGATTACCAGCCATTTTCTCATGAATGATGAGCGAAGTCCACTCATCGCGAGAATAACCCACCTAGCATGGAAGATAAAGACAACCCTAGTTGATACATGAGCGGTTCGAGCATACAAAACAGAATTTAATTTGAAGGTTTAGAGTTTGGCACATACAAATTTACTACGGCAGGTAAATACCGCATATAGGAAGGTATGGTGGACTCATTGGAATAACTTTGGGGTTTATGGAAGTGTATGCACAAGCAGTATTCCCGCTTAGTACAAGTGAAGGCTATAAAGAGACTAAGAAGCGACCAGCTAGAGAGCAACAACAGTCAGGAACATGCATTAAAATTAATCAACAATGAATGCAAGCATGAGTAGGATATAAATCATCATGAACATAAATATCGTGGAGGCTATGTTGATTTGTTTCAACTACATGTGTGAACATGTGCCAAGTCAGATCACTTAAATCGTTCAAAGGATAATACCACCCCATCATACCACATCACAACCATGTTAATATCATGTTGGCACGCAAGATAGACCATTATAAACTCTCAGCTAATTAAGCATGGCATAAGCAGCTATGATCTCTAATTATCATTGCAAGCATGTTTCATTCATGACAAGCTGAATCAGGAACGATGAACAATCATATTTACAAAAACAAGAGAGGTCGAGTTCATACCAGCTTCTCTCATCTCAATTAGTTCATCATATATCATCCTTATTGCCTTTCACTCGCACGACCGATCGGTGTGGATAATAATAATAGTGCACGTGCGTTGGACTAAGCTAGGAATCTGCAGGCATTTAATACAAGAGAGAAGACAAGGTAATATGGCTCAAGGTTAAATCAACAATAAAGCATATGAGGGCCACTAAGCAATTTCATTCATGGTCTTCTACTCTTGACCCCCCAAAAAAAGAAAAGAAACTATTTACACGGGAAAGCTCCCAACAAGCAAAAGAAGAACGAGAAATCTTTTTGGGTTTTCTTTTAGTTACTACAACAAGGAAAGTGAACTAGCTAGAAGCTACGGCTAATATTTTTTGTTTTTCTTAAGGTTTTTTCTAACACACGAGAAAAAGACTAAGAAAAGGAAATAAACTTAAGCATGGATTGTACAATGAAAGAGTGTGAGCACCGACAACTAGAATAAGTGTGAACATGAATGTAAAGTCGGTGAGAAACACGTACTCCCCCAAGATTAGGATTTTGGCCTAAGTTGGTCCATGGCCGGTATTGACCTGACGGATATCGAAAGTCGTAGTTGGGGTTGTACAAAGATGCAGCAGCTACTGCATGTTGAGCTGCAGCTCAAAGGCGGGCTACTTCTGTCATATTATAATAAGCATTTGCCTCCTCCATAGTTATAGTGTATGTTCCTTTTGCCTGAAAATCAAACAAGGTAGGGGCAGGAAGAACAATAGGGATGGCCTGCTGCCTGTTAAAGATTAATCGATATTTGAGGGTTTCACCATCCCTCTCTATAAACCGGTGACTAGTCATAGCATGGCAATCTAAATGAGCAGGAGGTAAAGGTTCATCATTCTCGTGCACGCGCACACCCAGAAAGCGGGCTATGCTAGTGGCATAAATCCCACCAAATAAATCTCCATTCATACCATTATGGTGTAGCCTACGTGCAACAATGGCTCCCAAGTTATATTGTCTATCACCTAGTACAGCACTCCTGAGAACACTGAGATCTGGGACACACATGTGACAAGCCTCATCTTTACTATTTGTCCATCTACCAATAAAGAGAGCAAAGTAATGAATAGCACGAAAATGGATGCTCCCTATGGTGGCCTGTGTGATTTCTCTAGATTCCCCCACTGTGATACTAGCAAGGAATTCTCTAAATTCAGATTTGCGAGGATCACCCATACTGCCCCACTGTGGGAGCTTACAAGCATCATTAAAATCCTCTAAGTCCATGGTGTAAGATTTATCATATAGGTCAAACAGGACAGTGTGAGAATTACGTGAAGATGAAAATGTAAACCTTCTCACAAAGCTATCAGTTAAGCCACGGTATTGAGGGCACTTATCTTGTATGAAGCCCTCGAGGTCAGCATTGCGCACATATGCGTTAAATTCACCCTTGATGCCAACCTGATCCATAAAGTCATCTGACGGCCATTCACAAGGCCACCCGTCAGCATCCCTCGGTAGTTCATCGTCTAGCTCACAAAACGCGAGCCTCGGTTCTTGCTTCCTTGAAGAACCACCTTGGAGGTTTCTCCTATGCATTTTTCTGAAATTTTCTAAAAATTTTAGTAACTCAAAATAAAAGTTAACCAAACTCAATAAGATTGATAGCAACAACTCCTATAAGTGCTTAGAAACTATATCATGCATTAGAACTACTTGGGACCAAGAAAATTTGACGTGCAAGCTGAAGAACAAGGTCACCACAGTAGCAAAAAATTGCAATAAATAAAGCACTAGAACAAAAACTAATTGGACCAATGGAGGAGTCACATACCAAGGAACAATCTCCCCAAACAGTTTGGTGAATGGTGCTTTGAGCAAGGAGATCGAAAATGGCAGCAAGATGAGCTAGAACTCGGGTTTGAGCTGGTTTGTGATTTTTTTGGGAGAAAGAAGAAGAGTGTGGGTGCAGGAATAAGTGGAGGGGGGCCACGTGGGGCCCACGAAGCAGGGGCGTCCCCTCGCAGGGGGGGGCGCCCTGGACCCACGTGGCCAGGTGTTGGCTCCCCTTGCTGTGTGTTCTGTGCCATGATAAAAATCCAATGTCAGTGTAGTAAAAAATTTCACACCAAGTGCATTGAATAGAAAGAGATGTTGGATGCTCGATAATTGTTTTGAGACATGAGGATAGTGATATTAGAGTCATGCTAGTGGAGTTACTATGAAATTGAGAAATACTTGTGTTAAGGTTAGTGATTCCCGTATCATGCACGTATGGTGAACCTCTATGTGATGAAGCTAGAGCATGAGGTATTTGTAGAGTGCCAACCTTTGTGTGGAGGTTGGGGGCGCGCGATGGTTAACTCCTATCAACCTCCCCCCTAGGAAAATGCGTTGATTACTTTGTTTTGATGACTCGTAGATTTTTGCAATAAGTATATGAGTTCTTTATGACTAATGTTGAGTCCATGGATTATACGCAATCTCACCCTTCCACCATTGATAGCCTCTCTTGTACTGCGCAACTTTCGCCGGTGCCATAAACCCACTATATATCCTTCCTCAAAACAGCCACCATATTGTTCCTCAAAACAGCCACCATACCTACCTATCATGGCATTTCCATAGCCATTCCGAGATATATTGCCATGCAACTTTCCATCGTTCCGTTTATATGACACGCATCATATTGTCATAGTGCCATGCATGATCATGTAGTTGACATCGTAGTTGTGGCAAAGCCACCATGCATATTTTCTCATATATGTCACTCTTGATTCATTGCATATCCCGGTACACCGCCGGAGGCATTCATGTAGAGTCATACTTGTTGTAGTATCGAGTTGTAACAAAAAGTGTGATGATCATCATTATTAGAGCATTGTCCCATGTGAGGAAAGGCCAATAAAAAAAGATGGCCCAAAAAAATAGATAGGGGCTAATAATAATTAAAAAATGAGAGAAAGCCCCTCCAAAAAATGAGAGAAAAGAGAGAAGGGACAATTGCTACTATCTTTTTCCACACTTGTGCTTCAAAGTAGCACCATGTTCTTCATTGTAGAGAGTCTCATGATTAGTCACTTTCATATACTAGTGGGAATTTTCATTATAAAACTTGGCTTGTATATTCCAACAATGGGCTTCCTCAAATGCCCTAGGTCTTCGTGAGCAAGCAAGTTGGATGCACACCCACTAGTTTCTTTTATTGAGCTTCCATTCATATTTAGCTCTAGTTCATCCGTTCCATGGCAATCCCTACTCACTCACATTGATATCTATTGATGGGCATCTCCATAGCCCTTTAATACGCCTAGTCGATGTGTGACTATCTCCCTTCTTTTTGTCTTCTCCACAACCACCTCTATTCCACCCATAGTGCTATATCCATGGCTCACGCTCATGTATTGCGTGAAAGTTGAAAGGTTTGAAAAGATAGAGTATGAAAACAAATGCTTGGCTGAAATCGGGGTTGTGCATGATATGAATATTTTTTGTGATGAAGAGGGAGCATAGCCAGACTATATGATTTTGTAGGGATAACTTTCTTTAGCCATGGTATTTTGAGAAGACATGATTGCTTTGTTAGTATTGCTTGAAGTATTGTTATTTCTTATGTCAATATAGACTTTTATCTTGAATCTTTCAGATCTGAACATTCATGCCACAATTAAGAGAATTACATTGAAAAACTATATTGGTTAGCATTCCACATCAAAAATTCTTTATTTATCATTTACCTACTCAAGGACGAGCAGGAATTAAGCTTGGGGATGCTTGATACGTCTCCAACGTATCTATAATTTTTTATTGTTCCATGCTATTATTTATGAAGTCTTGGATGTTTAATGGGCTTTATCATTCACTTTTATATCATTTTTTGGACTAACCTACTAACCCAAAGGCTCGGTTCAGATTGCTGTTTTTTTTGCCTATTTCAGGGTTTTGAAGAAAAGGAATATCAAACAGAGTCCAAACGGAATGAAACCTTCGCGAGAGATATTTTTAGAGAAAATCACACACGGGAAACTTCAGGGCCAAGTCAGGGGACAGAGGGGCTGCCCTCGAGGGGTGGGGGTGCGCCCCCCTTCCCAGGGCGCGCCCCCTACCTCGAGGCTGCCCCGTGTGGACCCCGGTGCCCTCCTTCTTCCTATATATATCCACGGACCCCAGAAACTCCATACGCAGAGAGAAAACCCTAATTACACCGCCGCTGCTTCTGTTCCCATGGAGATCCCATCTTGGAGCCTGTTCCGGGAGGGGGATCCATCACGGAGGCCTTAATCATCATCATCATCGCCCTCACCATGAGTTGTGAGTAGTTTACCACAGACCTTCGGGTCCATAGTTAGTATCTAGATGGCTTCTTCTTTCTCTCTCTGGATCTCAATACAAAGTTCTCCTCGGTCTTCGAGGAGATCTATTCGATGTAATCTCTTTTTGCGGTGTGTTTGTCGAGATCCGATGAATTGTGAGTTTATGATCAAGGTTATCTATGAAAGATATTTGGTTCTTCTCTGAACTTTTTATGTGTGCTCGTAATATCCTTGCAAGTCTCTTCGAATTATTGGTTTGGTTTGGCCTACTAGATCTATAGTTCTTGTAATGGGAGAAGTGTTTGGCTTTCTGTTCAATCTTGCGGTGTCATTTCCCAGTGACAGTAGGGGCAGCAAGGCACGTATTGTATTGTTGCCATCGAGGATAAAATGATGGGGTTTACATCATATTGCTTGAGTTTATCCCTCTACATCATGTCATCTTTCTTAAGGCGTTACTCTGTTCGTATGAACTCAATACACTAGATGCATGCTGGATAGCGGTCGATGGGTGGAGTAATAGTAGTAGATGCAGGAAGGAGTCGGTCTACTTGTCTAGGACGTGATGCCTATATACAATGATCATGCTGATACATCCAAAACGTATCTATAATTTCTGCTTGCTCCATGCCTCTTTTGGGTGATATTGCTATGTTATTTATACACTTCCATACACTTTTGATCATATTTGGACTAACCTATTAACTCAGTGCACCGCAGTGCCAGTTTCTGTTTTTGGTTGTTTTTGTATTTCAGGTTTTCACATTACGAGAACTGCCAGAAAAAATCCAGAAAAATTATATAAAAAATCAGCGTTCTGGAAGCTTCCATGCGGCCAAAGTAGGGCCGGAGGGGACCCACAGGGGCTCCTGGCGGCCTGCCCACGCGCCCCCCTGGCCGCGCCGGGGGGGCGCCTGGGCACCCTGACCCCCTCTGATGCCCCCCTTTGGCATATATTTACACCGTGTCGCGGAAACCCTGATTCCAGACCCCTTTTCTCCAGACGCGATTCCGATCTCCGCCGCCATCGCCATCAAGCTTCGGGGACCAGAATTCCTGCGCCGGCACCCTGCCGGGACGGGGAAGTGCCCCCGGATTCATCTCCATCGACGTTGCTTCCTCCCTCCATGATGCGGGAGTAGTTCCTCCTCGGGGCTGAGGTTCTTACCAGTAGCTATGTTGTCAATTCTCTCTCCCATGATGTGATCTTTGTTGTGATCATAGGCTATGTTAATCTAGGGTGATCCCATGATATTTCCCCTTCCTCTATGTATTGGATTGATGTACTCACTTGTCTTTATCTAGTATAATCCCCGAGACCAAGGTGACAGCGGTCTATTGGACATGGATTAGAAAAGTATTTTCATGAGTGATCTCCTCTCTTGTGTGTTGATTGAAGATTGAGAGTCTCTTGGTGCTTGTCTTTGACTATCCTTTTGATATGTTGTGGTGATTGTGGGACTCTCTTTGGATGGCCGCGGTGACATTGGGAAATCCTTAGATTGAGAACTACGAACTTTGAGGTGTGCTTTTGTAGCCCTACATAATTCTCGTCCTCTCTTGACCACGAAGGAATGACCTCCGAGTGCGTCCCCTTTGCATGTTTTATGGGAAATATCATGTGATTCGATTATGTTAATGTTGTTGGGAGTTGCCACTAGTGAAAGTATGATGCCTAGGCCTTGTTTCCACCATTGCAATACCATTTGTGCTCACTTTTACCACTTGTTTGCTTGCTGCACTTTTTATTACAGATTTATATTACTTTGTTTTGCCATCCATATCACTTGACATTTAACATCTCTTCGCCGAACTAGTGCACCTATACATCTAACAAGTGTAATAGGTGTGTTGGGGACACAAGAGACTTCTTATATCTCAGTTGCAGGGTTGCTTGAGAGAGACCATCTTCAACCTCTACTTCCCTGAGTTTGATAAACCTTAGGTCATCCACTTGAGGGAAATTGCTGCTGTCCTACAAACCTCTGCGCTTGGAGGCCCAACATAGTCTACAAGAGTAGAAGCGTGTGTAGACATCAAGCTATTTCTGGCGCCGTTGTCGGGGAAGTGAGCGCTTGAAGGTATATCTTTAGATCTAGCAATTAAATCTTTTTGTTTCTTGTTTTTATTTCACTAGTTATGTTTATGGACAACCTTGCTATTGGATCGTTGCTTGCGGGAAGACGCCCCACACCTGTGGTGGTTGCTCCTCCCCCTACTGAAATTGTGCCCTATAAAATACCAGCTGGTATTATCGATTATGTTTTGGCTAATCGTTATGCAGGAGACAGACATCCCGGTGAACACTTGCTATATCTATCACAATTATGTTCATTATTTAAGCTTGCAGGTGTATCAAGGGAGTTTGTCATGAGTAAATTGTTCGCCGTATCACGTATACATAAAGCTTCAGATTGGTATAAGCTTCTCGATAACTCGCACTTGCTTGATTGGCAAGAGCTTATGTCTCTCTTTTATACTAAGTTTTATCCTCTTCATGAAATTCATCGAGACAGGAACTATATCTTTAACTTTAGGTCTCGTGACGGAGAAAGCATTGCTCAAGCTTGGGGGAGACTGAAAACGTTAATGCTAAAAAGTCCTAACCATGGGCTCCCCAAAGATTATGCTTATGTGGAGAGTAAGAGTACCTTTTTGTATGTGGATCATGGTAACAATGCTTTATGTGATGCTTATATTGTTGAGTTTATTCGTGATCCCACTGAAAATTATTATGAAAAGGGAACATATGCTTATAGATATTTCAATAATATCAAGTTCCCTCTCTTTATGTTGAAGGTTTTGAAGTTCCACTTGTTTTGTCTTCCTATGCTTATTGCTTTGTGCTTCAATGAATTATTCTATTGCAATATTCCTATGCATAGGAAGAATGTTAGGCTTAAATGTGTTTGATATATGCTTCTTGATGCTCTCTTTTGTTCTTCAACTCTTATTCCTACGAGAGCATCATTAAAGTCTTAAGCCTATCTTTATGGCTATAAAGAAAGAGCTCTAGGGAGACAACCATTGTTATCTTTACTTTCAGTTTGTTCTTTCAGTTTTTAGTGGTCTTGATGTTTGTTACTCCAGTAGCATCATCATTGTATCTTTACTTTTCAGCTTTGTGCCAAGTTTAGCCTCTGATTGCAAGAAAGTTCAAAAGTTGTGACGTGCTGTCCAGGAAACAGATTTTGTCCTTGGATAGCAAAATTCGTATAAAATCAACAGATCATCTTTTTGGTCTGAATTTTTTCGACAGCGTGCTCTATATAATTTTCTTTCGTGTGTCTGTTTTGAGTTTTTTTATTAGAGTTGCAGAAGTGCCCCGGAAAAATCATTTACTACCTGCTGTTCTGTTTTTCACATATTCTGTCTTGTTTTGCCTTTCCTTCATTTTGCAAACCTAGAGCTTGCTTTTTCTTTGCAAAAACCTTTTGGCAATCTTGACAAACAGTAGAACTTCAAGAATATTATTATTTCCAGCAAGGAACAATTATTTTATTATGGGTACTAACCTCGCTAATCAGATTATGATGAGTTCTGTATGAAGGGAGTTTTCCAGTGTGCGGGGGAAGATGATAAAAAGATTCAGGAGTGTCAAACGCTCAAGCTTGGGGATGCCCCCATGCACCCCCAAGAAATATTCAAGGAGACTCAAGCGTCTAAGCTTGGGGATGCCCCTGTGCATCCCCTTCTCCATCAACATTATCAGTTCGTCCTTCGTTCCACTATATTTTAATCACTTCATGTGTTATGTGCTATGCTTGGAGCGTCTTGTTTTAGTTTTCCTTTTAGTTTTCTTTAGCTTTTCATAACGAGTTGGAACTCAGCTTTCTTTATGTGGGAGAGAAACACGCTCCACTTCTACCTAGAACATAACATAGAATTTGCATGTCTATCTTTGCTTTGTGTGTTCTTTGTCTTTTAATAGCTACTATCATGCTTAGCTTTTAACTTTCATGCTTATCTTTTTAAAGAGCTTTTGTTTAGTTGGTTGCTTGAAGTCTCTTTAGTTATCATGTTTATCTTATTAAGAGAGTTTGCTTCCGTTGCATTGGTTGATATGTCTATGATAAAGATGCTACGTGCATAATGGCGCTTAGTAGTTCATGTTTTCTTATGGTTAGTCTCAAATAGCTGGGGGGTTCCCAATGTGTTATTGGAGTACCAACATGATTTGTTTGCCTATGATGTGGTATGGTTTAGTAATATCTTCCTTCAAAGAATTTATTTTGATTGACTTGGCGTATGCTCACGCATATTTAAGACTGTAAAGAAAGTCTGTCAAGCCTTGATGATCTTTTGTTTCTGAGTAGCGATATAACTTCCATGCCTGATTCAATGTTGCTTTGTCGCTCTGCATGATTATGACCGTCAATGCTCTCTTAGTTGGTCGCTCCCCATCTTTTGCTAACCTTCGCCTGTACTAAGCGGACTGACTGCTTGTGCATCCACATCCTTTTAATCCAGTTATGCCATATGAGTCCACCATATCTTCCTACATGGTATTTACCTGCCATTCCTAACGGAGACTTGCATGTACCATCTCGAAATTATTCAAAGAAAAAGCAATCCTATTTTGTGCCTCTGTTTTAAGTTCATGAGGAAGTAGTAGTTAATTCATGATCTTTTTAAGTTGGACAAGCTTCACCCCGGGATTGCATGTATAATGTGCAAACCCATAATACGAGAAGGAACTGGCATTGAGTGCGCCCGGCTCAAAAAGATAATATAACAAACAAACCCTCCTTCACGCTTTGTTCATGAGAAATCAGAAAACTTTGGCAGTGATAAACAAAGGAGATTAAGAGGATGTGATCGTCCTCATTCGGGAGCCGTTCCTCGAAACTTGTCCATCTCAAGAAGTGATTGAGTTGTCTGCTAGCATTCGTTGACGAAACATGCATGATCTAAAAAAATATTACCTCTGTTTTAAAACCAAGAGCTCTGGTACATGTTTTGTCTTTGTTTTCGACTACGGGTTTTCAACCTTGCCAACAAAAGCCACGGTTCGAGAGTCTCCACCTTCTTTTAAAAGCACCAACTACTGAGAGCATGATTGTCATTCTGAGTGTAATGTGCATTGTCCCAAAGTAGCATTGTCTTTTGCATGATTGTGATATCGTTTATTTTGAAATCATTGTATCTAGTCATCACTTAAACCTTGGAGGTGCCCCTGCATTTATGTTTTGCTTCACTAAAGGGGGCAAGCTAGATATCACTTTATCATATTTGCACATCATGTTCATTACAAATCTATTTGATGTTTCAATATCATATTGTAAAACTTTCAGTTCTTTGTGATTTTCTCATGAGGCAACTTAATTACTATAGATTCATTGTCTCAGTAAGCTTTTGTCATATGACTATGAAAAAGTCCTATATGGTTAATAGCATGTCACCACAGAAATTATTCTTGTTATCATTTACCTACTCGAGGACGAGCAGGAATTAAGCTTGGGGATGTTGATAAGTCCAAAACGTATCTATAATTTCTGCTTGCTCCATGCCTCTTTTGGGTGATATTGCTATGTTATTTATACACTTCCATACACTTTTGATCATATTTGGACTAACCTATTAACTCAGTGCACCCCAGTGCCAGTTTCTGTTTTCGGCTGTTTTTGTATTTCAGGTTTTCACATTACGAGAACTGCCAGAAAAAATCCAGAAAAATCATATAAAAAATCAGCATTCCGGAAGCTTCCATGCGGCCAAAGTAGGGCCGGAGGGGACCCACAGGGGCTCCAGGCGGCCTGCCCACGCGGCCCCCCTGGCCGCGCCGGGGGGGCGCATGGGCACCCCTGACCCCCTCTGATGCCCCCCTTTGGCATATATTTACACCGTGTCGCGGAAACCCTAATTCCAGACCCCTTTTCTCCAGACGCGATTCCGATCTCCGCCGCCATCGCCATCAAGCTTCGGGGGACCAGAATTCCTGCGCCGGCACCCTGCCGGGACGGGGAAGTGCCCCCGGATTCATCTCCATCGATGTTGCTTCCTCCCTCCATGATGCGGGAGTAGTTCCTCCTCGGGGCTGAGGTTCTTACCAGTAGCTATGTGGTCAATTCTCTCTCCCATGATGTGATCTTCGTTGTGATCATAGGCTATGTTAATCTAGGGTGATCCCATGATATTTCCCCTTCCTCTATGTATTGGATTGATGTACTCACTTGTCTTTATCTAGTATAATCCCCGAGACAAAGGTGACAACGGTCTATTGGACATGGATTAGAAAAGTATTTTCATGAGTGATTTCCTCTCTTGTGTGTTGATTGAAGATTGAGAGCCTCTTGGTGCTTGTCTTTGACTATCCTTTAGATATGTTGTGGTGATTGTGGGACTCTCTTTGGATGGCCGCGGTGACATTGTGAAATCCTTAGATTGAGAACTACGAACTTTGAGGTGTGCTTTTGTAGCCCTACATAATTCTCGTCCTCTCTTGACCACGAAGGAATGACCTCCGAGTGCGTCCCCTTGGCATGTTTTATGGGAAATATCATGTGATTCGATTATGTTAATGTTGTTGGGAGTTGCCACTAGTGAAAGTATGAAGCCTAGGCCTTGTTTCCACCATTGCAATACCATTTGTGCTCACGTTTACCACTTGTTTGCTTGCTGCACTTTTTATTACAGATTTATATTACTTTGTTTTGCCATCCATATCACTTGACATTTAACATCTCTTCGCCGAACTAGTGCACCTATACATCTAACAAGTGTAATAGGTGTCTTGGGGACACAAGAGACTTCTTGTATCTTAGTTGCAGGGTTGCTTGAGAGAGACCATCTTCAACCTCTACTTCCCTGAGTTCGATAAACCTTAGGTCATCTACTTGAGGGAAATTGCTGCTGTCCTACAAACCTCTGCGCTTGGAGTCCCAACGTAGTCTACAAGAGTAGAAGCGTGTGTAGACATCAAGCTATTTCTGGCGCCGTTGCCGGGGAAGTGAGCGCTTGAAGGTATATCTTTAGATCTTGCAATTAAATCTTTTTGTTAATTGTTTTTATTTCACTAGTTATGTTTATGGACAACCTTGCTATTGGATCGTTGCTTGCGGGAAGACACCCCACACCTGTGGTGGTTGCTCCTCCCCCTACTGAAATTGTGCCCTATAAAATACCAGCTGGTATTATCGATTATGTTTTGGCTAATCGTGATGCAGGAGACAGACATCCCGGTGAACACTTGCTACATCTGTCACAATTATGTTCATTATTTAAGCTTGCAGGTGTATCAAGGGAGTTTGTCATGAGTAAATTGTTCGCTGTATCACTTATAGATAAAGCTTCAGATTGGTATAAGCTTCTCGATAACTCGCACTTGCTTGATTGGCAAGAGCTTATGTCTCTCTTTTATACTAAGTTTTATCCTCTTCATGAAATTCATCGAGACAGGAACTATATCTTTAACTTTAGGTCTCGTGACGGAGAAAGCATTGCTCAAGCTTGGGGGAGACTGAAAACGTTAATGCTAAAAAGTCCTAACCATGGGCTCCCCAAAGATTATGCTTATGTGGAGAGTAAGAGTACCTTTTTGCATGTGGATCATGGTAACAATGCTTTATGTGATGCTTATATTGTTGAGTTTATTCGTGATCCCACTGAAAATTATTATGAAAAGGGAACATATGCTTATAGATATTTCAATAATAGCAAGTTCCCTCTCTTTATGTTGAAGGTTTTGAAGTTGCCCTTGTTTTGTCTTCCTATGCTTATTGCTTTGTGCTTCAATGAATTATTCTATTGCAATATTCCTATGCATAGGAAGCATGTTAGGCTTAAATGTGTTTGATATATGCTTCTTGATGCTATCTTTTGTTCTTCAACTCTTATTCCTACGAGAGCATCATTAAAGTCTTAAGCCTATCTTTATGGGTATAAAGAAAGAGCTCTAGGGAGACAACCATTGTTATCTTTACTTTCAGTTTGTTCTTTCAGTTTTTAGTGGTCTTGATGTTTGTTACTACAGTAGCATCATCATTGTATCTTTACTTTTCAGCTTTGTGCCAAGTTTAGCCTCTGATTGCAAGAAAGTTCAAAAGTTGTGACGTGCTGTCCAGGAAACAGATTCTGTCCTTGGATAGGAAAATTCGTATAAAATCACCAGATCATCTTTTTGGTCTGAATTTTTTCGACAGCGTGCTCTATATAATTGTCTTTCGTGCGTCTGTTTTGAGTTTTTTGATTAGAGTTGCAGAAGTGCCCCGGAAAAATCATTTACTACCTGCTGTTCTGTTTTTCACAGATTCTGTCCTGTTTTGCCTTTCCTTCATTTTGCAAACCTAGAGCTTGCTTTTTCTTTGCAAAAACCTTTTGGCAATCTTGAGAAACAGTAGAACTTCAAGAATATCTTTATTTCCAGCAAGGAAAAATTATTTTATTATGGGTACTAACCTCGCTAATCAGATTATGATGAGTTCTGTATGAAGGGAGTTTTCAAGTGTGGGAGGAAAGATGATAAAAAGATTCAGGAGTGTCAAACGCTCAAGCTTGGGGATGCCCCCATGCACCCCCAAGAAATATTCAAGGAGACTCAAGCATCTAAGCTTGGGGATGCCCCCGTGCATCCCCTTCTCCATCAACATTATCAGTTCGTCCTTCGTTCCACTATATTTTAATCACTTCATGTGTTATGTGCTATGCTTGGAGCGTCTTGTTTTAGTTTTCCTTTTAGTTTTCTTTAGCTTTTCATAATGAGTTGGAACTCAGCTTTCATTATGTGGGAGAGAAACATGCTCCACTTCTACCTAGAACATAACATAGAATTTGCATGTCTATCTTTGATGTGTGTGTTCTTTGTCTTTTAATAGCTACTATCATGCTTAGCTCTTAACTTTCATGCTTATCTTTTTAAAGAGCTTTTGTTTAGTTGGTTGCTTGAACTCTCTTTAGTTATCATGTTTATCTTATTAAGAGAGTTTGCTTCCGTTGCATTGCTTGATATGTCTATGATAAAGATGCTACGTGCATAATGGCGCTTAGTAGTTCATGTTTTCTTATGGTTAGTCTCAAATAGCTGGGGGGTTCCCAATGTGTTATTGGAGTACCAACATGATTTGTTTGCCTATGATGTGGTATGGTTTAGTAATATCTTCCTTCAAAGAATTTATTTTGATTGACTTGGCGTATGCTCACGCATATTTAAGACTGTAAAGAAAGTCTGTCAAGCCTTGATGATCTTTTGTTTCTGAGTAGCGATATAACTTCCATTCCTGATTCAATGTTGCTTTGTCGCTCTGCATGATTATGACCGTCATTGCTCTCTTTGTTGGTCGCTCCCCATATTTTGCTAACCTTCGCCTATACTAAGCGGACTAACTGCTTGTGCATCCACATCCTTTTAATCCAGTTATGCCATATGAGTCCACCATATCTTCCTACATGGTATTTACCTGCCATTCCTAACGGAGACTTGCATGTACCATCTCGAAATTATTCAAAGAAAAAGCATTCCTATTTTGTGCCGCTGTTTTAAGTTCATGAGGAAGTAGTAGTTAATTCATGATCTTTTTAAGTTGGACAAGCTTCACCCCGGGATTGCATGTATAATGTGCAAACCCATAATACGAGAAGGAACTGGCATTGAGTGCGCCCGGCTCAAAAAGATAATATAACAAACAAACCCTTCTTCACGCTTTGTTCATGAGAAATCAGAAAACTTTGGCAGTGATAAACAAAGGAGATTAAGAGGATGTGATCGTCCTCATTTGGGAGCCGTTCCTCGAAACTTGTCCATCTCAAGAAGTGATTGAGTTGTCTGCTAGCATTCGTTGACGAAACATGCATGATCTAAAAAAATTATTACCTCTGTTTTAAAACCAAGAGCTCTGGTACATGTTTTGTCTTTGTTTCCGACTACGGGTTTTCAACCTTGCCAACAAAAGCCACGGTTGGAGAGTCTCCACCTTCTTTTAAAAGCACCAACTACTTAGAGCATGATTGTCATTCTGAGTGTAATGTGCATTGTCCCAAAGTAGCATTGTCTTTTGCATGATTGTGATATCGTTCATTTTGAAATCATTGTATCTAGTCATCACTTAAACCTTGGAGGTGCCCCTGCATTTATTTTTTGCTTCACTAAAGGGGGCAAGCTAGATATCACTTTATCATATTTGCACATCATGTTCATTACAAATCTATTTGATGTTTCAATATCATATTGTAAAACTTTCAGTTCTTTGTGATTTTCTCATGAGGCAACTTAATTACTATAGATTCATTGTCTCAGTAAGCTTTTGTCATATGACTATGAAAAAGTTCTATATGGTTAATAGCATGTCACCACAGAAATTATTCTTGTTATCATTTACCTACTCGAGGACGAGCAGGAATTAAGCTTGGGGATGTTGATACGTCCAAAACGTATCTATAATTTCTGCTTGCTCCATGCCTCTTTTGGGTGATATTGCTATGTTATTTATACACTTCCATACACTTTTGATCATATTTGGACTAACCTATTAACTCAGTGCACCC
>LR738715.1:242784578-242829909 GCA_902687465.1 Secale cereale | reverse complement strand
GGGGGGCGCCTGGGCACCCCTGACCCCCTCTGATGCCCCCCTTTGGCATATATTTACACCGTGTCGCGGAAACCCTGATTCCAGACCCCTTTTCTCCAGACGCGATTCCGATCTCCGCCGCCATCGCCATCAAGCTTCGGGGGACCAGAATTCCTGCACCGGCACCCTGCCGGGACGGGGAAGTGCCCCCGGATTCATCTCCATCGACGTTGCTTCCTCCCTCCATGATGCGGGAGTAGTTCCTCCTCTGGGCTGAAGTTCTTACCAGTAGCTATGTGGTCAATTCTCTCTCCCATGATGTGATCTTTGTTGTGATCATAGGCTATGTTAATCTAGGGTGATCCCATGATATTTCCCCTTCCTCTATGTATTGGATTGATGTACTCACTTGTCTTTATCTAGTATAATCCCCGAGACCAAGGTGACAGCGGTCTATTGGACATGGATTAGAAAAGTATTTTAATGAGTGATTTCCTCTCTTGTGTGTTGATTGAAGATTGAGAGTCTCTTGGTGCTTGTCTTTGACTATCCTTTAGATATGTTGTGGTGATTGTGTGACTCTCTTTGGATGGCCGCGGTGACATTGGGAAATCCTTAGATTGAGAACTACGAACTTTGAGGTGTGCTTTTGTAGCCCTACATAATTCTCGTCCTCTCTTGACCACGAAGGAATGACCTCCGAGTGCATCCCCTTTGCATGTTTTATGGGAAATATCATGTGATTCGATTATGTTAATGTTGTTGGGAGTTGCCACTAGTGAAAGTATGAAGCCTAGGCCTTGTTTCCATCATTGCAATACCATTTGTGCTCACGTTTACCACTTGTTTGCTTGCTGCACTTTTTATTACAGATTTATATTACTTTGTTTTGCCATCCATATCACTTGCCATTTAACATCTCTTCGCCGAACTAGTGCACCTATACATCTAACAAGTGTAATAGGTGTGTTGGGGACACAAGAGACTTCTTGTATCTTAGTTGCAGGGTTGCTTGAGAGAGACCATCTTCAACCTCTACTTCCCTGAGTTCGATAAACCTTAGGTCATCCACTTGAGGGAAATTGCTGCTGTCCTACAAACCTCTGCGCTTGGAGGCCCAACATAGTCTACAAGAGTAGAAGCGTGTGTAGACATCACATGCCTAGATAGTCTCATAATTATTCGCTTTTCTATCAATTGCTCGACAGTAATTTATTTACCCACCGTAGTATATCGCTATCATGAGAGAAGCCACTAGAGAAAACTATGGCCCCCGGGTCTATTCTCTACATATCAATCTACATCTACTTTACTTTACCGCTTTTATTTTCTGTTTTATTAAACCAAAAATACCAAAAATATAATTATCATCTCTATCAGATCTCACTCTCGTAAGTGACCGTAAAGGGATTGACAACCCCTTATCGCGTTGGCTACGAAGTTCTTATTTGTTTGTGCAAGTGTGAGGGACTGGCGCGTGGTCTCCTACTGGATTGATACCTTGGTTCTCAAAAACTGAGGGAAACACTTACGCTACTGTGCTGCATCTCCCTTCCTCTTCGAGGGAATACAACGCAAGCTCAAGAGGTAGCAAGAAGAATTTCTAGCGCTGTTGCCGGGGAGGCTTACGCAAAAGTCATATACCAAGTACCTATCACAAACCCTTATCCTTCGCATTACATTTAGTTGCCTCTCGTTTTCCTCTCCCCCACTTCACCCTTGCCATTTTATTTGCCCTTCTTCCGCCGTGTGTTTATCGTTCGCTTGCTTCTTGTTCGCTTGTGTGTTGCTTGCTTGCTTGCCCTCATGTCTGAAATGGGGGACGATTTTATCGAGAAGGGTAGCAATCCCGAGGGCAACGTTCATGTTGGTTCCCCGGATGAAGCTACCACTTTACATATTAAGAAGTTCCGGGTTGGTAGTGGTAATAGTATTGGAAAAGGGGTTCTTCAAGATTTCTTTACTTGTGCCGGTGCTTTGCCCAATATGGGTGGCTCTATTCTTCACCAAATTAGTAGCCTTGCGGATGATGTATCTATGTTCATAGTAGAAATTGAAAGGCAATTTGTCCATATGCATGCCTGTATTCAGAGAGTATTTTTTGGAGTTCTCCAATATTGAGCATTCTTCCGTTAAGCGTGCAGCTACTATCTTTTTGGCTCATGAATTTAGATTTATCATGAAAGAGGCCAGAGAAATCTTTGCTCATCACAGAGTAGATGCCGGTCGACCTCCTATAGAGGCTATCTTGTTCAATCAAGAAGACCTTATGCGGTTGCGATCTCCTGATCATGTTGCTTTTAATGAAAACCTTAGAAAAAAGGTTCCTGTTGAGATCTTGATTGATAGAATTTCTGAGATAAACGATGACTTTGCTGTTCAAAATAATGTGTTAGGCTTCTCCATTGAACGAAGACTTATGGCCTTCTGCCAAAAGAATGGCTATAATGATGAATTGGTCATCCACTACAAAGGGCCAAAGGAGGAACCTGTTCCTCCTGAGATTGATGTAGGGGGCTTTTGTCCCATTAAATTTAGCCCTTTTGATTACTTTTGCTTGCCACAAAGAAAGCTTGCTTCTGAACGTAGGGAATATGATATGAGCTTTCGTGACATATCGTACCACTATGGCAATACCTAGATCTATCTTGTATCGTGCCTAGCTAGGGACGTAAAACGACAGCGCTTGTTGGGAGGCAACCCAATTTTATGTTTTGTGTTTGTGTTGCTGTTAAGGAATAAATATTGCATCTAGCCTCTAATTAGATGTGGTTCCATGTTTTGTTTAGTGTTTGTGCCAAGTAGAACCTTTGGTAAGACTTGTGTGAAGTTTATATGATCTTGCTGTGAAAAACAGAATCATTAGCGCTCGCTAAAGTAGTCGTGGGATTTTACTAGAGCGTGCTTTGTAGTTGGTACTTTTTGCTGCTGATTGGTAGACAAATTGCGCAAATTTACCAATTTAGTTTGAATTTTTGGAGTTCCAGAAGTAGGCGAACCCTCCAGATTACTACAGATTGTTCTGTCTTTGACAGATTCTGTTTTTCGTGTGTTGTTTGCTTATTCCGATGCATCTATGAGTAATATTGGAGGATATAAACCATAGAGAAGTTGGAGTACAGTAGGTTTAACACCAATATAAACAAAGAATGAATTCATTGCTGTACCTTTGAGTAGTGGTTTGCTTTCTCATACTAACGGAGCTCACGAGAATTTTTGTCGAAGTTTTGTGTTGTGAAGTTTTCAAGTTTTGAGTATTGCTTTGATGGACTATGGAACAAGGAGTAGCAAAGGCCTAAGCTTGGGGATGCCCATGGCACCCCAAGTAAGTTCAAGATAATCAAAAGCCTAAGCTTGGGCATCCTCTCTTTCGTCTTCATCCATTGGTAATTATACTTGGAGCTATATTTTTATTCGCAACATGATATGTGTTTTGCTTGGAGCGTCTTGTATAATTTGAGTCTTTGCTTGTTAGTTTGACACAATAATCCTTGCTGCACACACCTATTTGAGAGTGTTAAATATGGCCTAGAAATTATTAGAACACTCTGTGTGCTTCACTTATATCTTTTGAGTTGAATAGTTTTTGCTCTAGCGCTTCACTTATATCTTTTAGAGCTTGGTGGTGGTAGTATTTTGTAGAAATTGTTGAACTCTCATGCCTCACTTAGATCTATGTGAGAGTCTATTAGAACAGCATGGTAAAGTGTTTAGGCTAAATAAACTAGTCTTCACATGATAAACATCCAATGTCAGTGTAGTAAATTTTTTCACACCAAGTGCATTGAATAGAAAGAGATGTTGGATGCTCGATAATTGTTTTGAGACATGAGGATAGTGATATTAGAGTCATGCTAGTGGAGTTATTATTAAATTGAGAAATACTTGTGTTAAGGTTAGTGATTCCCTTATCATGCACGTATGGTGAACCTCTATGTGATGAAGCTAGAGCATGAGGTATTTGTAGAGTGCCAACCTTTGTGTGGAGGTCGGGGGCGCGCGATGGTTAACTCCTACCAACCTCCCTCCTAGGAGCATGCGTTGATTGCTTTGTTTTGATGACTCGTAGATTTTTGCAATAAGTATATGAGTTCTTTATGGCTAATGTTGAGTCCATGGATTATACGCACTCTCACCCTTCCACCATTGCTAGCCTCTCTTGTACCGCGCAACTTTCGCCGGTGCCATAAACCCACTATATATCCTTCCTCGGAACAGCCACCATATTATTCCTCAAAACAGCCACCATACCTACCTATCATGGCATGTCCATAGCCATTCTGAGATATATTGCCATGCAACTTTCCATCATTCCTTTTATATGACACGCATCATATTGTCATAGTGCCATGCATGATCATGTAGTTGACATCATAGTTGTCGCAAAGCCACCATGCATAATTTCTCATATATGTCACTCTTGATTCATTGCATATCTTGGTACACCACCGGAGGCATTCATGTAGAGTCATACTTGTTGTAGTATCGAGTTGTAATTTCGAGTTGTAACAAAAAGTGTGATGATCATCAGTATTAGAGCATTGTCCCATGTGAGGAAAGGCCAATAAAAAAAGATGGCCCAAAAAAATAGAGAGGGGCTAATAATAATAAAAAAATAAGAGAAAGCCCCTCTAAAAAAATGAGAGAAAAGAGAGAAGGGACAATTGCTAGTATCTTTTTCCACACTTGTGCTTCAAAGTAGCACCATGTTCTTCATTGTAGAGAGTGTCATGCTTATTCACTTTCATATACGAGTGGGAATTTTCATTATAGAACTTGGCTTGTATATTCCAACAATGGGCTTCCTCAAATGCCCTAGGTCTTCGTGAGCAATAAAGTTGGATGCACACCCACTAGTTTCTTTTATTGAGCTTTCATTCATATTTAGCTCTAGTGCATCCGTTGCATGGCAATCCCTACTCACTCACATTGATATCTATTGATGGGCATCTCCATAGCCCGTTGAAAAGCCTAGTTGATGTGTGACTATCTCCCTCCTTTTTGTCTTCTCCATAACCACCTCTATTCCACCCATAGTGCTATATCCATGGCTCACGCTCATGTATTGCGTGAAAGTTGAAAGGTTTGAAAAGATAGAGTATGAAAACAAATTCTTGGCTGAAATCGGGGTTGTGCATGATATGAATGTTTTGTGTGATGAAGAGGGAGCATAGCCAGACTATATGATTTTGTAGGGATAACTTTCTTTAGCCATGGTATTTGGAGAAGACATGATTGCTTTGTTAGTATTGCTTGAAGTATTGTTATTTCTTATGTCAATATAGACTTTTATCTTGAATCTTTCAGATCTGAACATTCATGCCACAATTAAGAGAATTACATTGAAAAACTATATTGTTTAGCATTCGACATCAAAAATTCTTTCTTTATCATTTACCTACTCGATGACGAGCAGGAATTAAGCTTGGGGATGCTTGATACATCTCCAACGTATCTATAATTTTTTTATTGTTCCATGCTATTATTTATGAAGTCTTGGATGATTAATGGGCTTTATCATTCACTTTTATATCATTTTTGGGACTAACCTATGAAGTCCAGGTTGTTGTTTTTTTTCTATTTCAGGGTATTGTAGAAAAGGAATATCAAACGGAGTCCAAACGGAATGAAACCTTCGCGAGAGATATTTTTGGAGAAAATCACGCACAGGAAACTTCAGGGCCAAGTCGGGGGACAGAGGGGCTGCCTTCGAGGGTGGGGGCGCGCCCCCTACCTCGAGGCTGCCCCGTGTGGCCCCCGGTGCCCTCCTTCTTCCTATATATATCCACGGACCCCAGAAACTCCATACGTAGAGAGAAAGCCCTAATTCCATCGTCGTTGCTTCTGTTCCCATGGAGATCCCATCTTGTTGCCTGTTCCGGGAGGGGGATCCATCACGGAGGCCTTCATCATGATCATCATCGCCCTCACTATGAGTTGTGAGTAGTTTACCACAGACCTTCAGGTCCATAGCTAGTATCTAGATGGCTTCTTCTCTCTCTCCGAATCTCAATACAAAGTTCTCCTCGGTCTCCGAGGAGATCTATTTGATGTAATCTCTTTTTGTGGTGTGTTTGTCGAGATCCGATGAATTGTGAGTTTATGATCAACGTTATCTATGAAAGATATTTGGTTCTTCTCTGAACTTTTTATGTGTGCTCATAATATCCTTGCAAGTCTCTTCGAATTATTGGTTTGGTTTGGCCTACTAGATCTATAGTTCTTGTAATGGGAGAAGTGCTTGGCTTTGGGTTCAATCTTGCGGTGTCCTTTCCCAGTGACAGTAGGTGCAGTAAGGCACGTATTGTACTATTGCCATCGAGGATAAAAAGATGGGGTTTACATCATATTGCTTGAGTTTATCCCTCTACATCATGTCATCTTTCTTAAGGCGTTACTCTGTTAGTATGAACTCAATACACTAGATGCATGTTGGATAGCGGTCGATGTGTGGAGTTATAGTAGTAGATGCAGGCGGGAGTCGGTCTACTTGTCTCGGACGTGATGCCTATATACAATGATCATGCCTAGATAGTCTCATAATTATTCGCTTTTCTATCAATTGCTCGACAGTAATTTGTTTACCCGCTGTAGAATATCGTTATCATGAGAGAAGCCACTAGAGAAAACTATGGCCCGCGGGTCTATTCTCTACATATCAATCTACATCTACTTTACTTTACCGCTTTTATTTGTTGTTTAATTAAACCAAAAATACCAAAAATATAATTATCATCTATATCAGATCTCACTCTCGTAAGTGACCGTAAAGGGATTGACAACCCCTTATCGCGTTGGGTGTGAAGTTCTTATTTGTTTGTGCAGGTGCGAGGGACTGGCGCGTGGTCTCCTACTGGATTGATACATTGGTTCTCAAAAACTAAGGGAAATACTTACGCTACTGTGTTTCATCTCCCTTTCCTCTTCGATGGAATACAACGCAAGCTCAAGAGGTAGCAGTATTCCACCCTTAAAAGTGTAATTAGCAAGCATGGTGGAAATTTCTACTTCTGGTATCTTTCTTTTATTGGTAATAATAGTCTTCATATACTTAGCATAAGGATTTGTTTTAAGCACATCAGTGAAACGCATACGCAAAAAGATAGGTCTAATCATTTCAGCAAAGCGCTCAAAATCCTCATCATCCTTTTTCTTGGATGGTTTCGGGGGAGAAGGCATGGGTTTCTGAACCCATGGTTCTCTTTCCCTACCGTGCTTCCTAGCTACAAAGTCTCTCTTATCATAACGTTGATTCTTTGAGTGTGGGTTATCAAGATCAATAGCAGGTTCAATCTCTACATAATTATCATTGCTAGGTTGAGCATCATCATTAATATTATCACTAGGTTCATGTTCATTACCAGATTGTGTCTCAGCATCAGAAAGAGATATATCATTGGGATTTTCAGGTATGTCAGCTACAGGTTCACTAGAAGCATGCAAAGTTCTATCATTTTTCTTTTTCTTCTTCTTAGAAGAACTAGGTGCATCTAAATTAGCTCTCTGAGAATCTTGCTCAATCCTCTTAGGGTGGCCTTCGGGATACAAGGGTTCCTGAGTCATTTTACCACCTCTAGTAGCGACTCTAATAGCATAGTCATTATTCTTAATATTTAATTCATTGAGCAAATCATTCTGAGCCTTAAGTACTTGTTCTACTTGAGTGGTTACCATAGAAGCATGTATACTAATGAGTTTCAGTTCACCTTTAGCTCTAGATGGATAATCACTCAAGCGTTCAATCATATAAGCATTGTGTTGTAATTGTCTACCAACATAAGCATTGAAGTTTTCTTGTTTCAGAATAAAATCGTCAAACTCATCTAAGCATTAGCTAGCAGACTTATAACGAGGAATGTCACCTTCATCAAATCTATAAAGAGAATTTGCCTTTACTATCTGTGTCGAGTTATCAAGACCATGTATTTCTACAATAGGTGGTAAATTCTTAACATCTTCAGCTTTAATACCTTTTCTTTCATATATTTCTTTGCGTCTTGCATATCTTCAGTACTGAGAAATAGAACACCTCTTTTCTACAGAGTTGTCTTAGGGGCTGGTTCAAGAAGTGTCTAATTATTTTCATTGGCCAGCATATTATTCAATAGTAATTCAGCTTGTTCAACTGTTCTTTCCCTGAAAACACAACCAGCACAACTATCCAGATGGTCTCTGGAAGCATCAGTTAGTCCATTATAAAAGATATCAAGTATATCATGCATCTCAAGAGGATGATCAGGCAAAGCATTAAGTAATTGGAGAAGCCTCCCCCAAGCTTGTGGGAGACTCTCTTCTTCAATTTGCACAAAGTTATATATTTCCCGTAAGGCAGCTTGTTTCTTATGAGCGGGAAAATATTTAGCAGAGAAGTAATACATCATATCCTGGGGACTACACACACAACCAGGATCAAGGGAATTAAACCAAGTCTTAGCATCACCCTTTAACGAGAAAGGAAATAACTTAAGGATATAGTAGTAACGAATCTTTTCATCGTTTGTAAATAGGGTGGCTATATCATTCAACTTAGTAAGACGTGCCACAACAGTTTCAGATTCATAGCCATGGAAAGGATCAGATTCAACCAAAGTAATTAACTCAGGATCAACAGAGAATTCATAATCCTTATCGGTAACATAGATAGGTGAGGTGGAAAAAGCAGGGTCATGTTTCATTCTAGCATTCAAGGACTTTTCTTTTATCTTAGCTAATAATTTCTTAAGATCATATCTATCGTTGCAAGCAAGAAAGTCTCTAGCAGTTTTTTCATCCGTAACATAACCCTCAGGAACAACATGCAATTCATATCTATTGGGAGAAGCTTCATCATCACATTCATAAATATCATCAGTTTCAATATTTGCATTCTCCCTAACTCTAGCAATTTGTTCATCTAGAAATTCACCTAGTGGCACAGTATCAGGCATAGAAGTAGTTTCGTCATACATAGCAGAAGTGGCATCATCAAGAACATATGATATATCAGATTCAATAGCATGAGTAGGTACCGCAAATTTACCCATAACAGAAGGAGAATCAAGTGCAGAGCTAGATGGCAGTTCCTTACCTCCCCTCGTAGTTGAGGGTAAGATCTTGGTTTTTGACTCCTTCAAATTCTTCATAATGATCAACTGATATAAATCCCAAGTGACTTAAAGAATAGAGCTATGCTCCCCGGCAACGGCGCCAGAAAATAGTCTTGATAACCCACAAGTGTAGGGGATCGCAATAGTTTTCGAGGATAAAGTATTCAACCCAAATTTGTTGATTCAACACAAGGGGAGCCAAAGAATACTCTTAAGTATTAGCAGCTGAGTTGTCATTTCAACCACACCTGGAAACTTAGTATCTGCTGCAAGATAGTTTAGTAGCAAAGTAATATGATAGTGGTGATAGCAGCAATAAAAGTAACGGTAGTGTTTTTGTAGTTTTTGTAACAGTAGCAGTAGAAAAGTAAATAAGCAACAAGCAATATGGGAAAAGCTCGTAGGCATTGGATCGGTGATGGGAAATTATGTCAGATGCAATTCATCATGTAGAAGTTATATCCTAGGGTGACACAGAACTAGCTCCAGTTCATCAATGTAATGTAGGCATGTATTCTGAATATAGTCATACGTGCTTATGGAAAAGAACTTGCATGACATCTTTTGTCCTACCCTCCCGTGGTAGCGGGATCCTATTGGAAACTAATGGATATTAGAGCAACTCTAGCAGACCCCGCATAAATACAACCCGCAAAACGCATTTGCGGGTTCACGAAATTTTTTTTTGCAGGTCAAAATCATACGTGGCCGAGCAGAACCCGTATCTAAACCTGCATAATTTGAAAAAAAATGTTTCACGGGAGAAATTGCACGAACAGAGTTCATCACATACTACAATGTTCATGGCATAGTACATAGTTCATCACAACTAGAAGCATAGTTATACTACATACTACCTTAAACTAATATTAGGGGGTCGGATCAGACGGCGGCGAGGTCGCGGCAACTGGACGACGCCGGAGAGAAGCCGGGTGCTCAATCCTCCTCGCCGGCGCTACAGAGATCGACATACTTCTCCGACTGGTCCTTGCGGATGCGGTGCCACTCCTCCGCCTTCTCGTTGGCGGCGACGTTGTCGGCGATCGCCTGCCACCACGTGAGGGCTTCGAGCTCCTCGGCGTGGCGCCGACACTCCTCCTCCTCGCACACACTCCGCTCGGCGATGGCAGCGGCGACGCCGTCGAAATCCGCGACATTGTCCTCGGGCCCGATGACTCCGCGGCGGCCGAGCGGAGCGGGCTCCTCGGGCTCCTCCTTCACCAGGACGAAGCCGAACAGCGCCGGCGGCTCCAGTTCCTCCTCCTCATCCGACCACTCCCTCTTCACGGGGAGGAGGCCCACGGCGGAGGAGGAGGAGGATCCGACGTAGGAAGACCGTGCGGAGGAGAAGGACGCGTGTCGGCGGTCGTACTCCTCCGTCTCGCGACGGTCGAAGCTCGCCGGCGGCGACAGCCCGTGGTTGGTCCACTTCCTCACGCCGCACTTCCTCACGCCGTCGGACCGGACGCGTCGCTCGCGCTCCGGGTCCCTCTCCCGGCCGGATCTGCTGTCGGAGTCGCGTCCGGAGCTCCACATTCGCCCCCACATGGCGGCTAGAGACAGGGCGGAGGGTCGCCGGCGGCAAGAAATTGAGAGAGGCGAAAGGGAAATCAGGTGGCTCGCGGTGGCGGCGGGGAGATAGGGTTTGGACCCGCAAAAGGGTCGTGGAACCGCACTTATAGCGCTCGGGGGGCGGTTTGCGGGCTGCGGCAAAAGTTTTTGCTGGCCAGGCGAGTATCCGGGTTCTGTTCTCGCCGCAAAATTGGCCCGAGCCCGCATACTTGCCGGAATTTTTGCCGGCCGGGCGTTTTGCGGGGTCTGCTAGAGTTGCTCTTAAGGCCTCCTTTTAATAGAGTACCGGACCAAAGCATTAACACATAGTGAATACATGAACTCCTCAAACTATGGTCATCACCGGGAGTGGTCCCGATTTTTGTCACTTCGGGGTTGCCAGATCATAACACATAGTAGGTGGCTATAGACTTGCAAGATAGGATCAAGAACACACATATATTCATGAAAACATAATAGGTTCAGATATGAAATTATGGCACTCGAGCCCTAGTGACAAGCATTAAGCATAGCAAAGTCATAGCAACATCAATCTCAGAACATAGTGGATAATAGGGATCAAACCCTAACAAAACTAACTCGATTACATGATAGATCCCATCCAACTCATTACCGTCCAGCAAGCCTACGATGGAATTACTCACGCACGGCGGTGCGCATCATGGAATTGTTGATGGAGGAAGGTTGATGATGATGATGGCGACGATCTCCACTCTCCGGAGCCCCGAACGGACTTCAGATCAGCCCTCCCGAGAGAGATTAGGGCTTGGCGGCGGCTCCGTCTCGTAAAACGCGATAATTCTTTCTCCTTGATTTTTTCCCCGAAATTGAATATATAGGATCTGGGGATACGTCAGTGGAGCACCAGGGGGCCCACGAGGCAGGGCGGCGTGCCCTAGGGGGGCACGCCCCCACCCTTGTGGACAGGGTGTGGGCCCCCTGGTGTGGATCTCCTTGCAGGTATTTTTATTATTTTCCGAAATAATTCTCCGTGGATTTTCAGGTCATTCCGAGAACTTTTTATTTCTGCACAAAAACAACACCATGGCAATTCTGCTGAAAACATCATCAGTCTGGGTTAGTTCCATTCAAATCATGCAAGTTAGAGTCCAAAACAAGGGCAAACGTGTTTGGAAAAGTAGATACGTTGGAGACGTATCAACTCCCCGAAGCTTAAACCTTTGCTTGTCCTCAAGCAATTCAGTTGATAAACTGAAAGTGATAAAGAAAAACTTTGACAAACCTTGTTTGCTCTTGTTGTTGTAAATATGTAAGCCGGCATTCAGGTTTTTAGCAAGATCATGAACTAACTACATTCACAATAACTTTTAGGTCTCATGTCTACTCACATCAATGGCAAAAGTGTTTGGAAAAGTAGATACGTTGGACACGTATCAGCCCACCAGCTGACCACAAGGGTGGAGGGCGCGCCCTACCCCCTAGGTTCGCCCTGCCTTGTGGGTCCCATGAAGCTCCACGGACCTCAACTCCAACTCCATATATTCACGTTCAGGAGAAAAAAATCAGACATAAGGATTCATCGTGTTTTACGATATGGAGCCGCCGTCACCTCCTGTTCTTCGTCGAGAGGGCAGATGTGGAGTCCATTCGGGGATCCGGAGAGTGGAATATGTCGCCATCGTCATCATCAACCATCCTACATCACCAATTTCATGATGCTCCCGGCCGTGTGTGAGTAATTCCATCGTAGGCTTGTTGGATGGTGATGGGTTGGATGAGATTTATCATGTAATCGAGTTAGTTTTGTTAGGGTTAGATCCCTAGTATCCACTATGTTCTGAGATTGATGTTGTTATGACTTTGTTATGCTTAATGCTTGTCACTAGGGCCCGAGTGCCACGATTTCATATCTGAACCTATTATGTTTTCATGAATATATTTGTGTTCTAAATCCTATCTTGCAAGTTGTAGAACCTATTACGAGTTATGATCCGCATACCCCAAGGTGACAATAATTGGGATTCTTTCCGGTGATTCTTGTAGTTTGAGGAGTTCGTGTATTCACTAAGTGCTAATGCTTTGTTCCAGTTCTCTATTAAAAGGAGGCCTTAATATCCCTTAGTTTTCATTAGGACCCCGCTGCCACGGGAGGGTAGGACAAAAGATGTCATGCAAGTTCTTTTCCATAAGCACGTATGACTATATACGGAATACATGCCTACATTATATTGATGAATTGGAGCTAGTTATGTGTCACCCTAGGTTATAACTGCTACATGATGAATATCATCCGACACCTATCATTACTGATCCATTGCCTACGAGTTTGTTTCATATTGATCATTGCTTCGTTAATTTCGTTACTGTTGCTGTTACAATCACTGCAAAACTGCTACTATTGCCACTATTATTACCGTTACTATTATACACCTTTGCTACTAAATATTTTGCTACACATATTAAGTATTTCCATGTGTGGTTGAATTGACAACTCAGTTGCTAATACTCATGAATATTCTTTGGCTCCCCTTGTGTTGAATCAATAAATTTGGGTTGAATACTCTACCCTTGAAAATTGTTGCGGTCCCGTATACTTGTGGGTTATCAAGACCTTTTTCTGGCGCCGTTGACGGGGAGCATAGCTATATTTGCTGAGTCACTTGGGATTTATATTTGTTGATCACTATGAGAAATCTAAAGGATGATAGAACCAAGATCTTTCCCTCTAGGACGAGGGGAGGTAAGGAACTGTCATCTAGCTCTACCCTTGATTCACCCTCTGTTTTGAGTAAACTTGCGACACCTACACCTGCTATTGATTCTGATATGTCGCATATTATCAATCATGCCACTTCTACTATGAATGATGCTTATGATGATGCTAGTTCTTTGCTTAATGATGTGCCACTAGGTGAATTTCTTGATGAACAACTTGCTAGAGTTAGAGATATTGAGAATGCTGAAATTGATGAAACTGATGAAATTATTGAAACAGAACACTTTGAGACACCTGTTAGACCTAGCTCTCCTAGATATGAATTGCCTGTTATAACAAAGGGATGTGTTATGGGCGGAGAGGTTTCTATAGACTTTCTTGCTTGTAAGGATAGAAATGATCTTAATAAATTATTATGCAAGTGGAAAGAAAAATCTTTGATTGCTAGAATGTAATATGTGTTGGGGAACGTAGCAGAATTCAAAAAATTTCTACGCTTTCACCAAGATCCAACTAAGGAGACATCTAGCAACGAGCATATGAGAGTGCATCTACATACCGTTTTGTAGATCGCGAGCGGAAGCTTTCGAAGAAGCGTGGATGAAGTAGTCGTACTCTTCTCGTTCTTCGTCACCGATGATCTAGCGCCGAACGGACGGCACCTCCGTGTTCAACACACGTCCGGTACAGCAACGTCACCTCCTTCTTGATCCAGCAAGGGGGGATGAGAGGTCGTCGGAGATCCAGCAGCACGACGGCGTGGTGGTGGATGCAGTGGAGAATCCTGCAGGGCTTCGCCGGCGCCCTGCGGAGGGAGTATGAGGTGTGACGGGAGGGGGAGAGGCGCCAGAGACTTGGGTGCGGCTGACCTCTCCCCCCCCCCCACACATATATATAGGGGGCCAGGGGGGTGCGCCAGCCCCTGCAGATGGGATCTGCAAGGGGGGGCGCCGGCCTGGGGGGAGTCTTGCCCCCCAAGGCAAGGGGGCGCCCCTCCCCCTAGGGTTTCAACCCTAGGCGCATGGGGAGGGGGGCCCATGTGGTGCGCCAGCCCACCAGGGGCTGGCCACTTCCCCCACGCAGCCTAGGGGCCCCACCGGGATGGGTGGCCCCACCCGGTGGACCCGGAGGGGTCCCGGGACACTCCCGGTGACCCCCGGAGATCACCCGATGGCCGAAACTGGACTTCCTATATATCACTCTTCACCTATGGACCATTCCGGAACTCCTCGTGACGTCCGGGATCTCATTCGGGACTCCGAACAACTTTCGGGTTTCCACGTGCATGTATCTCTACGACCCTAGCATTACCGAACCTTAAGTGTGTAGACCCTACGGGTTCGGGAGACACGTAGACATGACCGAGACCACTCTCCGGTCAATAACCAACAGCGGGATCTGGATACCCATGTTGGTTCCCACGTGTTCCTCGATGATCTTCATCGGATGAACCACCGTGTCAAGGATTCACTCAATCCCGTATGTTATTCCCTTTGTCCATCGGTACGGTACTTGCGCGAGATTCGATCGTCGGTATTCCCGATACCTTGTTCAATCTCGTTATGGCAAGTCTCTTTACTCGTTCCGTAATCCATCATCCCGTGACTAACTCCTTAGTCACCTTGAGCTCATTTATGATGATGTCTTACCGAGTGGGCCCAGAGGTACCTCTCCGTCATACGGAGTGACAATATCCCAGTCTCGGTTCGTACCAACTCAACAGACACTTTCGGTGATACCCGATGCGTACCTTTATAGCCACCCAGTTACGTTGTGACGTTTGGCACACCCAAAGTATTCCTACGGTATCCGGGAGTTGTACAACCTCATGGTCTAAGGAATAAATACTTGACACCGAAAAGCTTATGCATTACGAACTATACGATCTCGTGCTATGCTTAGGATTGGGTCTTGTCCATCACATCATTCTCCTAATGATGTGATCCCGTTATCACTGACATCACATGTCCGTGATCAGGAAACCGTGATCATATGTTGATCAACGAGCTGGTAACTAGAGGCTTACCAGGGACTCATTGTGGTCTATATATTCACACATGTATCGCTGTTTCCGTACAATACAATTCAAGCATGAATAACAGATGATTATCATGAACAAGGAAATATAATAATAATACTTTTATTATTGCCTCTAGGGCATATTTCCAACAGTCTCCCACTTGCACTAGAGTCAATAATCTAGTTACATTGTGATGAATCGAACACCCATAGAGTTCTGGTGTTGATCATGTTTTGCCCGTGGAAGAGGTTTAGTCAACGGGTCTGCAACATTCAGATCCGTATGCACTTTACAAATATCTATGTCTCCATCCTGAACATAATTCCGGATGGAGTTGAAACGGCGCTTGATGTGCTTGGTCTTCTTGTGAAACCTGGGCTCCTTGGTAATGGCAATAGCTCCAGTGTTGTCACAGAAGAGAGTCATCGGGCTTGACGCGCTTGGAATGACTCCTAGGTCGATGATGAACTCCTTCATCCAGACTCCTTCCTGCACTGCTTCGGAAGCAGCTATGTACTCCGCTTCACATGTAGATGCCGCCACGACGCTTTTCTTGCAACTGCACCAGCTGACTGTCCCTCCGTTCAAAATATACATGTATCCGGTTTGAGACTTAGAGTCATCCAAATCTGTGTCGAAGCTAGCATCGACGTAACCCTTTACGACGAGCTCTTCGTCACCTCCATAAACGAGAAACATATCCTTAGTCCTTTTCAGGTACTTCAGGATGTTCTTGACCGCTGCCCAGTGTTCCATACCGGGATCACTTTGGTACCTCCCTACCAAACTTATGGCAAGGTTCACATCAGGTCTGGTACACAGCATGGCATACATGATAGAACCTATGGCCGAGGCATAAGGAATGACACTCATCTTTTCTCTATCTTCTGCCGTGGTCGGCGACTGAGCCTTGCTCAACCTCATACCTTGCAAAACAGGCAAGAACCCTTTCTTGGACTGATCCATATTGAACTTCTTCAATATCTTGTCAAGGTATGTACTTTGTGAAAGACCAATGAGGCATCTTGATCTATCTCTATAGATTTTGATGCCTAATATGTAAGCAGCTTCTCCAAGGTCCTTCATTGAAAAACTTTTATTCAAGTAGGCCTTTACATTTTCCAAGAATTCTATATCATTTCCCATCAGCAATATGTCATCCACATATAATATGAGAAATGCCACAGAGCTCCCACTCACTTTCTTGTAGATACAGGCTTCTCCATAAGTCTGTATAAAGCCAAACGCTTTGATCACATCATTAAAGTGAATATTCCAACTCCGAGATGCTTGCACCAGCCCGTAAATCGAGCGCTGGAGCTTGCATACCTTGTTAGCATTCTCTGGATCGACAAAACCTTCCGGCTGCATCATATACAACTCTTCCTTGAGGAAGCCATTAAGGAATGCCGTTTTGACGTCCATTTGCCATATCTCATAATCATAGAATGCGGCAATAGCTAACATGATTCTGACTGACTTCAGCATCGCTACGGGAGAGAAAGTCTCGTCGTAGTCAATCCCTTGGACTTGCCGATAACCCTTAGCGACAAGCCGAGCCTTATAGATGGTCACATTACCATCCGCGTCTGTCTTCTTCTTAAAAATCCACTTATTTTCTATGGCGTGCCTATCATCAGGCAAGTCCACCAAAGTCCATACTTTGTTTTCATACATGGATTCTATCTCGGATTTCATGGCTCCAAGCCATTTATTGGAATCCGGGCCCGCCATTGCTTCTTCATAGTTCGAAGGTTCACCGTTGTCTAACAACATGATTTCCAGGACAGGGTTGCCGTACCACTCTAGTGCGGAACGTGCCCTCGTGGACCTTCGAAGTTCAGTAGTAACTTGATCTGTTTCTTCATGATCATTATCATCAACTTCCTCCCCTTGTCGGTGCAGGCACCTCAGGAACAATTTCCTGCGCTGCGCTACTTTCAGGAGGGGTGACTGTCACCTCATCAAGTTCTACTTTCCTCCCACTCACTTCTTTCAAGAGAAACTCTTTCTCCAGAAAGCATCCATTCTTGGCAACAAAGACTTTGCCTTCGGATCTGTGGTAGAAGGTGTACCCAATCGTTTCCTTTGGGTATCCTATGAAGACGCATTTTTCCGATTTGGGTTCGAGCTTTTCAGGTTGAAGTTTCTTGACATAAGCATCGCAACCCCAAACTTTTAGAAACGACAGCTTCGGTTTCTTGCCAAACCAAAGTTCATACGGAGTCGTCTCAACGAATTTCTACGGAGCCCTATTTAAAGTGAATGCGACAGTCTCTAAAGCATAACCCCAAAAAGATAGCGGTAAATCGGCGAGGGACATCATAGATCGCACCATGTCCAACAGAGTACGATTTCGACGTTCGGACACACCGTTACGTTGAGGTGTTCCGGGCGGTGTCAATTGTGGAACAATTCCACAGTTCCTAAGGTGTGTGCCAAATTCATGACTTCAATATTCACCCCCACGATCTGATTGTAAGAACTTTATTTTTCTGTCACGTTGACTCTCAACCTCATTCTGAAATTCCTTGAACTTTTCAAAGGTCTCAGACTTGTGTTTCATCAAATAGATATACCCGTATCTACTCAAGTCATCTGTGAGGGTGAGAACATAACGATAGCCTCCGCGAGCCTCAACACTCATTGGACCGCACACATCGGTATGTATGATTTCCAATAAGTTGGTTGCTCGCTCCATTGTTCCAGAGAACAGAGTCTTGGTCATCTTGCCCAATAGGCATGGTTCGCACGTGTCAAATGATTCATAATCAAGAGACTCTAGAAGTCCATCTGAATGGAGCTTCTTCATACGTTTGACACCAATATGACCAAGGCGGCAATGCCACAAGTATGTGGGACTATCATTATCAACTTTACATCTTTTGGCATCTACACTATGAATATGTGTATCATCATGTTCGAGATTCATCAAAAATAAACCATTGACCAGCGGGGCATGACCATAAAACATATCTCTCAAATAAATAGAACAACCATTATTCTCCGATTTGAAAGAGTAGCCATCTCGCATAAGACGAGATCCAGACACAATGTTCATGCTCAAAGCTGGTACTAAATAACAATTATTAAGGTTTAAGACTAATCCCGAGGGCATATGTAGAGGTAGCGTGCCGACGGCGATCACATCGACCTTGGAACCATTCCCGACGCGCATCATCACCTCATCCTTTGCCAGTCCCCGCTTATTCCGCAGCTCCTGTTTTGAATTACAAATGTGAGCAACCACACCGGTATCAAATACCCAGGAGCTACTTCAAGTGCTGGTAAGGTACACATCAATAACATGTATATCACATATACCTTTGACGTTGCCGGACTTCTTGTCTGCTAAGTATTTGGGGCAGTTCCGCTTCCAGTGACCCGTTCCCTTGTAATAAAAGCACTCTGTCTCAGGCTTGGGTCCATACTTTGGCTTCTTCCCGGCAACAGGCTTACCGGGCGCGGCAACTCCCTTGCCGTCCTTCTTGAAGTTCTTCTTACCCTTGCCTTTCTTGAACTTAGTGGTTTTATTGACCATCAACACTTGATGTTCTTTCTTGATATCCACCTCCGCTGATTTCAGCATCGAATACACCTCGGGAATGGACTTCTCCATCCCCTGCATATTGAAGTTTAACACGAAGCTCTTGAAGCTTGGTGGGAGCGACTGGAGGATTCTGTCAACGACCGCTTCATCTGGGAGATTCATTCCCAGCTGAGATAAGCGGTTGTGCAATCCAGAAATCTTGAGGATGTGCTCACTGACAGAACTGTTTTCCTCCATCTTACAGTTGTAGAATGCGTCGGAGACGTCATATCTCTCGACTCGGGCATGAGCTTGGAAAACCATTTTCAGCTCTTCGAACATCTCATATGCTCTGTGGTTCTCAAAACGTTTTTGGAGCCCCGACTCTAAGCTGTAAAGCATGCCGCACTGAACCAGGGAGTAATCATCACTACGCGACTGCCAGACGTTCAAAACGTCTTGGGTCGCATCGGGACCGGGTGCATCACCTAGCGGTGCTTTAAGGACATATGATCTCTTGGCAGCTATGAGGATAATCCTCAGGTTACGGACTCAATCTGTATAGTTGCTACCATCGTCTTTCAGCTTGGTTTTATCTAGGAACGCGTTGAAGTTGAGGGAAACTTGAGCGTGGGCCATTTGATCTACAAGAGATATTGTAAAGAATTTAGACTAAGTTCATGATAATTAAGTTCATCTTAATCAAATTTTAATGAACTCCCACTCAGAATGACATCTCTCTAGTCATCTAAGTGATACACGATCCGAATCGACTAGCCCGTGTCCGATCATCACGTGAGACGGACTAGTCATCAACGGTGAACATCTTCATGTTGATCGTATCTTCTATACGACTCGTGTTCGACCTTTCGGTCTTCCGTGTTCCGAGGCCATGTCTGTACATGCTAGGCTCGTCAAGTGAACCCTAAGTGTATTGCGTGTGTAAATCTGGCTTACACCCGTTGTGTGCGAACGTTAGAACCTATCACACCCAATCATCACGTGGTGCTTCGGAACAACGAACTTTAGCAACGGTGCACAGTTAGGGGGAACACAATTCTTGAAATTTTAGTGAGAGATCATCTTATTTACTACCGTCGTTCTAAGTAAACAAGATGCATAAACATGATAAACATCACATGCAATCAATTAAAGTGACATGATATGGCCAATATCATCTTGCTCCTTGGATCTTCATCTTCGGGGCACTATGATCATCTTGTCACCTGCTTGACACCATGATCTCCATCATCATGATCTTCATCATCGTGTCTTGAAGAAGTCGTCACGCCAACTATTACTTCTACTACTATGGCTAACATTTAGCAATAAAGTAAAGTAATTACATGGTGTTTATTCAGTGACACGCAGGTCATACAATAATTAAGAAAACTCCTATGGCTCCTGCCGGTTGTCAAGTTCATCGACATGCAAGTCGTGATTCCCTATTACAAGAACATGATCAATCTCATACATCACATATATCATTCATCACATCTTCTTTGGCCATACCACGTCACATAGCACATGCTGCAAAAACAAGTTAGACGTCCTCTAATTGTTGTTGCAAGTTTTACATGGCTTCTATAGGTTTTCTAGCAAGAACGTTTCTTACCTACGCCAAAACCACAACGTGATTTGTCAATTTCTATTTACCCTTCATAAAGACCCTGTTCATCGAATCCGATCCGACTAAAATAGGAGAGACAGACACCCGCCAGCCACCTTATGCAACTAGTGCATGTCTGTCGGTGGAACCAGTCTCACGTAAGCGTACGTGTAAAGTCGGTCCGGGCCGCTTCATCCCACAATACCGCCGAATCAATACTAGACTAGTAACGGCAAGAAAATTGAGCAAACTCAAACGCCCACAACTGCTTTGTGTTCTACTCGTGCAAGATGCTACGCATAAGACCTAGCTCTGATGCCACTGTTGGGGAACGTAGCAGAATTCAAAAAAATTCTACGCTTTCACCAAGATCCAACTAAGGAGACATCTAGCAACGAGCATATGAGAGTGCATCTACATACCGTTTTGTAGATCGCGAGCGGAAGCTTTCGAAGAAGCGTGGATGAAGTAGTCGTACTCTTCTCGTTCTTCGTCACCGATGATCTAGCGCCGAACGGACGGCACCTCCGTGTTCAACACACGTCCGGTACAGCAACGTCACCTCCTTCTTGATCCAGCAAGGGGGGAGGAGAGGTCAGCAGCACGACGGCGTGGTGGTGGATGCAGTGGAGAATCATGCAGGGCTTCGTCGGCGCCTTGCGGAGGGAGTATGAGGTGTGACGGGAGGGGGAGAGGCGCCAGAGACTTGGGTGCGGCTGCCCTCTCCCCCCTAGATATATATAGGGGGCCAGGGGGGTGCGCCAGCCCCTGCAGATGTGATCTGCAAGGGGGGCGGCGGCCTGGGGGGGAGTCTTGCCCCCCAAGGCAAGGGGGGCGCCCCCTCCCCCTAGGGTTTCAACCCTAGGCGCATGGGGAGGGGGGCCCATGTGGTGCGCCAGCCCACCAGGGGCTGGCCACTTCCCCCACGCAGCCTAGGGGCCCCACCGGGATGGGTGGCCCCACCCGGTTTACCCCCGGGACCCCTCTGGTGGTCCCGGGACACTCCCGGTGACCCTCGGAGATCACCCGATGGCCGAAACTGGACTTCCTATATATTACTCTTTACCTCCAGACCATTCCGGAACTCCTCGTGACGTCCAGGATCTCATCCGGGACTCCGAACAACTTTCGGGTTTCCACGTGCATGTATCTCTACGACCCTAGCGTTACCGAACCTTAAGTGTGTAGACCCTACGGGTTCGGGAGACACGTAGACATGACCGAGACCACTCTCCGGTCAATAACCAACAGCGGGATCTGGATACCCATGTTGGTTCCCACATGTTCCTCGATGATCTTCATCGGATGAACCACCGTGTCAAGGATTCACTCAATCCCGTATGTTATTCCCTTTGTCCATCGGTACGGTACTTGCCCGAGATTCGATCGTCGGTATTCCCGATACCTTGTTCAATCTCGTTATGGCAAGTCTCTTTACTCGTTCCGTAATCCATCATCCCGTGACTAACTCCTTAGTCACCTTGAGCTCATTTATGATGATGTCTTACCGAGTGGGCCCAGAGGTACCTCTCCGTCATACGGAGTGACAATATCCCAGTCTCGGTTCGTACCAACTCAACAGACACTTTCGGTGATACCCGATGCATACCTTTATAGCCACCCAGTTACGTTGTGACGTTTGGCACACCAAAGTATTCCTACGGTATCCGGGAGTTGTACAACCTCATGGTCTAAGGAATAAATACTTGACACCGAAAAGCTTATGCATTACGAACTATACGATCTCGTGCTATGCTTAGGATTGGGTCTTGTCCATCACATCATTCTCCTAATGATGTGATCCTGTTATCACTGACATCACATGTCCATAATCAGGAAACCGTGATCATCTGTTGATCAACGAGCTGGTAACTAGAGGCTTACCAGGGACTCATTGTGGTCTATATATTCACACATGTATCGCTGTTTCCGTACAATACAATTCAAGCATGAATAACAGATGATTATCATGAACAAGGAAATATACTAATAATACTTTTATTATTGCCTCTAGGGCATATTTCCAACAATATGATCCTGAGTTTGCTACTTCACCTATCCATGTTACTGGTAGTGATTATGAGTTCTCTGTTGATCTTGAGTTAATTACTTTGGTTGAATCTGATCCTTTCCATGGGTATGCATCTGAATTTGTTGTGGCACATCTTACTAAATTGAATGATATAGCCACCCTATTTTCTCATGAGGAAAACAAATTGCTATTACTATATTCTTAAGTTGTTTCCTTTCTCATTAAAGGGTGATGCTAAGATATGGTTCAATTCTCTTGCTCCTGGTTGTGTGCTAGTCCCGAGGATATGATATTTTTCTTCTAAAAATAGTTTCTTGCTCAAAAGAAACAAGCTGCCTTACAGGTAATATTTAACTTTGTGCAAATTGAAGAAGAGAGTCTCCCACAAGCTTGGGGGAGGCTACTCCAATTACTTAATGCTTTGCATGATCATCCACTCAAGAAAAAATGAAATACTTGATATCATTTATAATGGACTAATCGATGCTTCTAGGGACCACCTAGATAGCTGTGCTGGTTGTGTTTTCAGGGAACGAACTATTGAGCAAGCTGAAAAACTATTGAATAATATATTGAGCAATGATAATGACTGGATTCTGCCCGAACCACCTCCGAATAAAAGAGATATTCTATTTTTAAGACCCGAAGATATGCAAGAGGCAAAGAAATTTATGAAAGAAAAAGGTATTAAAGCTGAAGATGTTAATAATCTACCGCCTATTAAGGAAATACATGGTCTTGATAACCCGACATAGGTAGTAGAGGTAAATTATCTCTATAGATTGATGAAGGTGATATTCCTCATAATAAGTCCGCTAGTCAATGCTTGGATGAGTTTGATAATTTTATTGTTAAACAAGAAAACTTAAATGCTTATATTAGTAGACAATTGAAACGTAATGCTTATATGCTTGAAAGCTTGGGTGATTATATGTGTAGAACTGCTAATGATCTTTAGCTTATTAGTAAACATGCTTCTTTGGTCAAAACTCAAGTAGAATAAGTACTTAAGGCACAAGATGATTTGCTCAATAAGATGAATAGTAAGAACAAATATATTGTTGTTAGAGTTATGACCAGAGGTGGTAAAATGACTTAGGAACCTTTGTATCTTGATGGTTACCCTAAGAGTGTAGAACAAGACTCTCAAATAATTAATGTTGATGCACCTAGTCTCTCTAATAAAAAGAAAAAGAAAATTGATAGGACTTTGCATACTTAAAGTGAACCTGTTATAGACACACCTAAGAATCCAAATGATATTTCTATTTCTGATGCTGAGACACAATCTGGTGATGAGCATGAACCTAGTGATAATGTTAATGATGATGTTCACGTTGATGCTCAACCTAGTAATGCTAATTACATGGAGGTAGAACCTGCGGTTGATCTTGATAACCCACAATCAAAGAATCAACGTTATGATAAGAGATACTTCATTGCTAGGAACATGGTAAAGAAAGAGAACCATGGGTTCAGAAACCCATGCCCTTTCCTCCTAAACCATCCAAGAAAAAAGATGACGAGGAATTTGACCGCTTTTGTGAAATGATTAGACCTGTGTTTTTACGCTTGCGCTTGACTGATGTTCTGAAAATGTCTCCTTATGCCAAGTATATGAAAGAAATTGTTACTAATAAAAGAAAGAAACCGGAAGCTGAAATTTCCATCATTTTAGCTAATTATACATTTAAGGGTGGAATATCAAAGAAACTAGCAGATCGATGAATACCAACTATACCATGCTCTATTAAAAGAAACTATGTTAAAACTGCTTTATGTGATCTTGGAGCCGGTGTTAGTGTTATGCCTTACTCTTTATATCGTAGACTCAATTTGAATAAGTTGACACCCACTGAAATCTCTTTGCAAATGGTTAATAAATCAACTACTATACCCATCGGTATTTGTGAGGATGTGCATGTTGTGGTTGCAAATGTTCCTATCTTAACGGACTTTGTTATTCTCGATATTCCCAAGGACGACAGTATGTCAATTATCCTTGGTAGACCCTTTTTGAATACTGCAGGGGTTGTTATTGATTGCAACAAGGGCAATGTCACTTTTCATGTTAATGGTAATGAGCATACGGTATACTTTCTGAAGAAACAACCTCAACTTAATAGAATCAATTCTATTGGAAAATTTTCAACTATTGCTATTGGAGGTTTTGAATTCTCTATTCCTACTGTCAAGAAGAAAAACGATATTCTTATTGTTGGGGACATAAATATCCCCGTTGAGGTGACCTAGTGTTATTCGAAAATTTCTCCGATTTCATGTCATTCGTAAGAAGTTTGTTAATAAGACTTGATCAACCTTGTTAATGGATTCCTTTTGATGGGCATGAGATGGATTAATTTAGACAGCACAACTTTCTGTTCCTACTTTTTACTCTTTGTTATTTAGATTAAATAAAGAAAAAATAGTATTATCCGTCTGTTTTCTGAATTATCCTTGCAATGAAAAATGTCCTGAAAATTAAAGTTCTCCAAATGCCTTGAAAATTTAGTATGGTTTTTATAGAACATTTTAGAATTTCTCGCACTGAACATGCACCAGGGGCCTACACCAGTGGACCACAAGGGTGGAGGGCGCGCCCTACACCCTGGGCGCGCACCCCTGCCTTGTGGGTCCCATGTGGGTCTCCCTCACTGTGACGCCCCCGATTTGACCGTACACTAATCATGCATGCAAATGTGTACAACCAAGATCAGGGACTGACTGGAAGATATCACAACACAACTCTAGACACAAATCAAAATAATACAAGATTTATATTACAAGTCAGGGGCCTCGAGGGCTTGGATACATAAGCTCGAATACACAAGAGTCAGCGGAAGTAATAATATCTGAGTACAGACATAAGTTAAACAAGTTTGCCTTAATAAGGCTAGCACAAATGTAACAACGATCAAAAAGGCAAGGCCTCCTGCCTCGGACCTCCTAACTACTCCTCGAAGCCGAACTCCACGTAGAAACATCCTCGGGATCCACTGGCTCCTAGACTCCACCGATCTGGTTGCATCATCCGAGAAGAGAGGAAAAGGGGGGGGGCAAAGCAACCGTGAGTACTCATCCAAAGTTCTCGCCAGCAAGGACCTACACTACATATGCAATGGTATCTGTGTAAAGGGGTAATATCTGTGGGCTAAACTGCAGAATGCCGGAATAAGAGGGGGATAGCTAATCCAATCGAAGACTATGCTGCTGGCAGCCTCCATCTTGCAGCAGTAGAAGAGAGTAGCTAGAAAGTAACAAGTATCCTTGCTTTTGGCAGCCTCCGTCTTGCAGCAGTAGAACAGAGTAGATGGTAAGTTCACTAAGTAACATCGTATAGCATAATCCTACCCGGTGATCCTCCCCTCGTCGCCTTGTGGGAAAGCGATCACCGGGTTGTCTCTGGAACTTGTTTGGGTGTATTTTATTAAGTATCAAGTTCTAGTTGTCATGAGGTCACAGTACAACTCCGGGACGTCCTTTTACCAAGGGACATGGCTATTCGAATAGATAAACTTCCCTACATGGGTGAACCACATTTCCCAGCATGCTCGATCCCCCTTGGCCGGACACACTTTCCTGGGTCATGCCCGGCCTCGGAAGATCAACACGTCACAGCCCTACCTAGGCACAACAGAGAGGTCAGCTAGCTCGTCTAAATCCTAAGTGCGTAGGGGTCTGGGACCAACGGCCATTGCACACCTGCACGTTGAGTACTGATACGTCTCCGTCGTATCTATAATTTGTTGTTGTTCCATGCCAATATTCTACAACTTTCATATACTTTTGGCAACTTTTTATACTATTTTTTGGGACTAACATATTGATGCAGTGCCCAGTGCCAGTTCCTATTTGTTGCATGTTTTTTGTTTCCCAGAATATCCATATCAAACGGAGTCCAAATGGAATAAAAACGGCCGGAGATTATTTTTGGAATATATGTGAATTTGGGAAGCGAAACTAACACGAGACGATGCCCGAGTGGGCCTCGAGGGTGGGGGCGCGCCCCCATGCCCGAGGCGCGCCGTGGGCCCTCGAGACCACACCATAAGGCGGTTGATGCCCTTCTTTCGCCGCAAGAAAGCTAACTTCCAGATAAAAATCGTGTCAAAAAATCAGCCAATAGGAGTTACGGATCACCGGGAATTTAAGAAACGGTGGAAGGCCAGAATCTGGGAACGCAGAAACAGAGAGAGACAGAGAGACAGATCCAATCTCGGAGGGGATCTCGCCCCTCCGCCACCATGGAGGCCATGGACCAGAGGGGAAACCCTTCTCCCACCTAGGGAGAAGGTCAAGGAAGAAGAAGAAGGAGGGGGCTCTCTCCCCCTCACTTCTGGTGGCACCGGAGTGCCACCGGGGCCATCATCGTGTGACGGCGATCTACACCAACACCTCCGTCATCTTCACCTACATCTCCATCACCTTCCCCTATCTATCTACAGCGGTCCACTCTCCCGCAACCCGCTGTACCCTCTACTTGAACATGGTGCTTTATGCTTCATATTATTATCCAATGATGTGTTGCCATCCTATGATGTCTGAGTAGATTATCGTTGTCCTATCGGTGATTGGTGAATTGCTATGATTGATTTAATTTGCTTGTGGTTATGTTGCTGTCCTTTGGTGCCCATCATATGAGCGCGCGTGTGGATCACACCATAGGGTTAGTTGTATATTGATAGGACTACGTATTGGAGGGCAAGAGTGACAGAAACTTCAACCTAGCGTAGAAATTGATGCATACGGGATTGAAGGGGGACCAATATACCTTAATGCTATGGTTGGGTTTTACCTTAATGAACGTTAGTAGTTGCGGATGCTTGCTAATAGTTCCAATCATAAGTGCATAGAATTCCAAGTAAGGGATGACATGCTAGCAGTGGCCTCTCCCACATAAAACTTGCTATCGGTCTAGTAACATAGTCAATTGCTTAGGGGCAATTTCGCAACTCCTACCACCACTTTTCCACACTCGCTATCATTAACTTTATTGTGTCTTTATCTTAACAGCCCCAAGTTTATATTTACGTGCTCTTTATATTCTTGCAAACCTATCCCACAAAAACTACAAAGTACTTCTAGTTTCATACTTGTTCTAGGTAAAGCAAACGTCAAGCATGCGTAGAGTTGTATCGGTGGTCGATAGAACTTGAGGGAATATTTGTTCTGCCTTTAGCTCCTCGTTGGGTCCGACACTCTTACTTATCGAAAGAGGCTACAACTGATCCCCTACACTTGTGGGGTGAATATTCTCGTGTGTGCTTGTTTTCTTTATCACTAAGTAGATTTTATTTCCTGTTCTAAGTTGTTCTCGATCTTTAGTTATGGATATGGAACACGAAATACCAAAAAACTTATGTGTACTTGCTACTCATGGAGATGGGGAACCTCCTAAAACCCCTGATGCTAATTATGTGAAAGATATTATGTACTACTTTGATAATCCTGAGAAAACCCCATTCAACTATGTAATGGGAGTAACGTTGGATCAACGTGAATACTTTAGGTATTATCGCTTGACACAAAAAGGGAAACTGTTATGGGATCAAATTCATTTTTTGCATTGGTATGCTCGAGAACTATGCTTGAGATATGACTATACTTGTTGCTCTAGGATGAAGGCTCCACACCTTCCCTTTTCATGCAAATTTAATGATAATGAAATCTTAGCTTCTTATGCTAATGGTATATATGATTATTATGATGTGGAACAAATAGAAGAATTCGTTGCTTTTAAGGGTGCTTATGAAATTGAATCTCTGTTTAAAAAGAATGATGCTTTTGATGATGATGTTTCTAGGCCTGAAAATCTTGCTATATTGAAATATTGCTATTTGAATTATGAATATAACTCCAATATTGATGCGTTTATTGAGAAAGCCTCCGCTATCCAAGAAGAGACTAATATTTTGCAGGAGTCTATGGAAGAAGAAATCAATGACATTTTGAGCTCATTGGATGAAAAAGATGACAAGGAGAGCGAAGAACAAAAGGAGGAAGAGCGGATTAGCTATCCGTGCCCACCTTCTAATGAGAGTAACTCTTCAACTCATACATTGTTTAATTTCCCTTCGTGCTTACCGAAGGATGAATGCTATGATGATTGTTATGATCCTGTTGATTCTTTTGAAATACCCCTTTTTGATGATGCTTGCTATGCTTGTGGCCAAGATGCCAATATGAATGATGCTTATGGAGATGAACTTGCTATAGTTCCTTATGTTAAACATGAAATAGTTGCTATTGCACCCACACATGATAGTCCTATTATCTTTTTAAATTCTCCAAACTACACTATATCGGAGAAGTTTGCACTTATTAAAGATTATATTGATGGGTTGCCTTTTTCGGTTACACATGATGATTTTGATGAATATAATATGCATGTGCTTGCTGCTCCTACTTGCAATTACTATGAGAGAGGAACTACATCTCTGCCTCTCTATTTTTCCAACATGATAAAATTGCAAGAAACTGCTTATACTATGCATTGGCCTTTACTTGATGTGCATGAATTGTTCTTTTATGACATGCCGATGCATAGGAAGAGAGTTAGACTTCGTTTTTGCATGATATATTTCACTTTGTGCTCACTACTAAATACCAAATCATTGTTAATTAAAATTGGCTTTGATATACCTTGGGATCCGGGTGGATCCATCACTTGAGCACTATATGCCTAGCTTAATGGCTTTAAAGAAAGCGATGCCAGGGAGACAACCCAGAAGTTTTAGAGAGTCATTTATTTCTGTTGTGTGCTTTTATAAAGTTTAAAAACAAAAAAAATAAACAGGGTAACCCAATACTTTTCAAAAAAAGAAAAGTGAAAGTGATATGGACGAGCATTGTGAAAGTGGGGGACGTCCTTAAACTTTGTTCATGCCCATGGAAACTTTGTGAATCTTAATTACAGAAACTTTTCAACAAAAATAATTATCCCCTTGTAAAATTCCATTGTATTATAAAAATAATGTGCCAAGGTTTGCCTTTAGGATGTTTACAATGCTTGTTGGTTTGTGCGTTGGAGGACAGAAACTTTGGCAGTAGTGCGCGATTTTAATTTTTTTGCTGGAATGTCAAATGGTTCTGAAACTTTTTGCACTGTCTTTCTATACAAATTGTTTATTTTTCCTAATTTTGGAAGAATTGTTCAAGTATGAGAAGTATGGTGAATGTTCAGATTATTACAGACTGTTCTGTTTTAGACAGATTATGTTTTTGATGCATAGTTTGCTTGTTTTGATGAAACTATCAATTTCTATCAGTGGATTAAGCCATGGAAAAGTTATATTACAGTAGCTACAATGCAAAAAACAAAATATGAATTGGTTTGCAACAGTACTTAGAGTAGTGATTTTCTTTATTATACTAACGGATCTTACCGGGTTTTCTGTTGAAGTTTTGTGTGGATGAAGTGTTCGAAGATCAAGGAGGTCTCGATGTGAGGAGAAGAAGGAGAGGCAAGAGCTCAAGCTTGGGGATGACCAAGGCTCCCCAAGTAAATATTCAAGGATACTCAAGCATCTAAGCTTGGGGATGCCCCGGAAGGCATCCCCTCTTTCTTCAACAAGTATCGGTATGTTTTCGGATTCGTTTCATTCATGTGATATGTGCATATCTTGGAGCGTCTTTTGCATTTAGTTTTCAACTTTTCTTAAATGCACCATGCTGGTATGAGATAGCCCTTGGTTGATTTATAGAATGCTCTTTACACTTCACTTATATCTTTTGAGTATGGCTTTATAGAATGCTTCATGTGCTTCACTTATATCATTTGAAGTTTGGATTGCCTGTTTCTCTTCACATAGAAAATCACCATTTGCAGAATGCTCTTTTGCTTCACTTATAATTGTTAGAGCGTGGGTATAACTTTTGTAGAAAGAATTAGAACTCTCTTGCTTCACTTATATCTATTTAGAGAGTTGACTGAAATTGGTCATTCACATGGTTAGTCATAAAATCCTACATAAACTTGTAGATCGCTGAATATGATATGTTTGATTCCTTGCAATAGTTTTGCGATATAAAGATGGTGATATTAGAGTCATGCTAGTGGGTAGTTGTGGATTGTAGAAATACTTGTGTTGAGGTTTGTGATTCCCGTAGCATGCTCGTATGGTGAACCATTATGTGACGAACTTGGAGCATGATTTATTTATTGAGTGTCATCCTATGTGTGGAGGTCGGGGGCGCGCGATGGTTAACTCCTACCAACCTCCCCTCTAGGAGCATGCGTGTAGTACTTGGTTTCAATGGCTAATAAATTTTTGCAATAAGTATGTGAGTTCTTTATGACTAATGTTGAGTCCATGGATTATACGCACTCTCACCCTTCCACCATTGCTAGCCTCTCTTGTACCGTGCAACTTTCGCCGGTACGATACACCCACCATATACCTTCCTCAAAACAGGCACCATACCTACCTATTATGGCATTTCCATAGCCATTCCGAGATATATTGCCATGTAACTCCACCGTTCCGTTTATTATGACACGCACCATCATTGTCATATTGCCTTGCATGATCGTAAGATAGCTAGCATGATGTTTCCATGGCTTGTCCGTTTTTTGATGTCATTGCTACGCTAGATCATTGCACATCCCGGTACACCACCGGAGGCATTCACATAGAGTCATATTTTGTTCTAGCTTCGAGTTGTAACCTTTGAGTTGTAAGTAAATAAAAGTGTGATGATCTTTATTATTAGAGCATTGTCCCATGTGAGGAAAGGCCAAATAAAAAAAAGATGGCCTAAAAAATAGAGAGGGGCTAAAAAAAGAAAGCCCCTCCAAAAAAATAAAAAAATGAGAGAAAAGAGAGAAGGGACAATGCTACTATCCTTTTCCACACTTGTGCTTCAAAGTAGCACCATGATCTTCATAATAGAGAGTCTCCTGTTTTGTCACTTCCATATACTAGTGGGAATTTTTCGTTATAAAACTTGGCTTGTATATTCCAACGACAGTCTTCCTCAAATGCCCTAGGTCTTCATGAGCAAGCAAGTTGATGCACACCCACTAGTTTTCTTTTGAGCTTTCATACATTTATAGCTCTAGTGCATCCGTTACATGTCAATCCCTACTCACTCACATCGATATTGATTGATGGAGATCTCCATAGTCCATTGATTTGCCTAGTTGATGTGAGACTTTCTCCCACCTTTTGTCTATCACCACCTTCTATTCCACACATAGTGCTATGTCCATGGCTCACGCTCATGTATTGCGTGAAAGTTGAAAAAGTTTGAGAATACTAAAGTATGAAACAATTGCTTGGCTAAAACCGGGGTTGTGCATGATTTAAATACTTTGTGTGGTGAAGATGGAGCATAGCCAGACCATATGATTTTGTAGGGATAACTTTCTTTGGCCATGTTATTTTGAAGAGAGATTATTGCTTTATTAGTATGCTTGAAGTATTGTTGTCCTAATGTCAAATGATAGACTATTGCTTTGAATCACCCGTGTCTTAATATTCATGCCATGATTAGATTACATGATCAAGATTATGCTAGGTAGCATTCCACATCAAAAATTATCTTTTTATCATTTACCTACTCGAGGACGAGCGTGAATTAAGCTTGGGGATGCTGATACGTCTCCGTCGTATCTATAATTTTTGATTGTTCCATGCCAATATTCTAGAACTTTCATATACTTTTGGCAACTTTTTATACTATTTTTTGGGACTAACATATTTATCCAGTTCCTAGTGCCAGTTCCTATTTGTTGCATGTTTTTTGTTTCACAGAATTCCATATCAAACGGAGTCCAAACGGAATAAAAGCGGACGGAGATTTTTTTTGGAATATATGTGAATTTTGGGAAGCGAAACTAACACGAGACGATGCTCGAGTGGGCCTCGAGGGTGGGGGCGCGCCCCCTGCCCAAGGCACGTCGTGGGCCCTTGAGGCCACATCGTAAGGCGGTTGATGCCCTTCTTTCTCCGCAAGAAAGCTAATTTCCGGATAAAAATCGTGTCAAAAAATCAGCCCAGTCGGAGTTACGGATCTCCGGGGATTTAAGAAATGGTGGAAGGCCAGAATCTGGGAACGCAGAAACAGAGAGAGACAGAGAGACAGATACAATCTCGGAGAGGCTCTCGCCCCTCCGCCGCCATGGAGGCCATGGACCATAGGGGAAACCCTTCTCCCACCTAGGGATACGGTCAAGGAAGAAGAAGAAGGAGGGGGGCCCTATCCCCCTCGCTTCCGGTGGCACCGGAGTGCCACCAGGGCCATCATCGTGTGACGGCGATCTAAACCAACATCTCCATCACCTTCCCCCATCTATCTACAGTGGTCCACTCTCCCGCAAACCGCTGTACCCTCTACTTGAACATGGTGCTTTATGCTTCATATTATTATCCAAAGATGTGTTGCCATCCTATGATGTCTGAGTAGATTATCGTTGTCCTATCGGTGATTGGTGAATTGCTATGATTGATTTAATTTGCTTGTGGTTATGTTGTTGTCCTTTGATGCCCATCATATGAGTGCGCACGTGGATCACACCATAGGGTTGGTTGTATGTTGATAGGACTACATATTGGAGGGCAAGAGTGACAGAAACTTCAACCTAGCGTAGAAATTGATGCATACGGGATTGAAGGGGGACCAATATATCTTAATGCTATGGTTGGGTTTTACCTTAATGAACGTTAGTAGTTGCGGATGCTTGCTAATAGTTCCAATCATAAGTGCATAGAATTCCAAGTAAGGGATGACATGCTAAAAGTGGCCTCTCCCACATAAAACTTGCTATCGGTCTAGTAACGTAGTCAATTGCTTAGGGGCAATTTCGCAACTCCTACCACCACTTTTCCACACTCGCTATCATTAACTTTATTATGTCTTTAGCTTAACAGCCGCTAGTTTATATTTATGTGCTCTTTATATTCTTGCAAACCTATCCCACAAAAACTACAAAGTACTTATAGTTTCATACTTGTTCTAGGTAAAGCAAACGTCAAGCGTGCGTAGAGTTGTAACGGTGGTCGATATAACTTGAGGGAATATTTGTTCTGCCTTTATCTCCTTGTTTGGTTCGACACTCTTACTTATCGAAAGAGGATACAACTGATCCCCTCCACTTGTGGGTTATCACGTACGCGGTCGGTGAGCAGACCTACCAACCTCCATTACTAAGGAAGTTGCGTTACGCGGACCAACCCGGTGCGCGCCACTCAGTCGCTAACGTCAAGAAGGCTTTGGCTGATACCACGATGTCGAGAGCCCATAAATATTACCATAGGCCAGTGGCCAGACTCAGATCAAATATCCAAACTCATTAAGTGTGTTATTATGAAATCACCGCGGACAACGACCACGGCCAGGCCACCTCTCGACTGGGTGTCTCAACCTGCCATGTTGCTCCGCCACAAAGAATCACTCGGGGGCCGTCAGGAACCTGGGCCCACCACTACCTGGAAGGAGCAACCTGTCCTTTCAGCCCCCAATCCGTGAATCACTTGCGGGTACTCTATGAGCCGATCCGACTTTAGTCACATCATGTACCATGTAAAGTATGTATATAGAATATATTTGCGATCACCCCCCAAAGTGATCACTACCCAATAGTATAGCATGGCAGACAGACAAGGATGTGGGCCATTGATGGAATACAAGCATCCTATACTAAGCATTAGGATAGCAGGTAAAGGTATCAATAGTTGTAGCAACAATGACAGGCTATGCAACTGAGTAGGGCCTATCGAAACATCAACCGTAGCAAACCTAATGCAAGAAATAAGAGAGAAGAGAAGGGGTAATATATGGTGATCAAGGGGGGGCTTGCCTGGAAGCTCTGTTTTCTCAGGAAGAAGGGTCGTCAGTGACGTAGTCATACTTGGTTGAATTAGCGCCGGTCTCGGGGTCTACCGGAGAAGAAGAGGGGGGAGTGGAAGAAACAGTAAATACGGAGAAACTCAAAGCATCACAAATTATAACAAGGAAAAATGCTATGCTAGAAGTTACATAACGCAGTGCTAGGCGATATAGGTGAAGGGGGAAAACATCCAGGAATGTTTTCCCGGAGTTTGTCATTTTCGGACAGATAAACCGGAGGTGGATTGTTGCATGTTTGCTATGCCACGGACATGTGACAGGTATGTGGACGGCATATTCGGATTCTTCATATTTTTCTCAGCAATTTTCATATATAAATTATTTTCATCTGACCTACGGTTTATTTTATATGAATTATCAAATTTTAAACATATTCTAATGTTGAGTCCATGGATTATACGCACTCTCACCCTTCCACTGTTGCTAGCCTCTCTTGTACCGCGCAACTTTCACCGGTACCATAAACCCACTATATATCCTTCCTCAAAACAGCCACCATATTGTTCCTCAAAACAGCCACCATACCTACCTATCATGCCATTTCCATAGCCATTCCGAGATATATTGCCATGCAATTTTCCAGCATTCCGTTCATATGACACGCATCATATTGTCATATTGCCATTACATGATCCTGCAGTTGACATCATATTTGTGGCAAGGTCACCATGCATAATTTTTATACATGTCACTCTTGTTTCATTGCACATACCGGTACACCACCGGAGGCATTCATATAGAGTCATACTTTGTTGTTGTAGTCTCGAGTTGTAATATCGTGTTGTAATGAAAGTGTGATGATCATCATTATTAGAGCATTGTCCCATGGGAGGAAATGCTAAATTTATAAAGCCCCTCCGCAAAAAAAGAGAAAAAAAAGAAAGGCCAAAGAAAAAAAGAAAGGCACAAAAAAAGGGACAATTGCTACTATCTTTTTCCACACTTGTGCTTAAAAGTAGCACCATGTTCTTCATTGTAGAGAGTTTCTTGTTTATTCAGTTTCATATACTAGTGGGAATTTTCGTTATAGAACTTGGCTTGTATATTCCAACGATGGGCTCCCTCAAATGCGCTAGGTCTTCGTCAGCAAGCAAGTTGGATGCACACCCACTAGTTTGTTTTGTTGAGCTTTCATATTTAGCTCTAGTGCATGGCAATCCCTACTCACTCACATTGATATCTATTGATGGGCATCTCCGTAGCCCGTTGATACGCCTAGTCGATGTGAGACTATCTCCCTCCTTTTTGTATTCTCCACAACCACCTCTGTTCCACCCATAGTGTTATATCCATGGCTCACGCTCATGTATTGCGTGAATGTTGAAAAGTTTGAAAAGATAGAGTATGAAAACAAATGCTTGGCTAAAATCGGGGTTGTGCATGATATGAATATTTTTGTGTGATAACAAGGGAGCATAGCCAACACTATATGACTTTGTAGGGATAACTTTCTTTAGCCATAGTATTTTGAGAAGATATGATTGCTTTGTTAGTATTGCTTGAAGTATTATTATTTCTTATGTCAATATATACTTTTATCTTGAATCTTTCAGATCTGAACATTCATGCCACAGTTAAGAGTATTACATTGAAAAACTATATTGGTTAGCATTCCACATCAAAAAATTCTTTCTTTATCATTTACCTACTCGAGGACGAGTAGGAATTAAGCTTGGGGATGCTTGATACGTCTCCAACGTATCTATAATTTTTTATTGTTCCATGCTATTATTTATTAAGTCTTGGATGTTTAATGGGCTTTATCATTCAATTTTATATCATTTTTGGGACTAACCTACTAACCCAAAGGACTAGTCCAGATTGCTGTTTTTTTGCCTATTTCGGGGTTTTGCAGAAAAGGAATATCAAACGGAGTCCAAACGGAATGAAACCTTCGCGAGAGATATTTTTGGATAAAATCACGGTCAGGAAGCTTAAGAACCACGTCAGAGGATCGAGGAGCTGCCCTCGAGGGTGGGGGGCGCCCCCTTCCTAGGGCGCACCCCCTACCTAGAGGCCTCCTCGAGTGGCCCCCGGTGCCCTCCTTCTTCCTATATAAGTCCACGTACCCTAGAAACTCCGTGAACGGAGAGAAAACCCTAATTCCACCGCCGTACATTCTGTTCCCGTGGAGATCCCATCTTGGAGCTTGTTCCGGAGCTCCTTCGGAGGGAGGTCCATCACGGAGGCCTTCATCATCATCATCATCATCATCGCCCTCACCATGAGTTGTGAGTAGTTTACCACAGACCTTCAGGTCCATAGCTAGTATCTAGATGGCTTCTTCTCTCTCTCTCCGGATCTCAATAAAAAGTTCTCCTCGGTCTTCGAGGAGATCTATTCGATGTAATCTCTTTTTGCGGTGTGTTTGTCGAGATCCGATGAATTGTGAGTTTATGATCAAGGTTATCTACGAAAGATATTTGGTTCTTCTCTGAACTTTTTATGTGTGCTCATAATATCCTTGCAAGTCTCTTTGAATTATTGGTTTGGTTTGGCCTACTAGATCTATAGTTCTTGCAATGGGAGAAGTGCTTGGCTTTGGGTTCAATCCTGCGGTGTCCTTTCCCAGTGACAGTAGGGGCAGCAAGGCACGTATTGTATTGTTGCCATCGAGGATAAAAAGATGGGGTTTATATGATATTGCTCGAGTTTATCCCTCTACATCATGTCATCTTGCTTAAGGCGTTACTCTGTTCTTATGAACTCAATACACTAGATGCATGCTGGATAGCGGTTGATGTGTGGAGTAATAGTAGTAGATGCAGGCAGGAGTCGGTCTACTTGTCTCGAACGTGATGCCTATATACAATGATCATGCCTAGATAGTCTCATAATTATTCGCTTTTTTATCAATTGCTCGACAGTAATTTGTTTACCCGCCGTAGAATATCGCTATCATGAGACGAGCCACTAGAGAAAACTATGGCCCCCGGGTCTATTCTCAACATATCAATCTACATCTGCTTTACTTTTACCACTTCTATTTGTTGTTTTATTAAACTAAAAATAATAAAAATATAAACTATCATCTCTATCAGATATCACTTTCGTAAGTGATCGTAAAGGGATTGACAACCCCTTATCACGTTGGCTGCGAAGTTCTTATTTGTTTGTGCAGGTGCAAGGTACTCGTGCGTGGTCTCCTACTGGATTGATACCTTGGTTCTCAAAACCTGAGGGAAATACTTAAGCTACTATGTTGCATCTCCCTTTCCTCTTCGAGGGAATACAACGCAAGCTCAAGAGGTAGCAAGAAGAATTTCTGGCGCAGTTCTCGGGGAGGCTTACGCAAAAGTCATATACCAAGTACCTATCACAAACTCTTATCCTTCGCATTACATTTTTTGCCTCTCGTTTTCCTCTCCCCCACTTCACACTTGCCGTTTTATTTGCCCTTCTTCTGTCGTGTGTTTTTCGTTCGATTGCTTCTTGTTTTCTTGTGTGGTTGGATTGCTTGCTTGTCACTATGGCTCAGAACAATACCAAATTGTGTGACTTCTCCAATACCAACACCAATGACTTTATTAGCACTCCGATTGCTCCTATTACCGATGCTAAATCTTGTGAGATCAATGCTGCTTTGTTGAATCTTGTCATGAAAGATCAATTCTCCGGCCTTCCTAGTGAAGATGCCGCTACCCATCTAAACAACTTTGTTGATATGTGTGATATGCAAAAGAAAAGGGATACGGATAACGATATTGTTAAATTGAAGTTATTTCTGTTTTCACTTAGAGATCGTGTTAAAACTTGGTTTTCCTCTTTGCCTAGAAATAGTATTGATTCATGGAATAAGTGCAAAGATGCTTTTATCTCTAAGTATTTCCCTCCTGCTAAGATCATCTCTCTTAGAAACGATATTATGAATTTTAAGCAACTAGATCATGAGCATGTTGCACAAGCTTGGGAGAGAATGAAATTGATGATACGTAATTGCCCTACACATGGTTTGAATCTATGGATGATTATTCAGAACTTTTATGCTGGCTTGAATTTTGCTTCTAGAAATCTTTTAGACTCGGCCGCCGGAGGCACTTTCATGGAAACCACCTTAGAAGAAGCTACCAACCTCCTAGATAATATTATGGTTAATTATTCTCAATGGCACATCGAAAGATCTACTAGTAAAAAAGCGCATGCTATGGAAGAAATTAGTGTTTTGAGTGGAAAGATGGATGAACTTATGAAAGTATTTGTTGCTAAGAGTGCTTCTTCTGATCCTAATGATATGCCTTTGTCCACTTTGATTGAGAATAACAATGAATCTTTGGATGTGAATTTTGTTGGTAGGAATAATTTTGGTAACAATGCTTACAGAGGTAATTTTAATCCTAGGCCTTTTCCTAGTAATTCCTCTAATAATTATGGTAATTCCTACAACAACTCTTATGGAAAGATGCCTTCTTAATTTAAAACTAGTGTTAAGGAGTTTATGATCTCGCAAAAGAATTTCAATGCTTTTCTTGAAGAGAAATTGCTTAAGGTTGATGAACTGGCTAGAAGTGTGGATAGAATTACTCTTGATGTTGATTCTTTGAAACTTAGATCTATCCCACCTAAGCATGATATCAATGAGTCTCTCAAAGCCATGAGAATTTCCATTGATGAATGCAAATAAAGAACCGCTAGAATGCGTGCTAAAAGAGAAGATTATATTAAATCTTGTTCTTCTAGTTATCATGAAAATAAAGATGAAGACTTGAAAGTTATTGATGTGTCTCCTATTAGATCCTTGTTTTCTAGTATTAATCTTGATGAAAATAGGATTGGAGATGATTCTGCTTTAAGGTGTCCCAATGATTCGGAGTTTTCAGATCTTGATGCTAAAATTGCTAAAAGTGGGAGTGAAGAGATTAAAACTTTGCATAGTGATGAACCCGGTACTTTGGATTTCAAGGGATTCAATTATGATAATTGCTCTTGCATTGATTGTATTTCCTTGTTGCAATCCGTGCTAAATTCTCCGCATGCTTATAGTCAAAATAAAGCTTTCACTAAGCATATAGTTGATGCTTTGATGCAATCTTATAAAGAAAAACTTGAGTTGGAAGTTTCTATACCTAGAAAGCTTTATGATGAGTGGGAACCTACTATCAAAATAAAAATAAAAGATGATGAATGCTATGCTTTGTGTGATTTGGGTGCTAGTGTCTCCACTATCCCAAAAACTTTGTGTGATTTGCTAGGGTTCCATGAGCTTGATGATTGTTCTTTAAATTTGTATCTTGCGGATTCCACTATTAAGAAACCTATGGGAAGAATTAATGATGTTCTTATTGTTGGCAATAGGAATTATGTGCCCGTAGATTTCATTGTTCTTGATATAGATTGCAATCCTTCATGTCCTATTATTCTTGGTAGACCTTTTCTTAGAACGATTGGTGCAATTATTGATATGAAGGAAGGAAATATTAGATTCCAATTTCCGTTAAGGAAAGGCATGGAACACTTTCCGAGAAAGAAAATCAAATTACCATATGAATCTATCATGAGAGCACTTATGGATTGCCTTCCAAGGATGGCAATACCTAGATCTATCTTGTATCATGCCTAGCTAGGGGCGTAAAACGATAGCGCTTGTTGGGAGGCAACCCAATTTTATGTTTTTTGTTTTTGTTGCTGTTAGGGAATAAATATTGCATCTAGCCTCTGATTATATGTGATTTCATGTATTGTTTAGTGTTTGTGCCAAGTAGAACCTTTGGGAAGACTTGTGTGAAGTTTATGTGATCTTGCTGTAAAAAACAGAATCGTTAGCGCCAGTAAAGTAGTCGTGAGATTTTACTGGAGCGTGCTTTTTAGTTGATTCTTTTTGCAGATCATTGGTAGACAAATTCCGCAAATTTACCAATTTAGTTCGAATTTTTTGGAGTTCCAGAAGTAGGCGAAACCTGCAGATTACTACAGACTGTTCTGTCTTTGACAGATTCTGTTTTTCGTGTTTTGTTTGCTTATTCCGATGCATCTATGAGTAGTATTGGAGGATATGAACCATAGAGAAGTTGGAATACTGTAGGTTTAACACCAATAAAAACAAAGAATGAATTCATTGCTGTACCTTTGAGTAGTGGTTTGCTTTCTTATACTTACGGAGCTCACGAGAATTTTTGTCTAAGTTTTGCGTTGTGACGTTTTCAAGTTTTGAGTATTGCTTTGATGGACTATGGAACAAGGAGTAACAAAGGCCTAAGCTTGGGGATGCCCATGGAAACCCAAGTAAATTCAAGATAATCAAAAGCCTAAGCTTTGGGATTCCCCGGGAAGGCATCCCCTCTTTCGTCTTCATCCATCGGTAACTATACTTGGAGCTATATTTTTATTCGCAACATGTTATGTGTTTTGCTTGGAGCGTCTTGTATAATTTGAGTCTTTGCTTGTTAGTTTTCCACAATCATCCTTTCTGGACACACATGTTTGAGAGAGTTAAATATGGCCTAGAAATTATTAGAACACTATATGTGCTTCACTTATATCTTTTGAGTTGAATAGTTTTTGCTCTAGTGCTTCACTTATATCTTTTAGAGCACGGTGGTGGTAATATTTTGTAGAAATTGTTGAACTCTCATGCTTCACTTATATCTATTTGAGAGTCTATTAAAACAGCATGGTAATGTGTTTAGGCTAAATAAACTAGTCTTCACATGATAGACATCCAATTTCAATGTAGTAAAAAAAATCACACCAGGTGCATTGAATAGTATGAGATGTTGGATGCTTGATAATTGTTTTGAGACATGAGGATAGTGATATTAGAGACATGCTAGTGGATTTATTATGAAATTGATAAATACTTGTGTTAAGGTTAGTGATTCCCGTATCATGCACGTATGGTGAACCGATATGTGACGGAGTTAGAGCATGAGGTATTTGTAGAGTGTCAACCTTTGTGTGGAGGTCGGGGGCGCGCGATGGTTAACTCCTACCAACCTCCCCCCTAGGAGCATGCGTAGATTGCTTTGTTTTGATGACTCGTAGATTTTTGCAATAAGTATATGAGTTCTTATGACTAATGTTGAGTCCATGGATTATACGCACTCTCACCCTTCCACCATTGCTAGCCTCTCTTGTACCGCGCAACTTTCGCCGGTGCCATAAACCCACTATATATCCTTCTTCAAAACAGCCACCATATTGTTCCTCAAAACTGCCACAATACCTACCCATCATGGCATTTCCATAGCCATTCCAAGATATATTGCCATGCAATTTTCCACCGTTCCGTTCATATGACACGCATCATATTGTCATATTGCCATTGCATGATCTTGTAGTTGACATCGTATTTGTGGCAAGGCCACCATGCATAATTTTTATACATGTCACTCGTATTTCATTGCACATACGGTACAGCGCCGGAGGCATTCATATAGAGTCATACTTTGTTGTTGTAGTCTCAAGTTGTAATATCGTGTTTTAATGAAAGTGTGATGATCATCATTATTAGAGCATTGTCCCATGGGAGGAAAGGCTAATTCTATAAAGCCCCTCCGCAAAAAAAATAGAAAAAAAGAAAGGCCCAAAAAAAAGGGACAATTGCTACTATCTTTTCCCACACTTGTGCTTCAAAGTAGCACCATGTTCTTCATTGTAGAGAGTATCATGTTTAGTCACTTTCATATACTAGTCGGAATTTTTGCTATAGAACTTGGCTTGTATATTCCAACAATGGGCTCCCTCAAATGCCCTAGGTCTTCGTCAGCAAGCCAGTTGGATGCACACCCACTAGTTTCTTTTGTTGAGCTTTCATATTTAGCTCTAGTGCATCCGTTGCATGGCAATCCCTACTCACTCACATTGATCTCTATTGATGGGCATCTCCATAGCCCGTTGATACGCCTAGTCGATGTGAGACTATCTCCCTCCTTTTTGTCTTCTCCACAACCACCTCTATTCCACCCATAGTGCTATATCCATGGCTCACACTCATGTATTGCGTGGATGTTGAAAGGTTTGAAAAGATAGAGTATGAAAACAAATGCTTTGCTGAAATCGGGGTTGTGCATGATATGAATATTTTTGTGTGATAACAAGGGAGCATAGCCAACACTACATGATTTTGTAGGGACAACTTTCATTAGCCATAGTATTTTGGAAGACATGATTGCTTTGTTAGTATTGCTTGAAGTATTATTATTTCTTATGTCAATATAGACTTTTATCTTGAATCTTTCAGATCTGAACATTCATGCCACAATTAAGAGTATTACATTGAAAAACTATATTGGTTAGCATTCCACATCAAAAATTATTTCTTTATCATTTACCTACTCGAGGACGAGCAGGAATTAAGATTGGGGATGCTTGATACGTCTCCAACGTATCTATAATTTTTTATTGTTCCATGCTATTATTTATTAAGTCTTGGATGTTTAATGGGCTTTATCATTCACTTTTATATCATTTAAAACTACAGACCTTCGGGTCCATAGCCAGATTGCTGTTTTTTGCCTATTTCGGGGTTTTGCAGAAATAGAATATCAAACTGAGTCCAAACGGAATGAAACCTTCACGAGAGATATTTTTGGAGAAAATCACGCACAGGAAGCTTGAGAACCACGTCAGAGGATCGAGGAGCTGCCCTCGGGGGTGGGGGGCGCGCCCCCTACCTCGAGGCCTCCTCGAGTGGCCCCCGGTGCCCTCCTTCTTCCTATATAAGTCCACGTACCCCAGAAACTCCTTGAACGGAGAGAAAACCCTAATTCCACCGCTGTACCTTCTGTTCCAGTGGAGATCCCATCTTGGAGCCTGTTCCGGAGCTCCACCGGAGGGGGATCCATCACGGAGGCCTTCATCATCATCATCATCGCCCTCACCATGAGTTGTGAGTAGTTTACCACAGACCTTCGGGTCCATAGCTAGTATCTAGATGGCTTCTTCTCTCTCTCCGGATCTCAATACAAAGTTCTCCTTGGTCTTCGAGGGGATCTATTCGATGTAATCTCTTTTTGCGGTGTGTTTGTCGAGATCCGATGAATTGTGAGTTTATGATCAAGGTTATCTATGAAAGATATTTGGTTCTTCTCTGAAATTTTTATGTGTGCTCATAATATCCTTGCAAGTCTCTTTGAATTATTGGTTTGGTTTGGCCTACTAGATCTATAGTTCTTGCAATGGGAGAAGTGCTTGGCTTTGGGTTCAATCTTGCGGTGTCCTTTCCCAGTGACAATAGGGGCAGCAAGGCACGTATTGTATTGTTGCCATCGAGGATAAAAAGATTGGGTTTATATCATATTGCTTGAGTTTATCCCTCTACATCATGTCATCTTGCTTAAGGTGTTACTCTGTTCTTATGAACTCAATACACTAGATGCATGCTGGATAGCAGTCGATGTGTCGAGTAATAGTAGTAGATGCAGGCAGGAGTCGGTCTACTTGTCTCGGAAGTGATGCCTATATACAATGATCATGCCTAGATAGTCTCATAATTATTCGCTTTTCTATCTATTGCTCGACAGTAATTTGCTTACCCGCTGTAGAATATCGCTATCATGAGAGAAGCCACTAGAGAAAACTATGGCCCCCGGGTCTATTCTCAACATATCAATCTAGATTTACTTTACTTTTACCGCTTTTATTTGCTGTTTTATAAAACTAAAAATACCAAAAATATAAACTATCATCTCTATCAGATCTCACTTTCGTAAGTGACCGTAAAGGGATTGACAACCCCTTGTCGCGTTGGCTGCGAAATTCTTATTTGTTTGTGCAGGTGCGAGGGACTCGCGCGTGGTCTCCTACTTGATTGATACCTTGGTTCTCAAAAACTGAGGGAAATACTTATGCTACTGTGCTGCATCTCCCTTTCCTCTTCGAGGGAATATAACGCAAGCTCAAGTGGTAGCAACAGTCAGCAGTCAACAGATTGACTATTGACTGGTCATAACTGACTAGTGGGTCCCAATGGTTAGTGAGACACCTAATATAACATGTTTAATTAAACCTAATTAGTCTAATTATAATGTGGGGCCGAGCTATCAATGGCTAAAGTGGGGGGGATTAGCGCCTAATCGTTAAACTAACTCGGGGGTCCCACCAGGCAGCGACATACCGGTGTTCAAACGCGGTGGCGCACCGATGGCGACCACATGAGTGGCGGATGTCATCGGGATCACGCCTCCGGCGACCAAATGATGCGCGGGGGGTGGGATCGAACGCGGCCAGAGCCGCGCTTCGATCTACAGCGGTGGCATGGCCGGAGGGGACCGGAGCATCACCGGCGACGAGCGGGGCAGACGTCGGGGCTACGGGGCACGGTTCGCCGCAGGGTTGGGTGCGTTCGAACGCACGTGAAGTGTCGCGTCCAACGACGGTGGTGGCAGGGGAAGACATGGCCGGAGTCGACCATAGAGGCGATGGGGAGTGGCGGCGGCGCTCGGGATTGGGCGGTGATGGTGCTAGGGGGCACGGTGAGCAGCGTTGAGGGGCTTGTTGGCCTGCTGGGGAGCCCAGGAGCACGGTGCACGCCGCGGGCACGAGCCACGCGTGCGGTGGCCGGGACAACGAGCTCGACCGCAGCGACGCGGGCGTGAGCATGACGGGGGCGAGCTACGGGGTGCGGGCGAGCTACGCGGGGGGAGGAGGAGGGGCAGTGACTCACTGTGGGGTCGAGGGGAGGCTCAGGGAGGTGCGGTGTGGCCGGAGGCGAGTAGATCAACGGCGACGACCGGCGGGGTAGAGGCGGAAGATGAGCTCGATCCTGAGGCTTGGCGGCGTCTCGTCTTGATCTCGTGGTCGAGGAAGACGTAGCAGTCGCCGGCGGAGCGTCTTGACATAGAGAGGCGGAGAGAGGAGCTCGGTGGCTGCGCTTACGATGGGGGCATGGCGACGGTGGCTGCGGTTGCGGCTGGATCTGAGCGACGGAGACAAGGGGGAGGAATGGGGTAGCTAGGGTTTTGTCGACGGGGTCGGGCGACCTAGGAGACGCCGGGGATGCGGTGGATGGCCAGCACGTGGCCATCTGTGGCAACGGACGCC